>OZ017791.1:11829988-11906275 GCA_963969325.1 Lycopodina hypogea | reverse complement strand
ATCAAATTTCATAGTAATACCCCAAAACACTATATTGTTGGAGCAAATGAACAGAAATAGTATTATTACAGAAAATTTGGCTGGCCTCTGGTCAAATTTGGATTCAAATCTGAGTTCATCAGACCTAAGAGTTGGGCAAGCCCTAGTCTTGAAAGTATTCTCTGCAATTGCCAAAAGCATTACATGAACTAATGGACAAATTACTGCACTTACTAGCTCATGTACCATATGACACACACACATACCATGTTATAAGATACATGCATCATATCATATGTGTGTCAAATGGTAAACATACCATTTGACACATGTGTTGAGACTAGGGATAATGGCTGCCACAAACTAACTCATGGAGATTCTATTATTGTATAAAGATTTTAAAATGGAAAAAAAAATTATGCTGGAATTATTGGTTTAACTTTCAATCTTTGGAGCGTGAATTTTATAATCAGTATATAGCCATGGTGAATTTTATAATCAGTATATAGCCATGGTGAATTTTATCCTCAGTATAAAACTATGGTGAACTTCATCCTCAATGTATAGCTATGGTGAACTTTAACCTAAGTATATAACTATGGTGAACTTCACCTTCAGTATATAACTTCGATAAATTTATTCTCAGTATATAATTACAGTGAAACTTATCTTCTCTATATAGCTATGTGAAATTTATTCTCTGAATATACCTATGGTGTACTTTCTCCTCAGTATATTTATGGTAAACTTGTGAAATAAAATTTTACTAGGACATGTGCAACTAGTAGTTCTGTTATGAAAAGCAATGAACCAATTTTTATGTGAAAAAAAAAAATTACTCTGTGAAAAGTTCAAGTTTTTGGGAACACCTGCAGTTACATATAATAATTCTAATTCTTTGTCTGTCTTCAATTCACACCAGAACAGGGTGAACCATTCAAGACAAAATTTAAAAAAAATATGATGCCTTTTTTCCTCTCCAGGGGTAGTGGAACCCAAAATAATTTGGGTTAATAACAATTGTTGGTGTGCGAGGTGCAAACCCTGAAAGTTTAATTCCTTGCAGTCCATGCATTTAACCACTATGCCTAGACACACATACATACATGCAAGCATACATACATACATACATACATACATACATACATACATACATACATACATACATACATGCATGCATACATGCATACATGCATACATGCATACATGCATACATACATACATGCATACATACATATGTACAAGAAAAAATTGTGACTTGTGGATGTATCCTTCTCCCCTCCCACTCCCCCCACCCACCATTTCAAGTGTTCCTAAACGTGCGAACCACAGGTAAAAGAAATTGAAGGAAGAGGAGGGGAAAAGGGGGGGGGGGGGGGGGGGGGGAATGATTAGCTCAAATCAGGATTTAAACCCAGGATTTCCCTACTTAGTAGACCTGTACCTTAACCATTGGACTATGGTTAATATATGTTGTTTGTTTTTTTTGGTTTGTTGTATTATTACCTTGGAAGACCTTATGACCCATTTGTAGGGTTTTTGTTTGCGTGTTCTTTTTTCATGAAAAAAAATTGAATTCTTCCATCCTTGGTGTGCCTGGTGCAAACCATACATATACACATAATATATATAATATATACATATATATGTATATTTATATATACATATATATGTATATATACATATATATGTATATGTATATATATATATACATATATACGTATATATATATACTAGCAGCATATACTCGGCTTGTCCGGGATACAAAGACATGCTTGCAGGAAAAAGTGTGGCCTAGTGTTACCCAACCCATTTCCTACCAGATCCAAACAAATTTGTTTGTGCTTCTAGGTTTCTAGGTCCATGTGGACAAGTGAATCAATTTATTTTTTGGCTAAAAATCCATTCACTGTCGGGGATGTGCCTACTCTGAAGAGTGGGTTATAATTTTATTTTGGATTGATATGAGAGTGGTGTGGTCAACTGTGACCCAGCCAATGTCCAAGAGTTGTCCAAGCACCACTTCTGGCATTTTTAGCCTCACAAACCTACAGGAAGAGGTTTGAATAGGAATAACTACATTGAATAGAGAGTATCCTATCAAATGTAATTCATACTTCCTCCTACTCAGGCCAGTAATCTACATGTAACAAATCAACTCAACAAATAGCAAATCATGAATCATAATTTAAAAACAACAATTTCCTCTGGTACCTAATCAAGTATATTCTGCATGTGCATGTCTGTGTGCTTTTGATTTAACCTACTAATTTTTTAATGATTAAAACAACAACAACAACAACATTTGAGCCATGGAGGTATGGGAGGAAAATGTGGGGGAGGGGGGGGGGGGGGGGGGGGGGGTTAAATGAAGAAAAGAAGGAAGGGAAAAAAGAGGGGGGGAAAACAACATAGTCCAGGTTTGAACCACTGAGGTTCACCTTTGGAGACCTTTGCCTTTTCCATTGAGTCATGGTAGTGCAGGCTTTTTTTTTTTTTTTTTTTGTTTTGTGCAAACACTTAGTAGATAGCCAAGGGCTGTGTCTGCAGAGTTTTAGCTCTGTAGGTCCAAGGGTTTGTCTGGCCAAACTACCATTTTTGGTATTTTTTGGCCTAACATGAGCAGAGTAAGTGGAATTGATTGTATATAGTACTTCAACATTCTCCTCAAGACGCTGATTCCAAAAAATATATGGGTTCATGGGTCTAAATTGCAAACTGAAGATGCTATGGAAAGACACAGACTACAGAGACTACAACTTTGTATATATTATCGACTCACCTAGATATTCTCTTCCAGGTGTACCTTGTAAAAATAGTGAAAAATAGAAAGGGTGTTCTTCATAAGAGAATTATGTTTCAGTCTCCTCTTCTGCATGGGCAGCTGGCTATGGTCTACCTTTGTCTGGAATCATTGAATCGTGCTGCAAACTCACTAAGTCTTTTGAGGGTTTTGACAATTTCCCAATTAGAACTTTTCCCTCCCAATTTCCAAAATTCACTACTTGTGGCAACACTGTTCAGGACAATTCCAGAGATCTGCCTCCTTTAAATTAGTTAGTATCCAACCAATTGAATGACAATATCACACAATAATAGATATGTACACACATACACATGTACATATGCGTGTGCAAGTATACTTCTTCCTACTCAGGCCAGTAATCTACATGTAACAAATCAACTTAACAATGGTTTGTATTTAATCGAATAAGAATGAAAATGTCCCATGCTTGGAAAAATAAAACAGTAGAGCATATCAACTCAATATATAACAAAAGTGTCTGCTTTGAATGCATATGTTGTAGACTTTTAAAACAAAAATGAATATGTGATTAGATCAAAGTGTTTTTGTGAAGTATCATTTTGACATTTTTAGCATTACACACAAAGAGGAAGAGGTGTGGCCTGATGGGACCCACCCCATGTTATTTGCAGAGTTAATTAGTGTCTGCATGCCAAAGATTTAGGCCTGTAGCTCCATTCTTTTTTCTGGTGAAAGTACCATTTTTGGTTCTTTTTTTTTTTTTTTTTTTTTTTTTGAAATAAAAAAAGGTCTGGCCATAAAGATATGTTAATGACGTTCCCCTAGTGACACTGATTCTAAATATATGGGTTTGTGGGTCTAGCCCCATTCTTTGTTCTGGCAAAAGTACCATTTTTTTTTTTTTTTTTTTTTTTTTTTTTTTTTTTTTTTTTTGAATACAAAATGGGTGTGGCTATTTAGACATGCTCATGACATTTCCCTGGTGACAATGGTTCTAAATATATATGGGCTCGAGGGTCTAACTTCAACAGTTCAAGCGTGAATCGCAGACACAAAGATAGACAGACAGACAGACAGACAGACAGACAGACAGACAGACAGACAGACAGACAGACAGACAGACAGACAGACAGACAGACAGACAGACAGACTATTCTAACTTTATAGTATAGATAGATCTGTGTTTGCATGTATGTATGTACATATATAGCTCTGTGTGCATGCGTGCGTGCGTGAGTGCGTGCATGTGTGCGTGCATGCGTGTGTGTGGCAGAGTGGCTGAGTAGATATGCTCTTGGACTAACAACCCCAGGGTTGCGAGTTCAAACCCAGCACTGACAGGAAAATTTTCCTGTCCTTCAACATCTTCTTCCCACACCAGTCCACCCAGCTGTGATGGGGACCTGGAACTTTCTGGGGTACAAATTCACTGGCCATGGCTTGTCAATCAGCTAAGGGTCCAGGTGGGACTTCGGGTACCCACACCCATAAGCTGAGAGTCTTGGTCAATCCTCCTGTGAGTTCCTAGCCCAGCTCCTGGAGTTTGCTTGCACTGGCTCATAGTGCCTACTTAGTGCACAGGCATCCTGACTATATCAGGTGCATGTGACCGTGTTGACGGCAGCTAGACAATTTGCATTGTGTGTGTGTGTGTGTGTATGTGTGTGTGTGTGTGTGTGTGTGTGTGTGTGTGTGTGTGTGTGTGTGTGTGTGTGTGTGTGCGCGCGCGCGCGCGTTGTGTGTGTGTGGTATGAGTATACAAACATACATATAAACATGTATACTTATGAACCAAAATATAGGTTCTATCTATCTATCTATCTATCTATCTATCCATCCATCCATCCATCCATCCATCTCTCTCTATCTATCTTTCTATCTCTCTCTCTCTCTATCTATCTATTTATCTATCTATCTAAATTTAAAAAAAGTAAATGTGAATCTAGAGGACTTTTTAACAGGACCTCGGCAAGCAAATCTTAGGCCATATTCGGACTAGTGCATTGGTGGGAATGTTTAGGACACCATTAAATCTATGAAATGGTGAGTTTGGAATCTTAGATATTTCACACGTCTAGTGTACTGCTAGATTCTGCTTCTGTGAAGCTAGGGAATGCTTGGCTCTGAAATAGTAGTTGCAATGGTCAGGAAGTTAGCCAGTTATATTCAAAAGCTGTAGGGTCAGGGAAATTAAAATTTGTTGGAAACTTCCAGATACCTTTGTTCCGAGTTCAAAAGGTGACAGATATGCATATTGCAAATTGTATAAAATTTATTTTGATGTTAATTATGGTGGATCAATTAATGTATTTTGCCATGTAATGATGCCACTGCTATTTTATTTCATCTCTTTGAAAATGAACATGATTCTCATTGATCATTTCTATGAGAGTATATAATCATTTTATATGGCTTTTGTTAGGGAACTAAAATTAAAATTTGATTTTAAATCTCTCTTTCTGACTAACCTAAAGGTTATCGATACTGGTGAATTTCAAAGTGTCAGTTTAAATACATTTGATGGGATCCATGCAAGTATTCCCATAAAGTTTAATAAAGCATTAACAAAATTAGAATTCACGGTTTGCTATTGATTCGGATGTTGAAGACATAGATTGTGACGATGCTGGCGAATATTTCTCTGTAATCCATGAAGTCTTGAACATGTGACTAGAAGTATTTGAATCTTTCAAATCTCACTCTTTAACTGCTGTCCATCCCAGCAAGTAATGCTGACTTTAGGACAGCTTGGTGAGGCATATCAAAACTGACTTCAGGTCATGTCTCCACACTGATAATGTTTCTCTTCCCATTAGTGTCTAGTTCACTAATTACTGTGAATAGTCTGATTTTGAGCCATCTCTGTGCACAAGAGGAAAGAGCATGTGTTACAAATATTCAGTGACATCTTAATCACTTGTCAATATTTAAATGTGTGATTAAAAGATATATATATATATTTTTGTTCTAATGACAGTTTATACTGAAATTGATCCAATAATAATGAATTTTTGTGTTTTAAATACTGAGAGAAGATCACCTGGGTTGACAACACTGGTATGCCTGGAGTTGCTTGTGCCAATGTCAACATGAAGTGTGACTGAAGCCACTCAGAACATCATTTCTAGACCTTGGTGCTTAGTTCAAATAACAGCAGCTCATAAGTAGGCATGCAACCTGATTATCCGTTTTTATTTTTAGAAAAGCCAGGATGTTTTTAAAGCATTGTGTATTGCTGAAAGGTTGATTTCCAATGTTGCCAGTTAATTTTCAACATTGCCCACTGATTTTTTTTTTATTATTATTATTATTATTTTTTTATATAGAGAGGTCAGATTGTTTTGGAGGCATGGTGTAATGTTACATTTTATTCCTTTCATTTGGAATGAAATGAATAAAATTAGCTTGGACTTAATTCTAGCACAAATTTTCATCTAGGGCTTTCTCCTACTGGTTGGTGGTTTCTAATGATTTTGGAACTCACTTGAGTTATTTTTTGTTGTATGAATGGACTGCAACCAGGTTGCCAGGTGTTGTTTTTAAAAAATAATTGTAGAAAAGCCAGAATGTTTTGAAAGCATTGTATAATACTGAAAGATTGATTTCCAACATTATTCATTGAAAAAAGTAGGTGTTGTTAAAGTGAGCTAAACAAAGCTGTGGATAGTGTCCTTTTCACTTGGGTAATAATAATTTTGTGGGATCAGATTACATGTGTGGTTTATATCACATTTGTGGTCAATTTTTCTTGAAGGAAGATTTTCGGGTCCTGCAGCCTCTTCAGAGTTCCACACCCCCTCCCCTCCTTTCCCCACGGGCTTAGCCAAGATTTAAAAAATGGAGGGGGTGGGGTGGGGGCAAATAAGCATGAGAATTTAAATCATAGGGTCACAAAATATATCTTTAAAAAAATAGATGAAATAAGGACTAATTAGGATCAATAATTTTGTAGATTTAATTTAGATGAATGTGGTTGATAATAGAAGTCAAAAATTTTAAAATTAAATTATTCTAGGATGATTTGAAAAATTATCAATGACTTCAATTTTTATATGGGAATATTTTGGTGTGCATGAAGTAGAGTAGAGTGAGGTTTGAGTGTTTTCCATTTACAATAGTTGGTCTTGACCACAAAGTGACCTCTCCGCATGTGTAAGTTAGTAGGGAAATACAAATAATAATAAAATAGTTTTATTAATGCTGGGGAAAGGTGAAGTTTGAGCTTTGAGGCAAGATTGAGTTGAACGTTCATGGAAGTGAAGCTGAGCCATGCTCCTTCTCTTCAGATGTCCACTTAGTATACCAGTTATAGATCTCATTTCTGAGAAGAAAGATATTTGAGAGGTCTCCAGAATATTGCTTACCCATTTTCAATACTATATCATAAGCTAATTTAAAATCTTCTTTCGCTAACAGTAATGTTACCAACTATAGGCCCTGGAAAGCAATCTTTGATGTTTCTTTTCAAGTTGGTCTAGAAGACATTTGTATAAGTGATATTCTTCTTTTATCCAAGTCAGCTATATCTATATTAGCCATTGGTACCTGAGGTTTTGTCTAACTGTGAGGCTGCTTTGGTGATCATAGAATAAAATTGAACTTACAAACTTCACTTACATTGGAGCCTGATTCATATGGTATAGGAGCCCAACTCATATGGTATAGGAGAAAAGGCTGTAGAAAACTCTGTCTTGGAAAGTTAGGTTGACTGCTGTATAGAAGTAATGCTAGTATTAGTTCTTATTTGTTATATTTGTTGCATAGATAGATTTGGTGAGAAGGAATCTAGGATTGCCCTGTAGGAAATGTTTTGTGACTTCATCAATGTTCAGTTTCTGTTCCTCTAGGAAGTGCACAACCTTTCTTCTTATTCCTGCACATCACACCTCAAATATGGTTGCCTGGTCTTTACACTTCAAAGGCCAGAGGAGGACCTTTCTGCTTCACATAACCCTATAGGAGGAGATACAGAACTTAAAAAAACAAGTTTCTAGATATTGGGAAAGGTGTCTTACATTAGCTGAGCATGGGTCAATGTCTCTATCAAATTCTGAAGTGGTAGTTGATTATTCTACAATAGCCAAATTTTTCCCATTACTAATTGTTCCCTCTGGAATAAAAGAATTATACAACAACAAAATAGTCAGTCATATGGGGAAGGGTTGACTATCTAGCTGAGAAGGGACACAGTGGGACTAAAATTATAAGAGAAAATACTTTATTATTTTTTTCTTTTTTTATAACTATGGTAATTGTATGAGATAATCATTCCTGCACTGCCGAAAATCCCATTAAAAAAAAATCTGAACCATTACAATAGCCTGCTGGCTCACTTCTAGACTGTCACCTTACCACCCCTCCTCCCCCCCAAAATTTGAGTTTTATTGATTGTGAGTCTTGCCACCAGCCTCTCTAGCCAATCAGTACCATGTCACTTGGCTAGAAAATGACAGTGGTGTTGAATTTAGTCAAATTTCTTATGAAATATTTTTTCCTAGGTTAGAGGATCTAAAAATGGCTAATCATTAGCTGATAACTTAGACCAAATCTTAGTCCCAGAATAGCAATATGTAAAACTAAACTAAAAACAGCTTCCCCCCCCCCCCCACCTCTCCTTGATTCTACTTTCACTAAATTACAGGTCATATAGCTGTCAATTTTCCAAAATGGAAAGTAGAAACAAACCACACCCACAAAAAACCACACCCACAAAAATTACTAAGTGGGGGAAAAGGTCTAAGGAAAAAAGATGAAAAAAAAAGAAAATAGAAAAATAGCGGCAGAAAATGAAATGTAGAGGATCTTTAAAAATAATATTATAAAATAAAATAAATAAAAAAAATAAAAAAAAAAAAAAATATATATATATATAATATATATATATATATATATATAATATATATATATATATATATATATATATATATTAAAAATTCAAATTATCCATTTACATTTACAAAAGTTTGTTAGAAACTCGATTGTTTTATGCTAGTTTTATGTTAGGGTTTTTTTTTTTTTTTTTTTTTTTTACCATTTCTTTTTACCATTTCTTTTTACCATTTCTTTCCTCCCCTTATCATTTATGGTACTCTGTGGTGAGCCAAGTATCTCTTTTCTCTCTTTCTTTTGCGGTTTTGTTTGTGTTTTGGGTAAATTATTCCTTGTTGCTAATTTCATTTTTGCAATGCTTTTTTTCCTTTTCTTTTCAGCCAGGGAGTGCCGTTCAGTTACTTATCCTCAAAAACCACTTTATCCGTGAGATTACACTATCACAGTCAATGCTAAAATAACAAAAGCTAACTTTATACCCTCTGCTCTGCACTATGAAGCATCACTGTTTAATTGAGACATTCACAGAATCCTGACACAGTGATGTCATAAATTGCACTTTAACCATAGCCTGCCTGGTGGAAGTCAAATGTTGGGAGTGGAGACAGTGGTGGGACAGGAGTCAAAAGCGGGACAGTTGGCAGCTATTATATATATATTTACATACATACATACATATATCTATCTACCCATCCATCTATCTATCTACCTATCCATCTATCTATCTATAGATATATATCCATATATATATTAGAAGACTTATGTAACTATGTAACTGACTACGTAACTATGTTTGTCCATTTCTCAAAATCCCTCTGTTAGATTTTGACCAAACTTTTAGGGATGGAGGGGACCCACCCTGAGATGGTTTTATGCCAGGTGGCATGTCTGGGAAAAAACAGAATTTATCTGTCTGTCTGTCTGTCTGTCTGTCTGTCTGTCTGTCTGTCTGTCTGTCTGTCTGAATGTTGTGAAGTCTTTCCATGAGGGGATGCATGCTGAGGTTAGAGTGGGTTTGACTGTAACTGATAGGTTTGAGGTCCGGAATGGCTTACGGCAGGATGCACCCTGGCACCCACATTATTTAATATCTACTTTAGTGCTATGGTGGCTGATTGGTGCAATAGGAGTAGTGGTGCAGGAGTGAGTGTGTTATATAAGTATGTTAGGAAGTTGGTTGGGGACCGCACAGCTAAGTCTAGATTGAGTGAGATGAGAGTAACTGAGTCCCAGTTTGCTGATAATGTGGCATTGTATGCAACCTCTCGGGATAGTTTTGAGTCAGTAGCAGCAGAGTTTATGAAAGTGGCAAGTGAATGGAATGGGGGCTGACTGTGAGTACTGAGAAGACAAAAGGGATGGTTGTTGGTGAGGGATTGAATGAGAGTGATATCAGACCAGTGCAGGTGGAGGGTGGCTCTGTGAATGTAGTCCAGGATTCACGTACTTGGATGCTAACATCTCAAGAGATGGGGAGATCACTAGTGAGGTGACTAGAAGAATTGCTAGAGCAGCAAGAGCATTTGGATGTTTGAGGGTGCCAGTATTTAAGAACAAAGACCTGTCATTGGCCACAAAGAGAGCAGTGTATAGGGCATGTGTTCTAGCTGTATTACTGTATGGAGCTGAAACTTGGGTGATGAAGGCTGTGCATACAAGACGTTTGAATTCTTTTCATAACCATTGTATTCAGACAATCCTGGGTGTGACGAAGTACCAACAATGGAATGAAAGATTAACATCTCAAAGCCTATCACATAGGTTTGGCTTGCAGCACTCCATCTGTGATATCATTCTGGAGCAGTGTTTAAGATGGCTGGGTCATGTGGGTCGCGTGGATGAAGAAAGGCTTCCAAATAGATTTTTGTTTGGGGAGCTTAACATGAAGAGACCATGCCACGGGGCAATGAAGAGGTGGAGGGATGTTCTGAAAGTGGATTTGCAGGCAATTGGTGTGTATGATAGATGGTAATTGTTGTGCCAGGACAGGAAGGGGTGGTTTCATCTGTGTTTAGATGGTGTAGAGAAGATTTCAACATCCAGGCGATGGAACACCTGCTCAGCTAACAAGCAATCTGAATTAAGAACACTAAGTTGTGCCTGTAGAAGGAAATTTTGAAGACAAGGAGATCTGACCAGACACCAATATTTCTGTGTGATGCCATCATAAGCAAAGTTTATTGCCATTGGTCCTGGATTCATCCAGGACACTGCCATCGTGGTACTTCATACCATGGGCAGCTTCAAGGTGTGTGTGTGTGTGTGTGTGTGTGTGTGTGTGTGTGTGTGTGTGTGTGTGTGTGTGTGTGTGTGTGTGTGTGTGTGTGTTAGTAGTGCCTGTGGAAGGAAATTTGGAAGACAAGGAGATCTGACTAGACACCAACATTTCTGTGTGATGCCATCATAAGCTAAGTTTATTGCCATTGGTCCTGGATTCATCCAGGACACTGCCATCATGGTACTTCATACCATGGGCAGCTTCTAGGTTCTAGGTGTGTGTGTGTGTGTGTGTGTGTGTGTGTGTGTGTGTGTGTGTGTGTGTGTGTGTGTGTGTGTGTGTGTGTGTGTGTGTGTGTGTGTGTGTGTGTGTAAAAATAAAATTTGAACTTTTGAATGATTGCTATATTTGTCTCTCTCCAAGTTCTACTAATTATTTTGAGTTAAATTAACTTGGCACTTGTTTAACCTTCTCATTTTATTCTACAGATATTTTCACTTATACATAACTAATTCAAAGTCTGTTGGTAGTCCAAAATTTGAATAATTCTAATCTTAAAATTCTCTTTCAAGTGGCTACTTCCATAACAACAGAAACCATTTCAAACTTGCACAAGTATTATTAGTGAGTACTATATAAGTTGATTTCATTTAACACTACCATTTGTATATAAGTTAATTTCATTTATCACTACATTTGTTTACTTGTATTATCTATAAACCCTAACAACTTGTCAGTACCTCACCAACTTGTCAAGTAACTCATTGTGGTAACCATGGTAACACATTTGTTGTAAACATTTGTTGCTAAGTCTTGACAAGCTGCTGTCTATAATCTGTGGAGTTGTCCAGATTTTGATAATAGTTCACTTTGTTTGGTGTTTGAATCAAAGATAAGAAAGTTCAGCACAAGACAAAAAAAAAAAAAAAAAAAAAAAATTTAAATTTTTGAATGATTGCTATATTTACCTCTCTCCAAATTGTACTAATTATTATAAGTAAAGTTCAATTTAGCACTTTAAACTTGTCATTTTATTCTACAAATATAAGTTAATTTCATTTAACACTAGGTTTGTATATAAGATAATTTCATTCACCACTGCATTTTTTTAAACTGTACTATCTACAAGCCCTATCTACTAGTCAAGTACCTCATTTGTTGTAAATATTTGTGGCTAAGTCTTGACAAGCTGCTGTCTATAATCCAGATTTTGATAGCAGTTCACTTTCTTTGGTGTTGTGAACCAAAATTAAGAAAGTTCAGCACAAGAGAATGGTAATAAAGAATGGTGCTCACACACCATGATGGGTGTGCAAGAGTGTAGGTATTCATGAGAACTGTGAGAGGAGTAGTCTGATAGACACACACATATCCATAAGTAATGATGGGAACTGGGTGAAAAAAAGGTCATTTTATATATTTTTTGGTGTGTGTGTGTGTGTGTGTGTGTGTGTGTGTGTGTGTGTGTGTGTGTGTGTGTGTGTGTGTGTGTGTGTGTGTGTGTGTGTGTGTGTGTGATGGGTACTTGGGTGCAAGTTTGGGTGTGCATGTGTGTGGTGAATTTGAGTGTGTGGCACATGGGTAGGTGTGTACGTGGTGTGTACATGTGTGTAGTTCGTACATGTGTTGGTGGATGTGATGTGGGTGTGTTGTTTGCATGTGTGTGGTGGGTGCAGGTTAATATTTCAGCACATGACAGTAAGCATATGATTTGGCTTATAAAATAGTTATAGGGATTGTTACCAAGAAATCTAATGTGAGAGGCCCCCTGTTTGTGTGAATGGAGTGTCTTGAGCAGTTTGGTGTCTGATCTTCTGAAGACGGTTAGCTGTGGTAACAACAGATGGGATGCCAGCTTATGTAAACAGTTGTGTTTCATATGAATAATATTTATTCGTAGTAAATTTTTCTCTGTAGTCTTTTTTCAATAGAAGAAAAGAACTTTTTTTTTTAAATCTAGACCAGTGTTATATTTTTGTTGTGTTGCATTTCGTTACTTTATAGCATGGACTACACACAGTGAAAGGGGAAAAATCAATTATTGTGTCAATAATTAATGTGAAACCTGTTTAGCTTATGCATACAATTTTTTTTGAGTGAAAAATTTTTTTACTTTAGATCTTGGGATCTGTAGATGGGGCATATACTTCGAGTGGAGTTTAGGTGTGCAAGCAAGCAGTGTCAGGAGAAACGGTTGTCGGCAAGTTCACAGATAATGGGTGGGTGCTATCTTGTGAACCAAAACTATTGTGAACAATGTGTGTACGTGTGGTGATGTCTGTAGACTCATTCATGCCTTTACATGCGCTGGCATTTTTCCTAGCCAAGTCACTTCAGCCAGTTTGCTGATATCAGTGTGATTGGGAAATGGTATATCCATTCAAGTAAGTGCAGAGTTATCATCTTTCAGTGAAAATAATGGTGTACTGTATTTCTATAAATTAGTGTATCGGGATAGTGACTATGTGGGTGTGGTTAGCAGATGTATTACCCAGTGAATGGCTAGAGCTGCGACTGAAGTGAAGGCGTTACCACACTACATCACAAAGGGTGAGGTATTCAGTTTATGCGGGAGTCATGCAAATATTGCGTGGACCATGCATTTGTTATCATGCATGAATTGGTTGAACTGTTATCATGTCATATTTGGTGATTCAATAACTGACCTTGTGACTGGCGATGCTTTATGTAAGTGTGACCACCTTGGTATGTTCTAAGCAGCTAACTAATCTCATTATGTTATTAATTGTTTTTCAATGTGAAATAATTAAGGTTTCTCTGACATCACACCAGGCAGTGAATGCCACAACCTTCAAGTTTGTTGTGTTCATAAACAATCAAATATTTGAACCTTTTCATTACATATGATGACCAATGCATTGTGCAATTGTAATTCATTTTCCTAATTGTTGCTCAAGTTATTACTATCACCCTTATTTGATAACTCATTGAAAGTTTCATGAAAATATTATTAATGTATGCATTTCTGTTAAATATATATAGATTTTTATGCTAGATAAGTTGACGGTTTAAAATCTTTGTAGGGAACCCCCTCTGGATTGAGGAACCCCCTCTGGATTGAGGAACCTTTGCCTCATGTCCTAAAAAAGAGGGGGAAATGTGCATGCAAGATAATTTTTGTAATAACTTTGTATTACCTGCACTACACAGTGAGGCATCACCTCTCTTTATGTCTGCTATGTCCATCTTGGTGGCCTTGTACGCCAAGTAGAGTGTGTGCATCCACACCCCCAGTTGGCCAAGAAGCCTCCAAAATTTTCGGTGTACCTTTTGACCATAGTGGCCATGCTTGGGTAGGAGCGAACAAGCCAACTGGGGTGAAGTGAGATGATGCATGGCCCCAAGTTGCAGAAAGGGTAAGGTGGATCAGTCTCTGTACCTCCAAGCATAAGGGAGACACTATGGTCAAATCTCATGGATCCTTGTCATTCAATAGAATAACTTGCATGAGTCAAACAACAACTTTTATTTATACTGATTACCTTGTGCGTCTAACTGGAGTCTGCAGCTGCACACCTGAGGGAAGGGGAAAGGGGAATAATGGTTCCAATGGACAAAGAGAATAACTTATTATCATAATAAATTATTATCAATGCTTATCCAGAATACCTTGTGCTGGCTTCTTGGGAAGAGCCATTGCTGGAGCTGTGAGGAGGACTGTGGGTGATGGAGCTGGGAGGGGGACTGTGGATGTTGGAGTAGGAACTGGCAGAAGTTGCAGCTGAAGGATTGCTTCCAGTAAAGCAACCTGCACCCCTGGATATGCCACAGATATTCTGTACAGAAATACTGAAATTTCTTCCTGCAATGCCTGAGGCACATCCAGGGTGTTTGTGCTTGTATCTATTACTTGTTTAAACAATAAATAATGGTTATCTCAACAACAACAAAAAAGCCCTGTATGTATAAGCTTACCTTCAAAAAAGCTATGGCTTCAGACATCACTGCTACAGTTTCTTGTTTTGGTGCTTCTGCCAGCCAAAATGCTGGCTATTAATAGTCTGACAGCCTAAAGTTGTTTTATTAGGCTACAATGGGTGAGGGAAGGCTAGGGAAGGTTTTAACGACGTTACTGTGGGTTAGGGAAGCCTACGGTGCGTGAATTGAGGCTGCAGAATAGCTGAGCCTAAAAAGCATATATGCTGACGATTTGAATCTTCCCGACCTGGGGTCGAAGTGCAAGCCACGCCGCCCCTTTTTATACCTCTTCACGTTTAATCTATCTAGATACATACCCACACTTTGGCGTCACCCCTTTAAAATAAAAAAAAGAGGTTTTTTTGGCTTCTGTTTACTTCAACAGGGCGAAGATGTCTTCTTCTACTCAACATGAAGCCTACCCTTTCTTCAACAAACAAATCGCGTTATTGCAGTGTAGTAGCCCAGAACTGGTCTCTCTTTTGCCTTCAACTGCACTCTTTGAATTCTCCAGGGAGCTGTGCAAGTCCGGGGTTATAGAAAAGAGGGTGACGGAGACACTGGCAAGGATGGACAAGGAGAGTCTGAATGAAGAACTGCCAGTAAGGTATCTAGTTCAACAAGTATGTGAAGGGGTGAAGAGGGATGGGACAGTGTTTGGCAGGTTTGTTGGAGCACTGGATAGACTTTGTGGGAGTAAGAAACTGGTTTGCAGGCTGAGCAAGGAGCTAGGGAAACTAAATGAAGATGGTATGGTTGAGGCAGACTGTGGAGAAGTATATCTTTCTGAACATGATATTCCAATGCTACTGGACAGTCTTAATGATACTAGTGATAAATGGGAGCATATAGGCATTGCCCTTCATCTTCGTCAAGTACGTATCAACGAATTCAGAAGTAGACGTGATAGTTGTACAATTAGTTTGAATAACATCTTCTGTGAGTGGATGTCAAGTACAGAAAATACCACTCTGAAAATTCTTGTGCAAGCACTAGCCACTAGCTTGGTTGGGAGAAGTGTTTCTGCAAATAAATTGGAGAAGGAATTTAAGGCTAAGAAAGCTCAAGCTATGATATCAGCAGCAAGGAGACCACATTTAGACTCCACTCTGAAGGTGGTCTATCAATCATGTGACACTGAAGTAGTTGATGGTAAGTCCACACTCCTGGAGGTGCAGGTCAGTCCCAATGAGTCAGCATCTTACCAGTGGCTGAAGGATGACCAGCCCCTTTCTGATGGCGTAGCTTACTCTGGTGTAGGCTGTGACATACTTGTCATTAGCTTTGCCAGGCAAGGAACAGGGGGTGCGTATGTTTGCCATATTAGTCGGGGTGCGGAGGAAGTGACTAGTGATGTGGTTGCCCTGACAATCAACTTCCCCCCAGAGAAACAACCACTAATACTAATGTACAAAAAGCAGGATGATGTCCCTCCAGACACCTGGCCTCCAGTAGTTAATTGCTCTTTCATCAACCTGGCCCTAATAAAGAAGAGTAATTAGAGTGGTCCTAAAAGTTATGACTACAGTGTTCAGGGAAACATGGACGACATCTTGGAAAGTAAAGAGAGGATCAAATATGAGGAAGTGTTTGACACGTTTGGAAGTGGAGAGCTAGTGTTAATTGAGGGGCGTCCTGGTGGGGGAAAGACCACACTTGTCAACAAGGTTGCTAGGGATTGGGCCAGAGGAGGTGATGTGCTGAATAATGCAAAGTTGGTTTACCTTATCACCCTGAGATATCTAGATCCAAAAAAGGATGGAAATTTGTCAGATGTTCTTGAACTTTTCTATTCGAACAGAGAAAAACGTGAAAAGGTGTTGGATGGTATAGAGAAAACTGAGGGTGAGGGTGTATGCTTTATAATAGATGGATTAGATGAGTATCAGCCTCAAGATGAAAGTAAATCAGTAATCTATCGTGTACTCCACAAAAACTGTCTCCATATGGCAATGGTCATAGTGGCCTCTCGTCCTGTGGCCACTGCTACTCTCAGAGGTCTTGCAACCAGGCGGATTGAAGTCCTTGGTTTTACTCAAGAACAAATCTTTGAGTACATAGACAAATTTCCTTTCTCATCTGATATATCTGACACCTTTCGAGATAAACTAAGACAATATCTCCACTCACACCTCAACATACTACACATATGCTACTTGCCAGTACACACTGCCATGATCTGCTTCCTGTATCAAGAGAAGGAAGGTGATATTCCATCTACACAAACAAATATCTATGAAGAGTTTACCAAATGCATTATACTACGCAAACAAAAACGTAAAAATAATAAAGCTAAAATTGATTCACTGGTGGTGGATTTAAAAGAAGATGAGATGTACTTCAAGGACCTGTGTCATCTTGCCTATGATATGACCATAAAGAACAAACAAACAGCTTGTGGAAAAGAAATCTATTTTTTGGAGCACACTGATTTCAATGACCTATCTTCCCTAGGCTTAGTAACCTTTGATTGCACAGCTAAACTATCTGGCCATTACAAGACATATAGCTTTCTGCATCTCACTTTCCAGGAGTATCTTGCTGCTTGGTATATAGCTCACCTTGATGATAAAAAAGAACAAATGGAGATTATCAGACTATATACTAAAAAGGGATACATGTTGATGGTATGGAAGTTCTACTGTGGCATGGTGGAGTTTGAGGGGCAAATATCTCAAATTGAACAAATCATGCCAGTTAAATCTATTAATAATCAATTTATTTTGCATGCAGTCCATTGTGCATTTGAATCACAACAAACAGCTGTCTGCAATCATCTTATCAAGTCTACAAATTTAATTAGTACTGGTCTGATTAACGATATCCTCACTCCTGCTGACCTAACTGCTCTGGGCCATGTCATTTCCATTGCTTCCCATCGTGTTAGAAATATACAAATATTAAATAGTAGCGTCACTGATGACCACCTTAAAGCATTAATAATGGTAATTAGCATTGATAAGCTTAAAAATTTAGAGACATGGAATACAGTAATGGTTGTATTAGTTCAAATGGAGTCAGAATTTTAGCTACTGTACTTAAGTATTGCTACAAACTGGAGGTACTAAATCTCAGAAGAAATGATATTGGTTCAGACGGTGCAAAAGCCTTATCCAGTGTACTCCATTCGTGTGGTAGACTGAAGAAACTAGATCTGTCACACAACAATATTGGTTTAGATGGTGCAATAGCATTATCTAGTGTACTCATGTATGATAGACTGAAGGAACTTAATCTGGCAGACAACAATATTGGCCCTGATGGTGCACAAGCTCTATTCGGTATGGTCACATCTTGCAAAAATATGGAGGTACTGGATCTCTCAGACAACAATATTGGCCGAGATGGTGCACATGCACTAGCTGACGCACTTCCATTTTATGATGGCCTAGACAGACTATATCTTCGTGGAAATAATATTGGCCCAGATGGTGAACATGCTATAGCTGGTGCACTGAAGTCTTGTACTAAACTTGGGTGGCTCAGACAAGTATATTGGCTCAGATGATGCACAAGCTAGAGTCTAGTAGATGCATTCCAATCTCACATATTAACATAGGAGACTTGGACCAATTATAATTCCTTACCTCTCACTCGGATCAGAAAATACTCTAGTACTCTCAAATGATGGCATTCATATGGAAATTGGCCATAAATTTGGATCAGTGAACTCAAGAATGGCTATGGATTTCCCACTATGCAGTCCTCACCTCTCAGGAGGTACTCTAGAACTCTCAATATAAAGCATTAATAAAGGCATAAATCCTTTAAAAGGGAACCAATTTTTTTACACTTTTCATGATGCTGATTTTATTTTTTACTGTTTATATTCTTTATTCTTTATTCCATTCTGACACCAAATATGTGTATTTTAATATTCACCATGACAACCATTATATTTCATGTTTTATCTGTTGTTGGTATGTGTAGTCAGTCTCCTGACTGGACTAGCTCTTACAAAGGAATAAGGAACAGTGTTACTACTCCATTCATCAGAATACCAATCACTCAAAACTATATCTTACCTACAGGTATACCTGTTGTTGGCCAGGATTCCTTCATGAGTGATTATGGATACTGCAAACATGCACCAGACAGTTTATTGTATGGAAACCTAAAATGTTTAAAACTTACCACAACTTTAACCTAATCTCAAGTATTCTAAGCAATTATTTTTCCTGGTCTAAAATATTGTTTTAATAAATATTGTAGCTGTGATGTATTGACCTTATTCATTATAGTATAGAATTAGTTATTGTTATTGTTAACATACTTGTGGTTTATATCATTTCCTGTCATGTCATAATTACTGAGCGTACACTTTAAAATGCCATGGTTTTATTTCATATCACCAGGTCCAGTATTGTGTTTCTTTTGTTGATTGATTTATTATCAAGTATTGATTATTGAGAATACATTGGGTGTGTGTGTGCAGCGCTGGTTGGGGAAAAAACTAGTGCAGTACTAGCTAAGACAGTACAGCAGCAACTAGGGAAAACCTTGCTCTAAGAGCAGTTTGTCCAATGAATAGTTTATATTGCTCAGTATATTATGTAGGGATTTATTATGCGGTTTTTCCCCAAATTCTGAAAATGCCATTGGAAATGGTACATATGTTTGGATGCTATGCTTAACTAATACATGGTGGACATACTTGACTTTTTAATTTTGAAACATTTTCTTTTCAACAATGTTAAAATCAGCTCACATCTCTTTAAATGTTAAATTTAGCAACTAATTTAGTTGTAACAATTATACTACATGGTATATGCACACCTACACACATACAGGATCACACACACACACACACACACACACACACACACACACACACACACACACACACACACACACACACACACACACACACACACACACACACACACACACACACACACACACACACACACACACACACACACACACACACACACACACACACACACACACACACACACACACACACACACACACACACACACACACACACACACACACACACACACACACACACACACACACACACAAATTATAAGATTTTTTGGAAATTTTCTGTCAATGTGTTCATGGTAAAGGATTGACATCAAACACCTTTTTATCATGACATAGAAAACAGAAACAAACAAATCTAAGTCTGGTGACATAACAGAGAGATGAGTTAAGGGTGAACTATGAAGACAACTATTTCACCAGCACACCATGAAATAGCCTCCTTGGAATAATAAGAAAGGTTGGCTGTCTGGATAGTAGTGGTGGTAAGAATTGCTGCAGCTGTGAAACTTATTGCCTGTGTTTTTTTTGGTTTTTTTTTTTGGTTGTTGTTTTTTGCTCTGTGGGATTTGCCTGTTATGTTTTATTTTGACTTAAAGGTGGGAGGGGGGGGGGCATTGGGACTAAATCATGTCCAGAAAAAAAGCACACCTCTGCCTCTTTTTTTGCTGGTGATTTGAGTTTCCTTAATTTTAAAAAAATTTTTCATTGAAATTTTAGTCCAATCACAATGATACCAGTTCAATTTATAGAATTGACCTGTCCTGACCTGATCATAGTGATGATAGTTATGATTATACTTGAGTCATCATCAACAGTATTGTCTAGTCTGTATTTTTTACAGGAGAACTTTAACAAGTTCTTGGAGTCTAAATGTTACTTTGTTGGGTATTTTGTTTTTGTTCTTGATATTGTTCCTGTTGTGAAACTTCCACTGACCAACAGTGCTGAGGGCCCCCCCCCCCAATGATCCTTAATTTTGATGTCAGATTTTGGAAGGGGGGGGGGGGGGATGCTTGACATCAAAATTAGGGGTCATCAGGAAGAAGGCAAAAAAAGTACAGAAAAGGGGAGGAAAAAAAACAGAAATATTCTTATAATTTGTGTGTTCGATAGTGTGCATGTTTTAGAGTGCATGATTACAGGTGCATGATTACAGGTGCATGCTTTCATGGGTTAGTGTTTCGTGTGTGTGTGTGTGTGTGTGTGTGTGTGTGTGTGTGTGTGTGTGTGTGTGTGTGTGTGTGTGTGTGTGTGTGTGTGTGTGTGTGTGTGTGTGTGTGTGTGTGTGTGTGTGTGTGTGTGTGTGCGTGACTCTAATCTTGTGATCAACTTCCACAACTGCATATTTTGTAAGATATTTGTGGATGACCTCATCAGATGATTCCAGCCCTATTACTTCAAGGAAAGATGTATTCATAATCACACTTAAATTTCCCTTATCCCAGCAGGTTGAGACTGGGCACTGAGCATAACTAAGAACCAGGCATATCTGGGAACATTGCTTATATCCCCAGTGTTAGTGGGGATTTGGTTTAAAAATTTATGCCTTCATTTAGTTAATGCATGAACAGACATTATATGTGCATGTTCACAATCAATAGAATATGCCCATTTCTCTTCAAGTAAATGATATAATTCATGTTTATTGAAGTGAACTGTCTCATCCTTGCTTCAGCATGTCCACATCTCTTCACAGGATTAGGATGAGCTGGCTCAGTGCCTGGGGACTCAAGCCACAGTGATGAAGTGTCAAAGATTTCACTTGAATCCAAATTTTTTTCAACCTTGAGAGTTACCTTTATATATTTGCATATTCACAATCAATAGAATATGCCCATTTCCCTTCAAGTGAGTGATGTAATACATGTTTATTGAAGTGAACTGTCTCATCCTTGCTTCAGCATGTCCACATCTCTTCACAAGAATAGGATGAGCTGGATCACTGTTTTGGGATTCCAGTCACAGCAGTGAAGTGTCAAAGATTTTACTAGAATCCAAATTTTTTTCCTCACCTACTATTTCTATCTCCTTCTCTAGAATCCTCTAGTACCTCTTCCTTTTCTGAGGGCCAGCTGTCCATTTTGGTCTAAACAAAAAAAAAATATATCAACTTTTAGCTCTTAGAATACACAACCAGCTGAAGCTACAGCTATTTCTCTCTTTCTTTCTTTGCTAAGCTGACATTAGTAAAATAAATAATTACAAACACACTCACAAATAACACCAAACAACCCAGGTGGTGGTGTTGTTGCACTCATGGGGGAGGGTAGGTAGGGAGGTGTCTAGTAGGTGGGACTGACTGGATGAGGGAAGCTGAGTCCTGAGGAATGTGTGAAATTGAATTGTGTCTTGCATACTCTGGCATTCTGTCCTGATTTAGCTCATGTACACAGAGAACACAACAGCAGAAGATGTTCTTCGGGTTCTGGTTAAAATGCAACATTTAGATTTGTCCATGAACAACCCACAATGATGTTGTCCATACACCCAACCCTAAAATTGCTTTTTCAGACCTAAATGATTTCCCCATCTTACAGAGAACATACACATCTACTATTGCACTTAGAACTTAGAACTTAGAAGTTGCCCATGATACGAAGTACCATGATAGCAGTGTCCTGGATGAATCCAGGACCAATGGCAATAAATTTAGCTTATGATGGCATCACACAGAAATGTTGGTGTCTGGTCAGATCTTCTTGTCTTCAAAATTTCCTTCCACAGGCACAACTTAGTGTTCTTAATTCAGATTGCTTGTTAGCTGAGCAGGTGTTCCATCACTTGGATATTAAAATTTTCTCTACACCATCTAAACACAGATGAAACCACCCCTTCCTGTCCTGGCACAACAATTACCATCTATCATACACACCAATTGCCTGCAAATCCACTTTCAGAACATCCCTCCATCTCTTCTTTGCCCCGTGGCATGGTCTCTTCATGTTAAGCTCCCCAAACAAAATTCTATTTGGAAGCCTTTCTTCATCCATGCGACCCACATGACCCAGCCATCTTAAACACTGCTCCAGAATGATATCACAGATGGAGTGCTGCAAGCCAAACCTATGTGATAGGCTTTGAGATGTTAATCTTTCATTCCATTGTTGGTACCTCGTCACACCCAGGATTGTCCGAATACAATGGTTATGAAAATAATTCAAACGTCTTGTATGCACAGCCTTCATCGTCCAAGTTTCAGCTCCATACAGTAATACAGCTAGAACAACTGCCCTATATACTGCTCTCTTTGTGGCCAATGACAGGTCTTTGTTCTTAAATACTGGCACCCTCAAACACCCAAATGCTCTAGCTGCTCTAGCAATTCTTCTAGTCACCTCACTAGTGATCTCCCCATCTCTTGAGATGTTAGCATCCAAGTATGTGAATCCTGGACTACATTCACAGAGCCACCCTCCACCTGCACTGGTCTGATATCACTCTCATTCAATCCCTCACCAACAACCATCCCTTTTATCTTCTCAGTACTCACAGTCAGGCCCGATTCACTTGCCACTTTCACAAACTGCTGCTACTGACTCAAAACTATCCCAGAGGTTGCATACAATGCCACATCATCAGCAAACTGGGACTCAGTTATTCTCATCTCACTCAATCTAGACTTAGTTGTGTGGTCCCCAACCAACTTCCTACCATGCTTATATAACACACACACTCCTGCACCACTACTCCTATTGCACACACACACACGCACGCACACACACACACACACACACACACACACACACACACACACACACACACACACACACACACACACACACACACACACACACACACACACACACACACACACACACACATGCACACACACACACACACTCATGCACACACACACACACACTCATGCACACACACACACACACTTCTCTCCCTCCCCCTCTCTCTCTCTGAATGGAAGCTTGAATGAATGCAGCAGCTGATATTGAACTTTTAAAGCTAGTTCCTCCTAGAACCTGGATTAAATGTCTCCAGTCAAAACATCCAGTGAAGAGTTAATGAGTTATTCAGGATATCTAATTATGCTGCAGTGTAGTAGATGCTTCACCAGTATGGCAGGCCAATGCAGTACATAAAACTTGTGAACACAGTGAGAGAACATGCCTCCTGCAGTATTGGGTGACAGTGCTGATATACTAACAGCTACACCAGTAGGTCACTGAGGGAGTTGGTGTGAGTACCTGGTCCAGCACACTGCGACTACATAGGCACTTCAGGATATACATGGCATCTGCTAAGGCTAGTAGCTGCTGGTGGCTTATTTTCCTTCCATTCTTTACATTTTAAATTTGATCTCTTCTTGTAGTATATTTAATTTAGGACAATTAAGTTATTATTATGATGTCATTGTAGTAATTGGCCAGCCTCCTGCCATTCTGTGTTATGGGTCACCCTGTATATACCATGTTTTTTCTTCATTGGTCATGTGTTGTTCTTTGATTGAATGCTATTTCTGAAAAGCTATCTAAAGTTGTTTATTTTGAGTTTCTGAATTTCTGAGTTTCTGAGTTTCAACACTTACGATTTCTTGTAATTTTCAAATAAATTTTGTTTGGAAGATTTTTGGGATATTGTTTAGATTAAATTACAGGATTAAAAATTTTCTTCTTTTCGAAATGATTCTGACTTCCAATTCCAGTTGTCAATGGGACCATTGCTATTTTATAGTGTTAAACAAGCTTAATTATCAGCATGGAATGTTGCTATACATAGACAATCTCTGTTCCACAACAAGCAGAAGACACTTGATAATTTGGAATTATTTCTAAATGTTTTTATTTACAGTCTCTCCCAAACTGTCCTGTGTATAGAGTCACCACAGTGGCCAGCCTGTCAGAGCCACAGGAGGAGGACCAATCCCAAACTAATACAAATGTGGGAAATCAAGAGAGGCTGGATAAAGACAGGAGTTATGAGAATTCTGTAGTTAATATGAATGTGGGTAACCAAGAGATGCTGGATAAAGACTATTATGAGAACTCACATGAGAAGGATTCAGCTGGCCCCTGGGAGCAGAGGCCCAGGAAGTAACCACAAACTATTTATATATATATATATATGAAGACCTATGTAACTATGTAATTATGTTTGTCCAGTTCTCAAAATCCCTCTGTTAGATTTTGACCAAACTTTTAGGGATGGAGGAGACCCACCCTGAGATAGTTTTATGCCAGGTGGCATGTCTGGGAAAAAACAGAATTTGCCTGCCTGCCTGCCTGCCTGCCTGCCTGCCTGCCTGCCTGCCTGCCTGCCTGTCTGTCTGTCTGTCTGTCTGTCTGTCTGTCTGTCTGTCTGTCTGTCTGTCTGTCTGTCTGTCTGTCTGTCTGTCTGTCTGTCTGTCTGTCTGTCTGTACCATCATTCCGGCCAAACTGGTGGGTGAATTTCTCTGAAACTCAGCATGATGATAGGTTTTGACCCAACTTAAAACATGAGCTAAAATTCCACAAAATGGTAACCATGGTAACAAGAAAAAGCCAAAAATGTTAGAATTTTAACCTATATTGGCTGGGCAATGCCGGATATATGCTGCTAGTAAAGTATAAAAGACAGAGATAACTGAATATAATTAAGTTCTTCACTAACTACCAAAGAGTGTATCATTGTGCATAGTTGTTGTGCAAATATTGTAAAATAATCTATTGTATAATACCAGCAGTTCACTGGATCAGTTTATGATACTTATCTTTGTTGAGAACTCAGGTTGTGAACCAGCCACTAATAGAAGGGTGCCTTGATACAAAGTTGAATAGTGAGACCTAACTTGGGTGTCAGGGATTGTGTTGCTGCTCTGGTTGCCTGAGTAACAGAAGACAGGAGCCAGGGAGCGCTCACACAGCCACAAGCCAGAAATGGGTGTTAGAGCTGGCCCTCCTCCCCAGCCAGTCTCCAGCACCTGGGGCACATGGAGATGGTGGCCTGCCCAGAGATGCAGCTGCCTCCCTACCCATTATAGCACACCAGGTGGGCCCCGGGAACTTCATTCATAGTGGTGAGTGCACTAAGAGTAGCAGAGGTCAGTGTGTTAGCACAGCATGCTACAGTGAACCACTCCATCACATCTGTTACTATAACGAGCTACAGATACACACACTCACACAATACAGAATCCCATTGGAACTCTGTGAGAACAAAGTTGAAGCACATTAAGGAGGTACATGAAGACATGCTCACTTCGTATTTGGTTAAATCCACAAGACACTCTCTCCACCACCCCTGGGAGGGGGGAGGGGGCAATCACTCTGCAAACACTGCCACACATAATCAATGCACAGACACAGATCTCTGATCGGATGTTGTTTTATTAACAAAGGTATTGAATCTATAGTTGTCCAGGAATGGAGAAGGGGAACAGGTAAGGGTTAGTTTAAAAGGAGTAGAAAGCATACCGAAATTTTCAAGAAATACCTACCATTATGTAGCACTGTGATATAGGTAAGAATGATAATTGGTTCATTCAACTCCACCAGGTAGCATTAACAAACTGACAAACGTAATCTTTGTGTAAGTGAAGATAGAAAATACATTGCCTAATGTTGACATAGGTAATCTGATGTCATGCAGAAGTTATCAAGGAATAAATGCATATTCCTTTATTTATTATATATCACAATGTTGTGAGATGATCCTCAGTAAACTTTCTCCATTGTGGGGGAAAGTCTGCTTAATGGCCAATTTCTATCGGTTATATTCTAACCATTTGTGCAGATTTTGATAATTTCTTCTTCTTTTTTTTAGCTATAGAATCTTTCTATAAAATTTCAAATTATTAAATAAGTTAATTACAAATATTTGTTAAATTTCTTAATATTAATGACATTTCAATATGAGTAGAACTGAGCTGGAAAGTGAACATATGGGTTCAAACTTCCAGTGACACCCACAAATTCAATTCAATCTAGTTTGTTTTTTTTATTATACCTAATATACTCTTTTCTGATTTAAAAAAACAAACACCTATTTTACCATTTTTTAAACCTAAATATGGAATAATTTGTTCAACCATGATCCCTCCCTTTGGAAAAACATTTTCAAGATGGCTCCTTCTCACCCATTACTATACTGCTGACAATGAGTGTCTCTCTCTCTGAAGTTCCACACTACCAACAGCAGCTTCAACTACTGCTACTGCTACTACTAGAGCCACATTAAAAAAATATATATATCTGACAGTGTATAAAAACTAAGTTAAAATAAAATATATTTCTTTGAAATGAAACTGGCAAGTAGGGATAATATATTAGCAAAAAGTGCAGAAGCAAGAATTCTGTGACAGTGCATGTTACAAAATTCCCCACCGATTCCACATTCTGTAATGTGTAAGATGTAATGCTGAAAGTTTGCCACCTCTTCATTTTGCTCCTAGCTAGCTCATGTACAATAATTACTCTTAGTTCACAAGAATTTTGCAATGCAGACTGTTACACTATCATGTAGAATTCTAAGGTCAGAGGAATCAGTGAAGTACGGAATTTTGTAACATGCACTGTCACAGAATTCTTGTTTCTGCACTTTTTGCTGACAAGTCATCCCTACTTACCAGTTTTATTTCAAAGTAATATTTTTTACTTTCATTTGTACAATGAGGAACTACATAGTTAGTTGAACATGTTCTATAATGTTTATGACAACATTTTAATTAATTTTCTCCTACAAGTCGATTTAGGCAGTGTAGCAATTGTCCAATGTGGAGCTTGAGAACCTGGGCCTTCCCCTCAATAGTGAGTGATCAAGTCAGGATCAGTCAGGTGCCTAACTATGTTCATTACTATTGGCAAGGTCATACTACAACTTATATACTGACCAGGTCATGCACATGAGCAGGTTGGATGTTACATGCATTAGAAGGTAATGATGTATCCTAAGCTACACTAACTTGCCCTCAAAAATGTAATGGATGATAATTTAAAACATCAAGTGAAGTTTGTTTAATTCTCTTCTTTGGTGGTGAAAAGGTGGAGCATCTGGAACTCCATAAAACAATATTGGCCCAGATGGGGCTCATGCTCTAACTGGTGCACTTTCATTTTATGACAGCTTAAACAGACTAATCCTATGGGTAAAAATATTGGCCCAGATGGTGCACATGCTTTAGCTGGTGCACTGAAGTTTTATAATAAATTTGGATGGCAGAATATTTCAGACAACTATTGGCTCAGATGGTGCACAAGCTCTAGCAGGTGCACTCCAATTTTGTGGTGAACCTAGTAATTTAGAACTATCTGGGCTACAAGCCATAAATGTTATAACCTAGTATAATAAGAACAATTACACAGTTTGCTATATAGTTAGCTATCTATGAAATATCTAGCTCCACACCAAAAATGACAAGCTAGCTAGCAAGTATTACCATAACAAGATATTCATTTTCTGTAGCTATATAGCTAGCTATTAAATATTTAGCTCCACACCAAAAGTAGCCAAAGCTAAAAAGTTTTTGTGCAAATAGCTATATTTTATCATGGCAAATCAGAAAGTCTTTGATCCTCATTTTCTGTACCTGAATCAGAGATAAATGGAACTGAGGAGCAGTATAAATAGGATCTGAAGGTATGAATAATTATTGCACTCTCCCAAGGGACAGATCTCTTCACTTATTCCTTCAGATTTCCAACTCCACAACTCTTTCTCAGTTGCTATTGCACTAGATGTCAATGTGCTGCTACCAATCCTGGACTTACTGTGGAATTGGGCCTCCTGACCCAAGGAATTGTTGAAGTTAGTTGAAATAGTGTATATCACCGCCATTGAGTTCTGGCTGCAGCTGTCCCCATGTGACGTCATGACTAGTTACACCCCCTACAGGAAGTAAAATTTTTAAGCTAAGTTTTCTTCATGAATATTGGACTAAAATTTTCCAAATATTTTATACCAGGTTATGCATCAGAGACAACAAAATAAGACAAAAAAAAAAAGATTATTTTTTTTCCAGTTCAGCTGCCCTTTAATAATCCAGGAAAAATAATGTTTTACCTTAAACAAATAGAAAAAACATTCTTTTCCATCTTAAATCTATTTATTTCATAGGATCTCCATAGTGACATACTAAAAGTCCTGAAAAATCCATGTAGTGGAAAGTCCCTATTTTTTGTAAATCAAAAATGGCTACCAATTTTAGGACTATTTACATTTATTTGGCCATGACTTTTTTTTTTCTATTTTATTATTTTTATTATTTTAAAATCCTAAAATATACCCCTCAGTAAGGTATATCACAATATAATATACATGTGTTATCTTTTTTTCCTTTCTAATCAGTGATAAAGATAATCACATCCATATTCTGTAAGGATCCACACACAATAAAATAATTTCAGTTGGAGCTGATAATTTGTCTTACTCAATTACACTTCCTTTGATATGA
Organism: Lycopodina hypogea; assembly: GCA_963969325.1. Taxonomy (NCBI): domain Eukaryota; kingdom Metazoa; phylum Porifera; class Demospongiae; order Poecilosclerida; family Cladorhizidae; genus Lycopodina; species Lycopodina hypogea. Next base: position 11,877,390 of record OZ017791.1, on the reverse strand, counting down.
TTCAAGCTGAAATTTGATTAAGTTATTTTAAGTCTGTTTAAAGTCTTTAAAAATCATCATATGGAAGCAGGTCCACAAAACAGTGACAGGTGTACATAAGATGCACTTTTTGGTGTTGGACCATCCAGCAAACCTGACCATACTTTTAATTCCTATCTTCAGTCCTGCAGATATTACACAATGATGACCTGTGCTCTTTTAGGAAAACAACAATCCAAAGTTGAGATGACAGACACTGTTATGCTCAGAGAAAATAGCAGTGATGGAGTCAATGGGAGCAACGTAATGGCCCACAAGTCAACAAGTAGCAACATTGATATTTCCATGAAGCAAATAAAATGAACTCTGACATACAAAGACATTGCAAGCTATTGAGCTACATGAGCACCTCCTCAGTCTTCATTCAGAGAGTAGGGGTTTGGATATTAGTGTACACTGTCTTTTCTGTAGCTATTCTACAAAGTTTTATGGAAAGAGAAAAAAAACCTTTTTGTATAATGCATGTCAGAGCAATGGTGTTTAGGGGACAGGCGAGAGGTATGTACAATCAGAAATGATGAGTGGGGTATGATTGTGGCAGATAGACTGGCATATGTGAATCATATTCCTGCTGCAGATGCATTTTACCACTGCCAGTGCAGTTCCAGTTTGTGGACTGGAGGGGGGGGGGGGGGGGGGGGGCAGATGCCTATCCTACATAGCCATTTAGAAGAAAGTATATACCACAAAAGAACCTGTAATAAGAGGCCTGAACTAGAGGTTAAAATACTAAAATTTGCCAAATATTTAAAAGAGAATGATGAACAAATAAATGACAGTGGGCGACCTGATAGGAAAAAAGAAAAACAACAACAGCAAACACCCTACAAGATAGTGAATAGCCAGCCTATAGTGTGCTTACATAAAGTAATTACAGTGGCATATCAAGGGATCATTTTCAAGGAAGCTGAATAGAAAAGAAAATGTAGGACCTTACATTCAATAGCCTGAGCTATCCTGTAACCCATTATCTGTAACAGAATAGCAATTATCAAAACAGTGATGGATGAGAGTATTGACTCCAGAATAGTGACACTGTCTTAAGTCCATGCTCAATCCAACCCCTATGAGGAGGATTTTGAAACTAGAATTGGTGAAAATCCTAGAAATGAACACTCAGTGGAATAAAATTCCCCTCACTATCAGCCAACTGAAACTCCCTATGCCTCATGGATAGAACTAGTTGCATCTGAAGCTATTGCCCAAGCAGCAACTCGTGCCAATGACCCTAATCTCCTTCATATCCTAGAGAAAATCCAAGTACAAAATGTGGCCTTCCAATAAGTCCAACAGCAGAGAAATGAAACATTATCTAAGGCTATAAACTGGCCTATCACTGTGGCTCAGCAGACCAAACCACCTACTCTCCCACCAATCCCCAATGGACCTCAAGGCCAACAAGATATTGCCCGTTTTGAGGCACACATGAAAATGTATGGTATGAATAAAAGTACCTGGCCATTGAATTAAGAGCTCTACTCGGAAGAGACTTGACTAACTTGGCCATGGCAATGCCCCCAGTAGAACTAGGCAATTATGATGCTCTAAATAGACAAATGTATATCCATATGGGTATTTACAAACCAACACAGTTCAATAACTGGTTCACCCCCAAGATCAACCCGGTAGAGACCATCATGCAAATGGGTTTCAGAACTGCTGAAGCTGCAAGAATCTGTAACAGAAACTATACCTCGTCAAAGAAGTTATTGACCTTGTTGCTAGGGAAATTTTTTATAAAAAATTGAATACAAGGATAACCACTCACGTGAGGGCCCATGTGAGCGAGCTACTCCTACTTCAGCTAATATTTTCTGCAAACTAGGATAGCTGCCCCGCTCCCTAGTTAATCACCAGTTGTTATAGTATTAACTAAGGCTACTTACTGTGGTTATAAGTAGCCAACAGTAGGTTCACACACCCTGTCTCACTTCAAAATAGATAGTATTAAATAACAATGATCTTTCCAATATTCAATATTCAATATCACACATTCAGTTACAACATGGATATTTTTTTTCACCCTCTCAACAGTTTAGTTGTGTCTTTATATAGTCAGACCATTCGGAGGCCCTGCTCTGGCACCCTGCCTGGCCAGCTGTTCATTCACCAAATGAGTTTATTGTAACCACTTCGTTTTCTTTGTTATCTAATCAATTTCCTTCACCAGAAACCCATAACACATTATCTCAATTAGCTATCTTAATTAACTTTGTTATTATCTTTCTTATTAATTTCTTTATTCTCTTTCTTATTATTAACTTCTTGATGTCCTTTACTTGTTCCCTGCCTTCTTATTATTAACTTCTTGATGTTCTTTACTTGTTCCCTGCCTTGTCACAGGCAGAGTCACTGGGAGTAGTCTCGGTGGCTCTGACATTTCCCCAACCTCAGCTGCTGATGGGTCCCTGGACAAACCGTCAGCATTAGAGTTGGCTTTTCCACTCCGGTGCTTGACAGTAAAGTTGTAGGGCTGTAGGGTCAACGCCCACCTGGCCAACCTCCCATGACTGTCTTTTAGATTGTTAAGATGGGTGAGAGGGTTGTGGTCCGTTTGTATAGTGAAGAGGTTGCCTTCTAAGTATGTCCTAAAATGTTTGACACCTTTCACTATAGCCAGAGCTTCCCGCTCTATTGTTGAATAATTCTGTTCACTTGGTAGTAACTTTTTTGAAGCATATGCTATGGGGTGTTCCTCTCCCTTGCTGTTTAACTGACTTAAAACGTAACCTAGGCCGTAGGCTGAAGCGTCAGTTTGTAAAATAAATGATCTTGACCAGTCGGGGGTTACTAACACAGGGGCTTCTGTTAGGGCCTTTTTCAACTGGTCAAACGCCTCCTGGCAATCTGTTCCCCAATTCACTCTGTTCGATGCCTGTTTTCGGGTTAAGTTGGACAGAGGTGTGGCTATAGTGGCAAAGTTAGCAATGAACTTCCTATAGTAGCCACACATGCCCAGAAATGATCTCACTTCTTTTTTGGCCTCCCGAACTCAGTAATGGCAGCTATCTTCCCCTCCATAGGCTGTACAGTTCCACTCCCCACTATATACCCTAAGTACTCACAACTAGCTTTCCCAAATGAACATTTTCTTTCTTTTACCGTTAGTCCAGCTTTCCTTAATTTCCCAAACACTGTTGTCAAGTGTGCTAGATGGTCGTCCCAGGTAAGGCTATGCACGAGTATATCATCTAAGTAAGCTACAGCAAAGTCCTGTAGCCCATGTAAGACCTGGTCCATGAGCCTCTGAAAAGTTGACGGGGCTGTGACCAATCCAAAGGGCATGGTCAAGTACTCATATTTCCCATAGGGTGTTATGAAAGCTGTCTTCTCCATATGTTCCTTTCTAACAGGCACTTGATGATAGCCTTTTGTTAGATCTAAGGTGGTAATATAACAGGAACTTCCTAAATTGGCGATTAGTTGCTCGATATTTGGTAGGGGGTACGGGTCATTGACAGTGACTGCATTTAGCTTACGGTAATCCACACACATTCTCTTAGTGTTGTCCTTCTTAGGGACTAATACAATGGGTGCTGCCCAAGGGCTGGTTGATGGCCTAATTATACCCTGGTTCAACAAAGTCTGGATCTCTTCCCTTAACACTTCTTGGGATTTGTGGGCTAGCCTGTATGGTGGTAATCTTACTGGAGGGGCATCTCCAGTAGATATGTTGTGGCACACTAGGTTGGTTCTCCCCGGGGTGTCACTCAACACATCTTTATACCTCCATTTATATTTTTACAGCTCCCTCAGCTGGAGCTCAGGCATTCTAATATCTCTTCCTTTTTCTTCTCTCTCTTCACTCAGGCCCTCCCACTCATCAGTCTCGGCCATAAACACAGCTGCAGACGGGGACTTCCACTCTTTCATGCTATTTATATGGAAGGTTCGAAACCTCTTGATCTTTGTGCCCAAATCCACTAAATAGGTGACTGGGGTAATCCTCTTAGCAATAGGAAAGGGTCCTTGCCATTGGTTTAGTAATTTGTTTTTAAGGGTGGGCCTAAACACCAATACAAAATCATCCACCTCGAAGGCACGCTCTCTCGCCTTCTTATCGTACTGCTCTTTCTGTTTAACTTTTTCACCCTTTTCTCTCTCAAATGCCATCTCCCGGACCAATTCCATATTAGCCCGGAGGGTATGTATGTACCCTGACACACTACTGGTGTCTTCCTCTTCCTTTCCTTTCTAATACCTTACCAACTGGTCTAAAGGCATCCTCATTTCTTTTCCGAACAGTAAATGGTAAGGGGAGAAATCAGTGGTTTTATGTACTGTGCCCCTATATGCCCATAGTACATAAGGTAAGCACTCATCCCATTCAGCTCCTGGGTTATTTACTAATTTCCTTAGCAATCTTTTCAAGGTGGCATTGAAACGCTCGACCATACCATCGGTCTGAGGGTGATACGGGGAGGTCTTAATTTGTTTCATACCCGTCATTGTACAGAATTGTTGCATTACCCTTGAAATAAAATTAGTCCCATTATCTGTTAGTAATTCACTTGGCACACCCAACCTGGCAGTCACCTCTATTAAATGCTCAACTACGGTCTCAGTGAGTATGTTGCGCAAGGGAAAGGCTTCCGGCCATTTGGTGGCATAGTCCATCAGTACTAATATGTACTTATTACCTTTCTTTGATCTCTTTAAGGGACCCACGATGTCCATAGCTATACGGCCCAGGGGTTCCTTTATAATAGGTAGAGGGTGTAGTGGTGCCTTAGTAGTACTGGCTGGACAAGCCTTCTGGCAAACTGGGCAAGACGCACACAGTTGATTGATGTCTTTAACCACTCCCGGCCAATCCATTCTTGATCTAATGCTTTTCAGTGTTCTCTCTCTCCCAAAATGACCTCCAATTGGGGAATTATGAGCCATGGCAAGTACTCTCTCTCGGGCTATCTCTGGTAAGATTAGCAAATTCTTTCCCAGGGGCTGGTAAGGTTCCCTCATCAATAACCCCCCCTTCCAAAAATAGGGTTCACCAGCTTTACCCGCCTTCTCTCTTAAGTACTTTAAGCTTTTATCATACCTTTGGGCCTCACCCAAACCTTTCCTGGTGAGGACCTTGGATAACACTCCTGTCTGGTCCTCTGCAACTCCATACCCCCCGGCACTCCACTCCTCCGTCCAGTCCTCTCCTCCAGACGCCTCAGCTGGGCACCCCACGGTATGGATGTCTCCCTCGAGCCCCTCAGTGCCCTGCTCCTCCGTCTGGTCCTCTCTTCCAGACGCCTCAGCCGGGTACTCCTTGACTTCGAGATCATCACTCTCCTCCGCCTGCACTTCAGTGTCTATGGAAGCGATGACTGGCCCTTCCAGCTCCTGCCTCTGACGCTCCTCCTCCTCGAGTGTGTCCTGTCGGCGTTTCTCGGCCCGAGTTACCACCATCCCTGTCTCTGCTTCTATGGTAGTAGGCGATGTGGTCTCCTTCTTCTTTAGCTGCTTTTCCAGCTCTCATTTAACAAATTGACGGAAATGTGGAATGTCTCTGCCCATGAGCATTTCTTGTCCAATGTGTCTTGATACTCCCACTGGTATCTTCGTAGTCCGTCCTTCCACTTCCAACTGTACACTTGCAGCTGGGAAATATATCTCTTGGTTAGATGCTGTGTGGTAAGGAATATCCCATCCCAGATAGTCCTCTTCCTTCACACACCGAGGGTGTACCAGTGTCTTGGTACACCCTGTGTCCAGCAATGCTTCCACTTCATGCCCATTCAGGCGGACGGTCTTAGTCCATTCAGGAAGTACTGTCATAGCCTCCAGGCTACACTTGGCGTCCTCTAACTTTACCCGGCAGTCTCGTTTCACATGCCCTTTCTTTCCGCACCGGAAGCATTTGATTGCGGTTGAGGGGGTGTATCTTGGAGGCCCCTCTCTCCTCCATGGTGGTGTCTGGTCCTTTTTCCATGGCTCTTGCTTGTCTTCCTTCTTGAACTCCCTCTTCTCTTCTCTTTTCGGGTAATCTTTTTCCCTCTTTATTCTGGAGTTTCCCAGATGTCGAACGATGGCTTCTGATAGCTCCTCGAAGGACTGACAATTCAAATTACGAATTTGAGGCTCCAACCAGTTGGGGAGTTTAGCTATTGCTAGCTCCATGATGACCATCTCCCGGTCCAGGGTACGGCTGGTGTCTAGCCAATGACAAAATTTTTGATGGAAGTCCCTCAGCCACATGTCTGGGTTAGATAAATTGAACCGGTCCTCGAACACTCTTCTTCGCCTGGTCTCTGTCGACACTTGGTAGGCTGCCAGCAGAGTTGCCTTCACAGTTCTATAGCTGTTCTGTTTGGCAGCAGAGAGTGAAGAAATTGCCATGAGTCCAGCTCCTGCTAGTGACCCTCTGAGGTATAGAGTCCACTGAGCTGGGTCCCATCCACTGGCAGTAGCCACCACTTCAAAAGTGTCCAAGTAGGCGGCTATGTCATCTGTAGCCTCGTTAAACTTTTGCACTGTTAGCTTCGGGGTTGCTGGTGCTGGGGGCTGTTTGCCTGGTATGAGACTTCGAATAGTCTCGAGCAGTAGTTGTTGTTCTCTGTTAGCTTGACGCTCTTCCTCTCTTTGTTCCCGTTCCTCTTGTCTGATTTGCCTTTCCTCCTCTGCCCTTCTCTCCTCTCTCTCTGCCCAACGAAGTTCAAGCTCCTGTAGGCTAGGTATCCCTTCATACGGAATAGGAGGGTTGGCAGGGGTAGAGAAGGCTGTAGGGTTTCTCATCCCAGCTCCAGCTGATGTTTGGCTTCGGGTGCGCCTGTCTTCTCCTGGCGCAGACATTGTTCTTTAATAATCAAAATAGAAGATAGTCACTAGTTCTAATAATAGCTATATCTATCTATCCTACCGCTGCCACCAATGTGAGCGAGCTACTCCTACTTCAGCTAATATTTTCTGCAAACTAGGATAGCTGCCCCGCTCCCTAGTTAATCACCAGTTGTTATAGTATTAACTAAGGCTACCTACTGTGGTAATAAGTAGCCAACAGTAGGTTCACACACCCTGTCTCACTTCAAAATAGATAGTATTAAATAACAATGATCTTTCCAATATTCAATATTCAATATCACACATTCAGTTACAACATGGATATTTTTTTTCACCCTCTCAACAGTTTAGTTGTGTCTTTATATAGTCAGACCATTTGGGGGCCCTGCTCCGGCACCCTGCCTGGCCAGCTGTTCATTCACCAAATGAGTTTATTGTAACCACTTCGTTTTCTTTGTTATCTAATCAATTTCCTTCACCAGAAACCCATAACACATTATCTCAATTAGCTATCTTAATTAACTTTGTTATTATCTTTCTTATTAATTTCTTTATTCTCTTTCTTATTATTAACTTCTTGATGTCCTTTACTTGTTCCCTGCCTTCTTATTATTAACTTCTTGATGTCCTTTACTTGTTCCCTGCCTTGTCACAGGCAGAGTCACTGGGAGTAGTCTCAGTGGCTCTGACAGCCCAGAAACCCACATCCTTGCAGGAGCTGTTGATCTGGGGCTGGATCTGAGGTTGGTTCATGAGCTGGGTCTGGGATTGGTTCTGAGCTTGAGGTTGTTGTTGTTGAAACTTGTGACCATTGAATGGCCTATGCGGCTTCTGGTAGGTGGGTTGGGGGTTCACAGTGTTCTACTTCAGGCAGATTCCTTTCATCTGCCACTGTTAGCAACATATTCATCGGCAATTCCCTGGAGGAGAACCACCCTTTTCCAGAAGGTCAAGACCACCTCTTGCAAGAGAAGATGAGATTCTTAGAACATCTCTGGTATGCCTATGTGCATTTCATGCCCTACCTGCTAGGCCACCCTTTCACTGTGGTCACTCATCATAAAGCTCTCATATTTCTGGTACTAAAAGACCCCCACTCTCATCAACTCGCCCACTGGATGGACACCTTAAGGCAGTTCACCTTCTCCATCAGTGTCACCCAGGAAAAGATAATACCAACGCAGATGCTCTCTCCCGCCAAGCCTGGTCAACACATGCAGAAGAACAACAGATGGATAAGAACCTCTCGAAGGAGGGGGTGACCAGCGCAGATGCTCTCTCCCGCCAAGCCTGGTCAACAAATGCAGAAGAACAACAGATGGATAAGAATCTCTCGAAGGAAGGGGTGATGTTGGGATCTGCCAACCATTACAACCACGACCTAGACTGATAATAGATAGTAGAAGACTGTGGTTTACTTCCAGATACTGCGTGGAAGCACCTGATTGGTCAGAGGCTAAACATTGTGATAGATATATAAATAGTATATATGTATGCCAAAAAGACAGTTGGACTTGTTAGACTGTATAGATCTCATTGAATGCTTTCTGTGTATTGCCATTGAAATTATCATTAATCTTTTACCAATAATCAAGACCAGTCCAGAAATAGACTTGTTGATGCTTAGCCTAGTGGTGAGCGCCTAACAACCAACAATACATGTGATGTACAGCATTGGTGCTAATGTAAAGCATTTTTAAAAAAATGGTGCTCTGAGGTGGGAGGGGGGGGGGGTGGAGGGGGGGGGGGGGGCTCAGCCCCCCTGTGATAAATTTGGGGGTCTGAATCCCCCCTGCCCCCTGTTTTCTCCTCCTCTGCTTGTATGAATGCCCATCCATCCAGAAATTATCAGGTTTCCCGGGCCAGTTGCTTGATCATGGGGCAGTGAGACTCCAGATTTCACTGGGATGAAACAACATATGGAAAGGATTGTGTACACAGATTTTATCTTCCAGGTGTATCTTGCAAGAATAGTGCCAAATAGAATAGTGTTCTCTTGGTAAGGAGCTTGATTCTGCAGCCTTATGAATATCTTCCTTAGGAATTTGAAGGTATTCTCTTCCAGTCTCCTCTTCTACATGGGCAACTTGCTATGGTCTAACTTATCTGGAATCACTCAATCCTGCTGAAATTTCGCTATGTCTTTTGAGAGTTTTTGCAATTTCCTAATAAGACCTTTCCCCTCCCAATTTATTTCCAAAATTCACTATCTGTGGCAACACTGTTCAGGACAACTCCAGAGATCAGCTTCCTTTAAATTGGATGGTATCAACAAATTGAGATGACAATATCACACAATAATAGATATGCACACACATATACATGGGTATATGTGTGTGCAAGTATACTTCCTTCTAGTCAGGCCAATAATCTATATGTAACAAATTCACTCAACAAATAGAAAATCAACTCGATAATTAATGAACCATGAGTCATAACCTACAGTCCCTAATCAAATATATTCTACATGTCCATGTCTGTGTGTTCTTTATTTAACCTACCAATTTTTAAATTGTTTATTTTTAAAACATTTGAGCTTGGGACAATTTGGAGAAAAGAAAGTGGCAAAAAGAAGGAATATATTATCGAAGGAAGTAGGGGAGAAAAATGTATGTATGATGTATGTTTGTGGAAGGTGGGGGGGGGGGGGGGGGGGGGGTGGGGGGAAATGTAGAAAGGAAGGAAGGAAAGAAATAGGAGAAAATAGGGGGAAGAGTCAATCTAGTACAGGTTTGAACCACTGTTTTTCAGCTTGAGAAACCTGCACCTTTACCAGTTAGTGATGGTATTTTAGGTGTTTTTTTTGTTTTTTTTTTAAATGAAAAATTTTAATTCCTTTTTCCCCAACCCTGGATAACACTTTTGAACATTTTTTTTTGGGTGAAAACACTTAGTAGACACCCAAGGATCATGTCTGCAGAGTTGTAGCTCTGTAGGTCCAAGAGTTTGTCTGGCCAAAGAACCATTTTCAGCATTTTTGGGCCTGACATTAGCACAATTGACCATATATAGGTACTTAAACATTCTCCTGGAGATGCTGATTCCAAACAATATATATATATATATATATATATATATGGCTTCATCGGTATATCTTGCAAATTGAAGGTGTTACAGGAAGGCATACAGGCTACAGATATTACAACTTTATATATATTAGCATAAAACCCGCCCTATGGATAGTTTTTCATTAGTGAGCTGTAGTCATAAAAATGTCTGCTTTGATGACACATTCTGTCGATTTTTAAAACAAAAGTGAACATGTAATCAGGTAAAAGTGTTTTTTTTTAAAGAAGTACAATTTTTGGTATTTTTAACCTTACACACAAAGGGGAAGAGGTGTGGCCAGATGGGACCCATCCTATGTTATTCACAGTCAAGTTGTATCTGCATGCCAAGTTTTAGGTCTGTAGCTCCATTATGTTCTTGTAGAAAAAATACCATTTTTGGCTTTTTAAGAATATGTAAGAGGTGTGGCCATATAGACATGCTTATGACATTGCCCTGGTGTCACTGATTCTAAATATATATGGGTTCATGTGTCTAACTTCAACCATTCAAGCTTCAATTTTGGACACACAGAAAAACGGAAAAAAAGACAGACTATTCGCACTTTATAGTATAGATAGAGGATGAAAATGCATTTTAGTACACCTACAGTTTTATATACATATATTAGAGCTTCTCAAAAAATGGCAGCAATGGCCGAAGACTGTCTCTGGAGAAGGTAGGGCACACCTTTAGTTGCCTTGTTTGCCCTTATCCTACCCATGAATTTTAAGTGAAGTGAAATGCAACCGCAGAAGTAATGTATCATGTAGCACATAAAAATATTGTTCATTTTATTTACTGAGTTGTGTGATGCAGAAGTAATGTACAGTGCTTGGAAATTTCGATAGAATGGTAGTGGGATGGGTTTTTAACCGCATCCTGGCCTGACTACCTCAAAAATTGCAAACCACAATCTGTGGCCTCAACAACTTGCAGGCCTTCATCACACAAATAGTGATTACTTATTAGATAGAGTGCAGCCATTTCAGGTTTGTGTGTCCTTGGAATATGTGGTGGAGAGAGGGAGGGAGCATGCCCATAGGCAGCTGCATGAATGAAGAAAAAATCTTTAATATATACATTTCAATGACTATTTCTCAAATTTTTTTTTTTTTATTATTTTTTTTTTTTAAATTATTTTTTTTATTTTTTAATTCAAGCTGGAACAGTAAAAAAACAAAAACTGAAGTTACCTCAAACATAGTGGTCACAGTAAATGTAAATATTTGGTCCAGGATTGTAGTTTTCTCCTCTGTATATAGTAATGGGCCAAAGCCAACCTCAATAATCCTCCACTGGATTATGATAAAATTGAATAACCCACATTCTGGTGATTTGCTAAGCTCAGCTTACACAGAAAGAAGCAAGTAGTAACATACAATCCTTCTCTTTTGCCATGCGGAAGTTAAAGACGTAATACAGTTAAAGGCGATATGACATAATGCAGCCACTCTTTAGTACAAAGCCATCAGTCACATTCATGGGCTCTATAGAATTAATCTGTTTTTGAGTGCCCACATTTGTGGTTGTGTCTAATTTGCCTAACTTTTACTTGAAGATTGTTAAAAATAATTGTCTACAATAAACAGGAAAAAAATATATTTAAGATTAGTAGGAAATATGCTAGAAAAATAATTGCACAAGTAGATAAAAATTCAATTGAAAGATTGGCAGGGCAAAGTGCGTTTTTTTTTAAAATAAAATTGTTTAAACGCATGGGGTAGCTATTTTAGCATAAATATATTGACATTTCTTATTACTAGCCTAAATCAAGCTTAAAAATCATTCTATCAACAATTAATTTTAGCAATGTGTTATATATTTTAATCCGGCTATTTATGCACATGCTCACACACACCTAGCCTGTACACAATTGACAATATATTTTGAGCAATCCTCATATTTAAATCTATTCTGATACACACACACACACGCATGGTGCACCCCTTGTGAAGAAGTTTTTGTCCTACTCAACATGAAGTCAATCCTTTCCTCAACAAAGAGATGACCTTACTGCAGGATAGTAGCGCTGAGTTGGTCTCTCTATTGCCTTCAACTGGATTGGTTGAATTTTCCAGGGAGCTGTTCAAATCCAGGGTCATAGAGAAGAGGGTGATGGAGATACTGGCAAGGATGGACCAGGAGAGTGTGAATAAAGAACTGCCAGTAATGTACCTAGTTCAACAAGTATGTGAAGGGGTGAAGAGAGATGGAACAGTGTTTGACAGGTTTGTTGGAATACTTGGTAAAGTTAGTGGGAAACTGGTTTGCAGGCTGAGCAAGGAACTTGGGAAACCAGACGAAGATAGTAATGTTAAGGCAGACTGTGGAGAAGTATATCTTTCTGAACATAATATTCCAATGCTATTGGACATTCTTAATGATACTAGTGATAGATGGGAGCATATAGGCATTGCCCTTCATCTTCGTCAAGTATGTATCAACGAATTCAGAAGTAGATGTGATAGTTGTACAATTAGTTTGAATAACACCTTTGTGAGTGGATGTCAAGTAAAGAAAATACCACTCTGAAAATTCTTATGCAAGCACTAGCTGGTGACATTGTTGGGAGAATTGATTTTGCAAATAAATTGGAGAAGGTATTCAAGGTTGCTAAGAAAGCTCAAGCTATGATACCAGGAGCAAGGAGACCACATTTAAACTCCACTCTGAAGGTGGTCTATCAATCATGTGACACTGAAGTAGTTGATGGTAAGTCCACACCCCTGGAGGTGCAAGTCAGTCCCAATGAGTCAGCATCTTACCAGTGGCTGAAAGATGGCCAACCCCTCTCTGATGACGTAACTTAGTCTGGTGTAGGCTGTGACATACTTGTCATTATCCTTGCCAGGCAAGGGAGAGAGGGTGCATACGTCTGCCGAATAGTCAGGGCACAGAGGAAGTGACTAGTGATGTGGTCACCCTGACAATCCACTTTCCCCAGAGAAGTAAGCATTCATACTAATGTACAAAAGGCAGGATGACGTCCCTCCAGATACCTGGCCTCCAGTGGTTAATTTATCCTTCATCAACCTGGCCCTAATAAAGAAGAGTAAGCTGAGTGGTTCTAAAAGTTACGACTATAGTGTTCAGGGAAACATGGACGACATCTTGGAAAGTAAAGAGAGGATCAAATATGAGGAAGTGTTTGACACGCTTGGAAGTGGAGAGCTAGTGTTAATTGAGGGGTGTCCTGGTGGGGGAAAGACCACACTTGTCAACAAGGTTGCTAAGGATTGGGCCAGAGGAGGTGATGTGCTGAATAATGCAAAGTTGGTTTTTCTTATCACCCTAGATATCTAGATCCAAAAAAGGATGGAAACTTGTCAGATGTTCTTGAGCTTTTCAATCTGAACAGACAAAAACATGAAAAGGTGTTGGACGGCATAGAGAAATCTGAGGGTGAGGGAGTGTGCTTTATAATGGATGGATTAGATGAGTATCAGCCTCAAGATGAAAGTAAATCAGTAATCTATCGTGTACTCCACAAAAACTGTCTCCATATGGCAATGGTCATAGTGGCCTCTCGTCCTGTGGCCACTTCTACTCTCAGAGGTCTTGCAAACAGGTGGATTGAAGTCCTTGGTTTTACTCAAGAACAAATCTTTGAGTACATAGACAAATTCCCTTTCACATCTGATATATCAGACACCTTTCCATCTAAACTGAAAAAAATTATCTTCACTCACACCTCAACATACTGCACGTGCTATTTGCCAGTACACTGTGCCATGATCTTCTTCCTATATCAAGAGAAGGAAGGTGATATTCCATCTACACAAACAAATATCTATGAAGAGTTTACCAAATGCATTATATTATGCAAACAATAACACAAAAATAATAAAGCTAAAATTGTTTCACTGGAAGATTTAAAAGAAGACATGACATACTTCAAGGACCTGTGTCATCTTGCCTATGATATGATCATAAAAAAGGCAAACAAGCAGCTTGTGGAGAAGAAATGGATTTTTGAAGCACACTGATTTCAATGATTTTTCTTCCCTTGGTTTATTGACCAATGATTGCACAGCTAAATTATCTGGTCACTACATGACATATAGCTTTCTGCATCTCACCTTCCAGGTGTATCTTGCTGCTTGGTATATAGCCCACCTTGATGATAAGGAAGAACTAATGGAGATTATCATACTGTATGCTCAAAAGGGACACATGCAGATGGTATGGAAGTTCTAGCGTGGCATGGTGGAATTTGGGGAACAAACATCTTAAATTGAACAAATCAAGGCAGTAGAACCTGATAGGCAATATGAATCTCCTTGCATGCAGTCCAGTGTGCATTTGAATCTCAACAAAAACTCTAAACAAACAGTTTGTGGAAAGGAAGTGTCTTTTCTGAAATACAGTGATTTCAATGATATATCCTATATAGCTTTCTGCATCTCACCTTCCGGGAGTATCTTGCTGCTTGGTATATAGCTCACCTCTGTGATAAAGAAGAACAAATGGAGATTATCAGACTCTACGCTAAAAAGGGACACATGCAGATGGTATGGAAGTTCTACTGTGGCATGGTGGAGTATGAGGGGCAAATATCTTAAATTGATCTAATCATGTAGGATATAGTATTTATTGTACATTTATTTTGCATGCAGTCCAATATGCATTTGAATCTCAACAAACAACTGTCTGTGATCATCTTGTCAAGTCTACATGTGCATGTGAATGTGTTAAATGAAATCATCACTCCTGCTGACCTAACTTCTCTGGGCTATGTCATTTCCACTACCTCCCACCCTGTTAGAAAAGTACATATATCAAGATGTGGCTTAACTGATGATAACCTTACAGTGTTAGTAATGGGAATTAGCATTGATAAGCTAAAAAATTTAGGGATATGGCATCTCACAGATGATAATATTAGTTCAAATGGAGCTAGAATTTTAGCTAGGGCACTTAAGCCTTGCTACAAACTGGAGGAACTGGAACTCAGCAGAAATGATATTGGTTCAGATGGTGCAAAAGCCTTATCCAGTGTCCTCAAGTCATGTGATAGACTGGAGAAACTAGATCTATCAGACAACAATATTGGCCCTGATGGTGCACAAGTACCAGCAAGTATGGTCAGGTCTAGCAAAAATATGGAGGTCCTGGATGTATCAAATAACAATATTGGCCATGATGGTGTAATAGCCTTTCCAGTGTACTCAATTTGTGTGATAGACTGAAGAAAGTAGATCTGTCAGACAAAAATATTGGCCCTGATGGTGCACAAGCACTAGCAAGTATGGACAAGTCTTGCAAAACTATGGAGGTCCTGGATGTATCAAATATCAATATTGGCTCAGAGGGTGCACAAGTATTAGCAAGTATGGTCAGGTCTTGCAAAAATATGGAGGTCCTGAAAGGCTCATGTAACAATATTGGCTCGGATGGTGCACAAGCTCTAGCTCATGTACTGAGGTCTTGTGATAAACTTAGGAGACTGCATCTCTCAAATAACAATATTGGCTCAGATGGTGCACAAGCCCTAGTAGACGCATTCCAGTCTCGTGATGAACTAAGGAGACTTGAACTAAGGAGAAGGGATCATATATTCAGACTATGTAGATGAAGGAACCTGGATCTCAGAAGTAATAACATTGATCCACAAACTCTAACAGTATTATATTATGTATTCATATAAATTCATTTCAAAAATTGAAATAATACTTTGCACATATTCTGATGTAGATCATCTTTTTAAAAAATTCTTTATTCCATTCATTTTCACACCAAACATTCCTCTCTTGTATATTCTAATATTCGCCATGACAACCATTATCTACACTCCTTTATCTGTGGTTTTGACATGTCTGTGTGGTTTTATGATTAACTAGCAGCATATACCCTGCATTGCCTGGCCAATTTCAACATCAAACATTATAGCCAAAGTTGAGTATACAAACCATACATCAAATCTGTCGCACCAAGGGTTTGTTTGGCCAAAGTACTATTTTTATCTTCTTTTGGGCTTGACATGAAAACAGAAGTGGGTGTGGTCATATAAATGTACTTAAAACATTCCTCAGATTATATAGATTCTAAATATATATATATGGGTTCATTGGTTTAACTCCCTAGGTTCAAGTGATTTTGCTGAAATACCATTTTTGGCATTAATAGCCTTACGCAGAGAAAGGAAGAGGTGTGGACAGGTGGGACACAGCCCATGTTACTCCCAGAGTGAAGTTGTATATTCATACCAAGTTTTAGATCTCTAGCTCCAATGGTTTTTCTGGAAGAAATACCATTTTTGGCTTTTTTTCTCATTACCATGGTAACCATTTTGCGAAATTTTTAGCCCATGTTTTAAGTTGGGTCAAAACCTGTCATCATGCCAAGTTTCAGAGAAATCCACTACAAGTTTGGCCGGAATGATGGTACAGACAGACAGACAGACAGACAGACAGACAGACAGACAGACAGACAGACAGACAGACAGACAGGCAGGCAGGCAGGCAGGCAGGCAGACAGACAGACAGACAGACAGATTCTGTATTTTCCCAGACATGCCACCTGGCTTAAAACCATTTCAGGGTGGGTCTCCTCCATCCCTAAAAGTTTGGTCAAAATCTAACAGAGGGATTTTGAGAAACAGCCAAATATAGCTACACAGTTACACAGTTACAGTTACAGTTACATAGGTCTTCTAATATATATATATATATATATATATATATATATATATATATAGATTTGGAAATGGGTGGGGGATGATTTTATCCCTGTAACTTTGAAGCCAAATATATTCATAATGACTAAAGATGTTTAAATTTTTTTAATATTTTTTATTGATTAAAATCATTTTTGGGTAGAACAGACAACAAAATTTTCTGCTGCTGATGTAATAGTTCAATTTTGGATACTGCCTCCCCCCCCCACCAAGCTTGTGGTGTCCCTGGAGGTTAATTGTCCATGCATGTGATCTGCTGATGCTCATTCTCTTGTAGCTTGTTCACTTCCTTAATAGTCCAGGAAAAATAATGTTTACCTCAAACAAATTGCAACAAAATAATTTCATCATAAATCTGTTTTATAGGGTCTCTATAGTGATATACTAAAAGTCCTGAAAAATCCATGTAGTGTAAGGTCCCTCTTTTTTGTAAATCAAAAATGGCTACCAATTTCTGGACTATCTACATTTATTTAGCCATGACCATTTTCAGTATTATTATTTTGATTATTTTTAAAAGCCTAGGATAGACCTCTCAGTAAGGTATATAACATTATAATATACATGCATTATCTTTTTTTTTAAACTTTCTAATCATTGATATTGAGAATCATATCCTAATTCAGTAAGGACCTTCACACAACCAATTTTAGTTGGCTCAGATGATTTGTCTTACTCAATCACACTTCTTTTGATATGATTCAATCTGAAATTCAATTGAGTTATTTTGAGTTATTTCAAGTTATTTTGAGTTATTTTGAGTTATTTTGAGTCTGTTTAAAGATTTAAAAAGTCATCACATGGAAGCAGATCAATAAAACAGTGACAGGTAGTACTAAGATTCACTTTTTTGGTGTTAGACCATACACTTAACTTGACCATATGTGCAGATATTATACAATGATGGCCTGTGCTATTTGTAGGAAACCAACAATCCAAAGTTGAAATGACAGACACTGTATGCTCAGACATATAGCAGTGATGGAGTCAATGGGAGAACTGTAATGGCCCACAAGTCAACCAGCAGTGACATTGATATTTCTATGAATCAAATAAGATGAACTCTGACATACAAAAGGCATTGCAAATTATTGAGCCACATGAGCACCTCCTCAGTCTTTGTTCAGAGAGTAGAGGCTTTGATTTTAGCATACACTATCCTTTCTGCAGCCATTCTACAAAGCATGATGGAAAGAGAGAAAAAAAAAACCCTTTTCGTATAATGTGTTTAAGGGACATTTGAGAGGTATGTACAACCAGAAGTGATGAGTGCCCATGCGCACACCACCAAGAGTCAGTCAGTCAGTCAGTCAGTCAGTCAGTCAGTCAGTCAGTCAGGGTCCTCCCGCAATCCCGTGTTCGGTTTTGAAGTGTATCAGATTATCTGGAACTCTGCGTGACGGTCTACTGCTGTACTGTGTCACTGTGTAACTGTGAGTCAGCACCTCCTACCCTTTCTCCGAATCTCTCAACTCCCTTGTGTATTAGATGGGAACTAGGCTTGCTGGTAGCAAGATGGCTACTACCTGAAGTGGTGGTTTTTTCAGGTACTTCAAACTGGAGTTTTCACCTCCAATGCAGGGGTGGCTCAAGCTTCAAAATATTGAGGGGGCTCAATTTACCTTATATAATCAGGCAAGGGGGGTGGCAAGATTTATTCCCTACATACAAGCAATGCAAATACTTAATTTTTAAATGGGAGGGAGGGGGGGGGGGGGGTGGAAAACATAAGCACTACCAAGAGTATTAGTGGGGATATTGATAATCATGAGAATTTGAAGTGTGAGGAAAAAAACAGAGCTATTTATGCACCAAAATTCTCCCTGTGTTCATCTAACACTGCACAAAATTGTCTGGCTAATTCAAAAAGATCACAGTTATCTGTCAACGGCTTGTGTGTATAAAACAGTTTATCACCTAACCATAAAATTTTGACCATTGTTTGAGAGACCTAAGAATATTTCTTTCTTTATTTTTTGGCTGAAATGGTTGGTGTTGGTCTGTACTGCATATGGACTGGTATTCATCAAAACTACTAGAGCTACCAATTGCCTGGTTTGTTGTAGAACATGGAATTTCAGCAATTCTGAAAGTGGGATCACTGATCTCAGATGTTAAATATCCCCCTTTATCTTTATTGACTTCCTCAGTTACAGGGTCAATTTCAGGCTGACCTAATCTTCAATAATTATCTCTGGCTGGACTCTAGCACTCTGTCTCTTTCCTCATGACCAAGCATCAAGCAAGCTTGCCTGTCTCATTCTCTTAGCCATTTTGTCAAAATAAACTTCCAGCTGGTTCTGATTTCAGAGCAAGCTGGCAGAATGCAAGATTATTCATGATAAATACTGTTAGTGGTTCACATGTGGTGGTGGTGGTGTTAGGTGTATCTACACATACAGACATTTTAGAAGATACCTGCACATGTATGTAGACACAATACCATATTTAAAAATTGCTCACTCTCTCTGTCCCAGTGAGCAAGGGAGGATAAAGAAGAGACAGGAAAGAAATTTGGGGGAGGTCTGCCCACACCTACCGATAAGTGAGGGGGCTCAAGCCCCTCTAGCCCCCACCCTTAGCCGCCCCTGCAATGTCTACCCTTGTGGTTATGGTGTTGCTGATGCAAGACATGTAGCTATATTCAGTAATTTTGGTGGCACTTGTGTCAGTGATAATCTTACATTGGGACCTTCTGCTGGTTATGGAGGTTTAAATCATCATGATGTAGATGGACATCTAGTTAAACTTAATATGGAGGCAAGGCTTGCTGGGAGAAGAGGGCAACATCCAGAAGTGATGATCTTCTGAAGTACTTGAAGGCACAATGCCCACTGTCCATTTCTATTGTCAGTAGTGATGGTGTTGCTGATGTGAATCATATACCTGTTAATACTATTGATGGTGGTGATGAAAATCTTAGCTTGGGATCAGCTGCTAGTTGTGCAAGTTCAAACCATCTTGGTGATAATGGTGGCCATTACAGTTTATCTAAAGGAACTTAAGATCTTGTCTTTTTTTAAATTTATTATTATTATGCATAATATGCTCAATACTGAAGTAATTGGTATGGTAAATTCTTTGGATAAAGATCAAATCTTAAATTTTTAAAATTTTTGTTTTTCCGAAACTTTCCCTTTCCCCAAGGTGTATATTGTATAGCTGTTGCTTTCAGGTGAAATGGCTATAAAATATTCTTGGTTGGTATATAATAAGTTATTGATTGGATGGTTGGTTTTTTATTTTCTTTTGTTTGTTTGTAGAAGATAGGAATAAGTATGGAATTCTTGTCAATACACCTTTTCAAAAATGGGTCAATGTACATAACAGTAGATATTCGTTCCTCTATTCTGTACCACCATAATGCAATGGTAGATCCAAGTATTTTGGTCCAATCTGTGGAAAATCCATGTCACAATGTAGATGTATGCATTAATTCTGCACTGGCTAAACTATTGAGGAAAATAAACACAATTCATTGTTCTGCCAGAGTGTATATTATTTTGTGGACTGTAATGCTTGGCACTTAGGGAAGGTGGTGGACCTTGATATAATGGTGGCTAGGAAGTTTTTTTTTTTGGCATTAATGAAGGTATTCAATTGGCTAAGCATAACTCTGTCATAAATGCTCACCTTGAAAGACCAAAGCTAAAGAATACAACATACACATCACCACACGTACAAAATGAAATAATTAATTCAGGTAAGAACATAATTAACAATATTTAGTTGATATAATAAGAATTATAAATCGTTTTTTACAATGGTGGATGATTAACTTCTTTTAATGAAGAAATAATTCATTTATGTGTGCAATTTATGCTTCATGATATCAGAGAGGATTTTTTGCATTATGCCAAATTAACTAAAGTTACTGGCTAGGTGATAGCTACTTCTGTCCTCGATGGTCGGTACCAATTAGGTCTGAATGTTGAAAATGTTTGAGGACAGGGATATGATGATGCATCAAGTATGTTCTGTGAGTGAATTGGATTGCTAATTGACTGACCATCGGCTATTTGTGATATAAAAAAGCTATATTCGTCACAAATATATTTCTGGCCTGGCAACACCTGGTATATTCATCGTGTTTACTGGGGTAAAGATCCTTTTAATTAACTGGTAGTACATATTGTATTGAAACTAAAGAAACAGAATTTTTTATAACTCTACATATAGCTTGATATTTTATGAATATTAGTAGGGGAAAAAACTGCCCTACGGGCAGTTATTCACCCCACATAGTCACAAAGAGTCTGCTTTGAAAAAATTTTGTAGACTTTTTGAAACAGAAGTTAACATGTGATTAGGTCAAACAGTTTAAAAATTTTTTTAAAATTAACATTATGTAGGAGTGTTTTGCCATTATGCATGGCCATATTTTAATCATATTTGGTGAAATTTGTATGGTACTTCAAAATAATACTTGAGAATGTGGGACACTTGAAAATGCCAAGGAGCATGCATTGGAAAGCATTTAACCAAGCTTTCATTTGGCAATAACATTAAGGGTAAGGGGGGATGAGTGACAACAAAGTACCAGTACATATTATATATCTCATAAATAATTAATGAGAATTAGGTGTACTACTACCCCCCCCCCCCTTCCCAAAAAAAGAACCCCACTTTCAAAAATCCTGGCTAAGGGTCTGGGATATGATTGTGGCAGGTAGACTGGCATATGTTAATCACATTCCTGCTGCAGATGCATTTTACCACTACCAGTGCAGTTCCACTTTGTGGACTGGAAGGGGGGGGGGCAGATGCCCATCCGATACAGCCATTTAGAAGCAAGTATATACCACAAAAAACCTGTAACAAGAAGGCCTAAACTATTTAGAAGTGAGTGATGAACAAATGACAGTGGGCGACCTGATAGGAAAAAAGAAAAAAACAAACAAACAAAAATCCTTCATGATAGTGAATAACAGGCCTATAGTGTGCTTACATGAAGTAATTACAGTGGCATATCAAGGGATCATTTTCATGGAAGCTGAATAGAAAAGAAAATGTAGGGACCTTACATTCAATTGCCTCAGCTATTCTGTAAGATTTCCATAGACTATCAAGACATGATACATCGGAAAATGAGAATTTAAGAATAATTTGGACTGCTGATAAGGTCATTAAAATGTCATAAGTCCCTACCTGCAATAAATATTGCTATCATACAGAACATATTAACACCCACTTAGGCCAAAATTTGTAGGTAAAACGGCAAGTGATCAACAACACTGACCTTGTGATCCTCTTAGCTATCATTATAATTTGCATTTGAAAAGTAAAATAATTTTTTCAGAAGCCAAAGCAAACACTAAAACCAAAACAACAGCAGAGTATCATACAAATATTAAAGAACTAAAGTATATTTATGGAATAGATGTGTGTGACCATATTGTTTAACCACTTCAAATTTGGCTGTGACACCACATCACATGTACCTGTCATAGGAGCTACATTGAAGTAGATGGAAAATGCAATTTGAGATCAGCAGGCACAAGTATTCAATGCATTAAGATCCAGTAATCAGGTAGAACCTATAACTGCTGGAGAGAATGCATGGTCTGTCAGGTGTGCTATACTGTGTAGGGAAGCAGCTGCATCTCTGGACAGGCAACCACTTCCATGTGCCCCAGGTGCTGGGGACTGGCTAGGGAGGAGGACCATGTCTAACACCCACTTCTGGCTTGTGGCTAGCCACTGTGGTGGCTCTGTAGACAGATAGTTTGGGAGAGACTATAAATAGAAACATTTAGAAATAATTCTAAAATTATCAAGTATCTTCTATTTGCTGTGGAACAGAGTGTCTATTTATAGCAAGACTCCTTGCTGATAGGCATGATGAACACTAGATGAAGAGAGGGGAAGAAGTAATCCTGGCAATTTCATCCAACTGGTCCTCAGCAGCTACAGCACAGTGTTGGGCCTTTATGCTCAGCCACATTTATGAAGACAATCTGAAAGGAAGTGCACAAGCCACAAGAGAATGGGCAGGAGCACATCACATGCATGGACATAGTGACCTCTAGGCACACCCCGAGGCTTGGGGGGAGGGGTTTGTATTGATAACATAACAGAATTGACCCATGTCATCAACATCAGAAAATTTTGTTGTTGGTGCTACCCAAAATGATTTCAATCAATAAACTTTTAAAAAAAACCAAAAAAAAAACAAAACCAAAAAACAACTAAATTCCTGTCATTATTTATATATTTGTCTTCAAAATTACAGGGCTGGAAGCATCACACTGGGTCACCCTCAGAATGTTTTTCAAGGACCCCCACCCCACACTTACACATCCCAAGTAACCAATAAGCCACAGAGACAAATTCAAACAACAGAAAAAAGATGGGGATAAAAGTTATGGTGAATATTAGAATACACAAGAGAGTAATGTTTGGTGTGAAAAAATGAATAGAATAAAAAAAGTAGAAAAAAAGATAATCTACATCAGAATAAGTGTAGGAAAGTATCAATTAAATTTCTAAAATGAATTTATATATGTATATAAGAAAATGATGCTCTTAGAGTTTGTGCACTAACTGGATCAATGTTATTCCTGTAGAGGTCTAGTATCATTAGTCCCCCTTGTCTGAATGCATCTACTAGAGCTTGTGCACCATCTAAGCCAATATTGTTATCAGAGAGAATTACTTCTTTAAGTTCATTATGAGATTGGAATGCACCAGCTAGAGCATGTGCACCATCTGGGCCAATATTATTTCCCAAAAGATATAGTGTGTCTAGGCTGTCACAAAATGGAAGTGCATCAGCTAAAGCATGTGCACAATCTGAGCCAATATTGTTCCATGAGATATCCACAACCTTCACATTTTTGCAAGACCTGACCATATTTGCTAGAGCATGTGCACCATCAGGGCCAATAATGTTGTGTGACAGCCTTAGTTTCTTGAATCTATCACATGAACTGAGTGAATTGGATATGGCTATTGCACCACCGGAACCAATATTGTTGTGTGAAAGATCTAGTTCCTTCAGTCTATCACACGAATTGAGTACACTGGATAAGGCTATTGCATCATCTGAACCAATCTTATTTGTGTTGAGTTCTAGTTTTTCCAGTTTGTAGCAAGACTTAAGTGCACTAGCAAAAATTCTGACTCCATTTGAACCAATATTACAATTATTGAAAAGCCATATCTCCAAATGTTTAAGCTTATCAATGTTAATTTCCATTACCAACGCTATAAAGTGATTATCAGTTAAGCCACAACTTAATATTTTTAGTTCTCTAACAGGGTGGGAAGTAGTGGAAATCGACATAGCCCAGAGCAGCTAGGTCAGCAGGTGTGAGTATTTTGTTAGCCAGACCACTACTAAAGAAAAGTTTAGACTTGAAAAGATGATCACAGACAGCTGCTTGTTGAGATTCAAATGCACACTGGACTCCATGTATAATAAATTTTCTATAATTGGATTCAACCGGCATGATTAGTTTGATTTGAGATGTTTGCCCCTCAAACTCCACCATGCCACAGTAGAACTTCCATACAATCCGCATGTGTCCCTTTTTAGAGTCTGATAATCTCCATTTGTTCTTCTTTATCACAGAGGTGAGCTATATACCAAGCAGCAAGATACTCCTGGAAGGTGAGATGCAGAAAGCTAAATGTCTTGTCATGGCCAGATAATTTAGCTGTACGATCATTGGTCACTAAGCCTAGAGAGGATATGTCATTGAAATCAGCATACTTAAAAAAAGACACTTCTTTTCCACAAACTGTTTGTTTAGAGTTTTTAGTCATATGAAAGGCAAGATGACATATTTTTTCAAAATAATTTTGTCTTGTTTTAAGCATTGCAGTGAAAAAATTTCTGCATTTTCATTTTTACGTGTTTGCTTCCGTAATATAATGCATTTAGTAAATTCTTCATAGATATTTGTCTGTGTAGGTGGAATATCACCTTCCTTCTCTTGATACAGGAAGCAGATCATGGCAGAGTGTACTGGCAAATAACACATGTGTAGTATGTTGAGATGAGAATGGAGATATTTTCTCAGTTGAGATCGAAAGGTGTCTGATATATCAGATGAGAAAGGGAATTTATCTATGTACTCAAAGATTTGTTGTTGAGTAAAGCCCAGGACTTCAATCCGCCTGGTTGCAAGACCTCTGAGAGTAGCAGTGGCCACAGGACGAGAGGCCACTATGACCATTGCCATATGAAGACATTTTTTGTGGAGTAGACGATAGATTACAGATTTACTTTCATTTTGTGGTTGATATTCATCAAATCCATCTATTATAAAGCACACACCCTCACCCTCACATTTCTCTATATTGTCTAACACCTTTTTACATTTTTCTCTGTTCAGATAGAAAAGCTCAAGAACATCTGACAAGTTTCCTTCTCTTTCTGGAACTAGATCCCTCAGGGTGATAAGATAAACCAACCTTGCATTATTCAGCACATCACCTCCTCTGGCCCAATCCCTAGCAACCTTGTTGACAAGTGTGGTCTTCCCCCCACCAGGACGCCCCTCAACTAACACTAGCTCTCCACTTCCAAAAGTGCCAAATACTTCCTCATATTCAATCGTCTCTTTATTTTCTAAAATGTCATCCATGTTTCCCTGAGCACTGTAATCGTAACTTTTAGAACCACTCATCTCACTCTTCTTTATTAGTGCCAGATTGATGAAGGGGCAATTAACTACTGGAGGCCAGGTGTCTGGAGGGACGTCATCCTGTCTTTTGTACATTAGTATTAGTGCTTGCTTCTCTGGGGGAAAGTTGATTGTCAGGGTGATCACATTACTAGTCACTTTCTCTGTGCCCTGACTAATATGGCAGACATACGCACCCTCTGTTCCTTGCCTGGCAAGGCTAATGACAAGTATGTCACAGCCTACACCAGAGTAAGCTACGCCATCAGAGAGGGGCCGGCCATCCTTCAGCCACTGGTAAGATGCTGACTCATTGGGACTGACCTGCACCTCCAGGAGTGTGGACTTACCATCAACTACTTCAGTGTCACATGATTGATAGACCACCTTCAGAGTGGAGTCTAAATGTGGTCTCCTTGCTGCTGGTATCATAGCTTGAGTTCCCTTGGCCTTCCTGAAATCCTTCTCCAATTTATTTGCAAAATCAATTCTCCCAACAATGCCACCGGCTAATGCTTGCACAAGAATTTTCAAAGTGGTATTTTCTTTACTTGACATCCACTCACAGAGGATGTTATTCAAACTAATTGTGCAACTATCACGTCTACTTCTGAATTCATTGATACGTACTTGACGAAGATGAAGGGCAATGCCTATATGCTCCCATCTGTCACTGGTATCATTAAGAATGTCCAATAGCATTGGAATATCATGTTCATAAAGATATACATCTCCACAGTCTGCCTCAACACTGCCATCTTCATCTAGTTTCCCAAGTTCCTTGCTCAGCCTGCAAACCAGTTTCTTACTCCCACTAACTTTACCAAGTATTCCAACAAACCTGCCAAATACTGTCCCATCTCTCTTCACCCCTTCACATACTTGTTGAACTAGGTACCTTACTGGCAGTTCTTTATTTACACTCTCCTGGTCCATCCTTGCCAGTATCTCCATCACCCTCTTCTCTATGACCCTGGACTTGAACAGCTCCCTGGAAAATTCAACCAGTCCAATTGAAGGCAATAGAGAGACCAACTCTGCGCTACTATCCTGTAGTAAGGTGATCTCTTTGTTAAGGAAAGGATTGGCTTCATGTTGAGTAGGAGAAGACATCTTCACCAGGGGTGCACACATGCGTGTGGGTGTGTATCAAAATAGATTAAAATTTGAGGATTGCTAAAAATAAATTGTCAATTGTGTTCAGGCTGGGTGTGTGAGCGTGTATATAAATATCCGGATTAAAATATATAACACTTTGCTAAAATTAATTGTTAATAGAACGATTTTTAAGCTTGGATTTAGTCTTGTAATAAGAAATGCCAGAATTATTCACACTAAAATAAACTACCCCATACATTTAAACAATTTATATTTAAAAAAACCAAAAAAAACCAAAAAAAAACGCACTTTGCCCTGCTTATCTTCCAATTGAATTTTTATCTACTTGTGCAATTATTTTTCTAACATATTTCCTACTAATCTTGATTTTTTTTTCTTTCTGTTTAGAGTAGACAATTATTTTTAACAATCTTCAAGTAAAAGTTAGGCTAATTAGACACAACCACAAATGTGGGCACTCATAAACAGATAAATTCAATAGAGCCCACAAATGTGATGATGGCGGTGTACTAAATAGCGGCTGCATTACGTCATATCGCATTAACCGCATTACTTCTGCATGGCAAAAGATTGTATGTTATTGTTTGTTTCTTTTTGTGTAAGCTGAGCTTAGCAAATCACCAGAAAGTAGGTTATTTAATTTTATCCTATTCCAGGGGAGGGTTATGGAGGTGGGCTTTGGCCCACTACTATATAAAGAGGGGAAAACTACAATCCTGGACCAAATATTTATATTTGCTGTGACCACTATGTTGGAGGTAACTTCAGTTTTAGTTTTTTACTGTTCCAGCTTATATATTTTTTAAATTGTTTGAGAAATAGTCTTTGAAATGTATATAGTAAAGATTTTGTTCTTCTTTCATTTCATTTCATTTCATTTCATTTCATTTCATTCATTCATTCATTCATTCATTCATTCATTCATTCATTCATTCATTCATTCATTCATTCATACATTCATTCATTCATTCATTCATTCATTCATTCATTCATTCATTCCATTCCATTCCATTCCCGTTCATTCATCCATTCACACCCACTCACTCACTCACTCACTCACTCACTCACTCACTCACTCACTCACTCACTCACTCACTCACTCACTCACTCACTCACTCACTCACTCACTCACTCACTCACTCACTCACTCACTCACTCACTCACTCACTCATTTATTCATTGACTCATTCATGCTTTACAGGGCATGAAAGTACATGTATATGATGGTTTACTGACTAGGAGCCAGTAGCCAATTTTTAGGCTTTAAGATGGTGATCCTAGTCTTAAACTTATGCTCCTTCAAATTTTTGGAGCAAATCAAGGTACCGAAGCAGCAATGGAGACATGATGCTATGCAGGAAAAAGTATATTGGAATTTAAAAATAGGGTGAGGGGGGGGGGGGGGTGGAAGGATGGAGGTCCAGCAAAATCTCAAGTCCTACACTATCCAAAGGATGTCATTCAAGGGTGTGCAGGAGAAATACATAGCCCATTTCTGTGATGAAAATAACTATATATATTGAAGATGTGAGACCTTACAAGATTGAATGAAAGATGTTTATATTTAGTAGAAATAACAACAACAAAAAAGAAATAATGAACAATAAAAATGTAATGGGGCTAATGTTACACCAACATTTTAAAAAGCCTGTTGAAATTGAGATGCACTAATACCACGACACTGTATCTAATCCATTGCTTGTTTGTAGCTTGTCTCCTGCTAATTTCTTTAAGATGTCCAAGTTATGATGCTGGAACAGGTGCAGAATTCACTACAGATTTTTCAAGCAATTGGAAATTGTCAAAATGAATGTTTTGAGGGAATATAAGTCTTGCAATTAGGGTGGTAATTGCTTAATGACTAAACAAACACAACACTATACATATACAGAGGCAATAGGGTGAGATTGACCAGCTTTCCCTGTGAATCATTGATTAGAATCTTGCTAAATTCCGTGGAAAACCTTCTTCACTTACTGTCCTTTGCTGATTTCCTTCTCTTTTTTTCTGTTTACAACCTCCCTTAAACTTCCACAGTGAATGAGAAATCTGCTATCTAGCATTTTGAAAGATGGAGGAAGCCAACTATGTAGTTTGGATGTTCAGGTAAAATTGTAATAAATTCTCTCCATGTATAGGGTACTTCATACTCCCAGTAATGATATCAAACTTTTTTAAGTTTGAAGAAAAGCACCCTTTGTTATAAATACTTATGGGCAATGAGGCTTTTGTAATTTTTTGCCTCTTCCTCATAACAAACTTGCACTGCTTAATAGGTAGAGATAGAGGTCAGGATAGCTGTATGAATGTAAAATAGAAATAATGTTTCAAATAACATTCCAGTCAACCTTGCTAGCTAGACAACTTGAGTTTTTTTTTGCTAATTTAACTGAAGTCTGGGAGATCATGTGTTTGATAAAAAATTTTTTCCCGACTAATACAATGCTATTTTATTCTTTGTACTATTCCTTAGCCTTTGCATCTTGCAGAAATATAAGAACAAGATAGCTCTTAGCTGTTGGCCATTAATTTTCGCCATGCAGAATGAACAGGCAGTGTGATGATGACTGCATGACGTCAGGTGCAGCTGCCTATAGGCATGCTCCCATGCTCCCTCCAATATGTGTATATAAAACTGTAGGTGTACTAAAATGAATTTTATTCCACTATCTACACTATAAAGAGCGAATAGTTTGTCTTTTGGTCCATTTTTCTGTGTGTTCGCAATTCAAGCTTGAACAGTTGAACCCACGAAGCCATACATATTTTGAATCAGTGACACCAGGTCAATGTCATAAGCATGTCTATATGGCCACACCCCTTACATATTTTAAAAAGCCAAAAATGGTATTTTTCTACAAGAACACAATGGAGCTATAGACCTAAAATTTGCCATGCAGACACAACTTGACTGAGAATAACATGGGGTGGGTTCCATCTGGCCACACCTCTTCCTCTTTGTGTGTAAGGTTAAAAATACCAAAAATTGTACTTTTAAAAAAAAACACTTTGACCTGATTACATGTTCACTTTTGTTTTAAAAATCAACAGAATGTGTCATCAAAGCAGACATTTTTATGACTACAGCTCACCAATGAAAAACTGTCCATAGGGCGGGTTTTTATGCTAGTATATATAAGTTGTAATTTCTGTAGTCTGTATGCCTTCCTGTAACACCTTCAGTTTGCAAGATATACCCATGAACCATATATATTTTTTGGAATCAGCATCTCCAGGAGAATATTTAAGACCTATATATGGTCAATTTCACTTATTGTGCTAGCATCCTGCCCAAAAATGTCAAAAGTGGTTCTTTGGCCAGATAAACTCTTGGAACTACTGAGCTACAACTCTGCAGACATGATCCTTGGGTGTCTAGTAAGTGTTTCACCAAAAAAAAAGTTCAAAATTGTCATCCCTGGTTGGGGAAAAAAAGGAATTAAAATTTTTCATTTAAAAAAACAAAAACAACCTAAAATATCATCACTAAGTGGTAAAGGCAAATCGTCCCATACTCAAATGTTAAAAAAAAAAAAAAAAAAAAAAAAAAAAAAAAAAAATTTAAATTGGTAGTTAAAATCAAGAACACACAAACATGGACACACAGAATATATTTGATTAGGGACCTGAGAAGATAGTCATTCGTAGGTTATGACTCATGATTTGTTAATTATCGAGTTGATTTGCTATTCGTTTAGTTGATTTGTTACATGTAGATTATTGGCCTGACTAGGAGGAAGTATACTTGCACACACATACACTTGCACACACATACACTTGCACACACATACACTTGCACACACATACACTTGCACACACACACACACTTGCACACACATACACTTGCACACACATACACTTGCACACACACACACTTGCACACACACACACTTGCACACACACACACTTGCACACACATACACTTGCACACACATACACTTGCACACACATACACTTGCACACACATACACTTGCACACACATACACATACACATATGTATGTGTGTGCATATCTATTGTTGTGTGATACTGTCATCTTAATTGGTTGATACCAACCAATTTAGAGGAGGCTGATCTCTGGAGTTGTCCTGAACAGTGTTGCCACAAATAATGAATTTTGGAAACATACTGGGAGGGGAAAGGTCTGATTAGGAAATTGCAAAAACTCTCGAAAGACGTAGCAAAATTTCAGCAGGATTCAGGGATTCCGGACAAGTTAGACCATAGCAAGCTGCCCATGTAGAAGAAGAGGACACTGGAAGAGAATACCTTCCAAATTCTAAGGAAGGTATTCATAAGGCTGCAGAATCAAGCTCCTTACCAAGAGAGCACATTTTATTTGTCACTACTCTTGCAAGCTACACCTGCAAGATAATATTTGTGTACACAATCCTTTCCCTATGTTGTTTCAACCCAGTGAAAACTGGAGTCTCACTGCCCCATAATCAAGCAACTGGCCAGGGAAAGCAGATAATTTCTGGATAGATAGGTATTCATACAAGCAGAGGAGGAGAAAACAGGGTGGCAGGGGGAAAGATGTGATTTAAAGTATGATATGTCTTAGCCCCCCCCCCCCCCCCCTTCCCCCACCTCAGAGCACCATTTTTTCCAAATGCTTTAAATTAGCATCAATGCTGTACATCACATGTATTGTTGGTTGTTAGGTGTTCACCACTAGGCTAAGCATCAACAGTCTATTTCTGTACTGGTCCTGATTATTGGTAAAAGATTAATGATAATTTCAATGGCAATGCACAGAAAGCAATTAATACAGTCTAACAAGTCCAACTGTCTTTTAGGCATACATATATGCATACTATATATATATATCTATCACAATTTTAGCCTCTGACCAATCAGGTGCTTCCACACAGTGTCTGGAAGTCAACCACAGTCTTGTACTATCTATTATCAGTCTAGGTTGGGGTTGTAATGGTGGGAAGAATCCAACATCAGTGTCCAAGATCAATTATTAGGATAATCCCTAGTTAGTATAGAAAATAATATACAGTTTTAGTTACAGGTGCCCAAATATCCATTCATTCATACATAGAGAATATCACAAATAATAAACCTATAGCTTTACAGTTTGAAAGAAAAACAAGTTTGGTAACTTTGCAGCTGCAACATGTTACTCATTGAAGGCAACAATACATTTTTGGTTTTCAATCATTGCTGATGAAGCATTGGATGTAACAATTACATGCATGTGATCTACTCCATTGTGAGCTAAAATATTGATTTAATGAGCACATTTCCTCAGTCCTGTTGATTGAAAACCACCCTGATAAAAGCAGCAAATGGTCATGAATGGAATAGTTGAATAAATCTTGCTACAAAGATGCTGACATGCTAGCATTAGAAAAATACCACCAACTTCACAAAACTTAATCTAGCAGTGTAACTTTGAAATAAAGAAAATAAGTTCAATAAAAAAAATTCTGTCTAACAATGAAAAAAAGTTCAAACAAATGCTACCAACCGTACACCTTCTCCCTCATTTATATTTAACAATCCTGGTTACCTCTGCAGCATCAAAAAAATAGGTCCTTCTCTGGGGAAAAGTGTCCTAACTTCTTTACAATGATAGAGATAAAATATAATTTTTGAGTATTTTTATGTACTCACAAAGATTTTACAGACTATTTCTGACTTCAGAGTTTGTTTCCATGGTAAAAACTTTTTATCATTGATGAGAAAGAAGGATTGTTAAACAGTTATAGCTTGTTAATTTCCTTTTTTATCAAATATTTTTATATTGGGCACACTTAGTCCAATTTAAAGTGATTCTCCCCACCTTTTTACACCATGCTAAATATCAATTGTCAAAAATAACATAAATGTCAGCACCTCCCCTCCCCTCCCCCCCCCCCCCCCCATACACACACACACTTTTAATGTGCTGTCTTCTCCCTTGATAAGGATCCATTGGGAGCTTTCTATTCCAATTGTTCAGCCTGGGTGTGCTGAAAATGCTCTGTCCTCCAATTTTGAATACAGATAAGTTGAGCAGAAGGCAAATACTGAAGCTGTGATCTGAAATATTCCAATATAAATTTGTAATATGTGGTTTAGTTGAAAAATATAATCTGTGTTAGGTTTTTTTAAAAAGCAATTCGATAGCTGAAAGTAAGTAGTGATAAAAAGTAGTGATTTTGAGCCGAATCCATCTGGTACTGCTGCTTTGGAGTCATGAGTTTTTCAACGAAACTCTATGAATGAAGAGGCTTGAATTACATTTGATGGATACTCAACTCAGTGTAATTATTCCTATTCAAACTTCTTTCTGTAGATTTGTGAGGCTGGAAATGCCAGAAGTGATTGTAGTCAAGGAATCAAGAACACTTTACATCCACACTGTCAGCTGATAACAATAATAACATTCTATAACATTTAGTTCATTCAATTAACGTTGTACTGTTGAGATCATTTCATTTCTAATTTTAGATTCTATACTAGGAATGAGGAGTGGTGTGCTTGAATGGATATACTGGCTTTGTGAAACTGTAGTAAAAAGAAAGAGTTATTCTCGCACTCACTTGATTGTCTTTAACTGGCCACGTTGACAGTGACGTTTAGACAACTCTTGGACATAGGCTGGGTCTCACTTGGCCACACCACTCTTATACCGATTCACCACAAAATAATAACCCATTCTTCAGGATAGGCCCATTATACACAGCGGATGTGTTTTCAGCCAAAAAATAAATAGGTCCACCTGTGCACATGGACCTTGAGACCTAAAAACAAAAAAACTAATTCGAATCTGGTAGGGAAATGGGTTGGGTAGCATCTGTAAATGCAGATAGTTATGTTATAATTTGGTTCTGATTCTGTTATGTGTAATAATTTTTTGGTGAGAGAAGAATTTTGAAGATTATACTTAAAAAATATCCCTAAACTTAGTGAGACTACTGGTGAAACAATCTTATATCCAACTACAAGGTGGTCTCTCCTTCACTAGATGATATTGCCCTCAACTACTCCAGCATGAACTACAGTCAACCTCTGACCTTTCCCACTTGACACTGTCTATCCTCTTTTTCCATCACTTCCATGCCTCCCTGTACCACATGTACCTATTACTATGACTAGCACGCAATAGAGTATGTTTTACAGGAGAACATGTCTTACAGGAGTACATGTCTTACAGGATGATTTGTCTTACAGGAAGACACGTCTTATAGGAGAACAGGTCTTACAAGAGGGTATTATAGGAGGCCATATATTACATAAGGGCATGTCTTTCAGGTGGACATGTCTTGCAAGAGTATATGTATTATGAGAGGATATGTATTACTGAAAGACATGATTTTTAAAAAGGATGTCTTACTGGAAGACATGTCAAACATGAGGAGAGGTTTTAAAGAATGGCATATCTTGCAAGAGGACATGCAAGGAGGTCATGTCTTTCATGAGGACATGTTTTATGGGCTGACATGTTTTCTGGAGGACAAGTCTTATAGGAGGACAAGTCTTATAGGAGGACAAGTCTTATAGGAGGATATCTCTTGTTGAAAGTCATATATTATGAGAGGACATGAGAGGTCATCTTGCAGGAGGACAAATCGTACAGTAAAACACTACATGTCTTGTGTGGTGTTAGTTATATGCAATTATTTTTTCCTAAAATCCATTGGGTTATCCTTAATATCTGGTATCTGCGCAGAAGCTGCAACTGATTATGCTGCTGTGAATTTAGAAAATTGTGTTTATTTTCTCCAGTAACATTTTGTTCGCTCTCGACATGCTCTTCAAGGATTTATGGTTCGTAATGTTCTCCTTGTGTATCCAGGTTTATTTTTAAAGTCTGTTGGGTTAATTTTTTTCCCAGTTAAGTCAATAGTCTTCATGCAAGCTTGACAAACATATTCCCTCAATCATGGTGTACATGCACCTTCCTTATAATTTTAGCTGGAATAATTTTCTTATTAATACTGTGCCTGTGGCTCTTTTAGCTCTTATGGCACCCTATTTTGGCTTTCTTCTATTTTGTTGTACAGGAATAGTGATGGGGGGGGGGGGGGGAGGTGGGAGCACAGAATTTTATACCTCCAGGTGCTCCCCAGTTTCCATTATTTTAGTTACATTTTTATGCCATAGTCTAAATTGACTGCAGAGAATTTGTTTGATGTGAAATTTAGTACCCATATGAATAACACATTGTTGAGAAGTTTCCAAAGACGGAATATGCCCCATTATACTCCAGGCAATTTACTTCAATATTGGGGTCAACCTCAAACAAACTGCAACAAAAATGAAATGACTACAGTTCGTTTCTGCAAGGTCCTTAGAATGACATATTAAAAGTCCAGAAAAATTCATGTGTTGTAAAGATGCTAAATTTGATAATCCAATATGGCCACCAGTTTTAAAACAATTCACATTCATTTGGCCACTGATTTTTTCCCCAAGATATTTATAACTTTCAATGTTTAAAATGTACCTGTTATTTAGACTAATAATATGATTAGATTAGTTTTATCCAACATAGCACATCCATATGGTTCAAATTTTCAGCACTAATTAATTGCATATTTCACAATATTATAAATTGGTTCATATTAATTTTTTTTAATGAATATCGGTGGAAATTGTAAATTTTTGACAAAGCAAATAAATAAGTAAATAAAATATTTCCTTAGTTGATTTAGTTTTGACTATTTATTTGTGATCATCTCATCAACACTAAAAATCCTGTCCAGGGGAATTTGAACACCTGGTTCCTTGGCAGTGGCTATATGGCTGCAGGTGAGCAAGTCAGTCTATGCTTTTGACATGTGCAACACTGACTAGAGCAGATAGTTTGGCAGCAACGTCTGATGACCTCAATGAAGTGATGATGGAGCTGCTCATTAGTCTGTCTTTACAGAACATACATATTCCATCAATAAAATGTCACACTGTAATCAGTTGGAACTCGATCATCAGCTATGCCTTCCATTCCTGTATTTCATGGATTACTCTTAGGCTGTGATACTTTCCTGCAAATGAAGTTGGTGGAATTTTTGATAAACAAATGCATGCAAGTGACACCATGTCACAAACCTTCTGGTATCTCAGTGAGTCAAGACTGAGAATCTCCACTATGCTGAAAAACCAATGCATTCTCTCCAGCAGTTATTAAGTTCTACCTGATTACTGGATCTTAATGCATTGAATATTTGTGCCTGCTGGTTCCAAATTGCATTTTCCTTCTACTTCAATGTTACTCCTATGACAAGTCCATGTACATGTGATGTGTTTCAGCCAAATTTGAAGTGGATAAACAATATGGTCACACACATCTACTCCATAAGTATACTTTAGTTGTTTAATATTTGTATGATACTCTGCTGTTGTTTTGGTTTAGTGTTGGTTTCGTCTTCTGAAGAAAACTTTTTAGTTTCAACATGTAAATTATAATGATTAGTCTTAATAGTCTATGGAAATCTTACAGGATAGCTCAGGCAATATGCTTCCCCCCCCACCTTCCAGTACAAATACTGGAACTGCACTGGCAGTGGTGAAATGCATCTGCAGCAGGAATGTGATTCACATATGTCAGTCTACCTGCCACAATCATATCCCACTCATCACTTTT
Source organism: Lycopodina hypogea (assembly GCA_963969325.1). Lineage (NCBI taxonomy): Eukaryota > Metazoa > Porifera > Demospongiae > Poecilosclerida > Cladorhizidae > Lycopodina > Lycopodina hypogea. The sequence continues at coordinate 11,841,521 of OZ017791.1, read as the reverse complement.
GGTTGTACATATCTCTCAACTGTCCCCTAAACACCATTGCTCTGACATGCATTATACAAAAAGGGTTTTTCCTCTTTTCATAACACTTTGTAGAATAGCTACAGAAAAGACAATGTACACTAAAATCCAAACCCTCTACTCTCTGAATGAAGACTGAGGAGGTGCTCATGTGGCTCTATAGCTTGCAATGACTTTGTATGTCAGAGTTCATTTTATTTGCTCCATGGAAATATCTATGTCGCTACTTGTTGACTTGTGGGCCATTACGTTGCTCCCATTGATTCCATCACTGCCATTTTCTCTGAGCATAACAGTGTCTGTCATCTCAACTTTGGATTGTTGGTTCCATAAAAATAGCACAGGTCATCATTGCATAATATCTGCAGGGCTGAGGGTAGGAATTAGAAGTATGGTCAGGTTTGCTAGATGGTATAACACCAAAAAAGTGCATCTTAGGTACTACCTGTCACTGTTTTATGGACCTGCTTCCATGTGATGATTTTTAAAGACTTTAAACAGACTCAAAATAACTTAATAAAATTTCAGCTTGAATCATACCAAAGGAAGTGTAATTGAGTAAGACAAATCATCTGCTCCAACTGAAAAAAATTATTTTGTTGTGTTTGATCCTTACCGAATAAAGATGTGATTATCATTATCACTGATTAAAAAGGACAAAAATGCTAATACATGTGTATTATATTGTGATATACCTTACTGATGGGGCATACTTTAGGCTTTCAAAATAATCAAAATAATCAAAATAGAGTACAAAAAAAGTCATGGCCAAATAAAGGTGGATAGTCCTGAAATTGGTAGTCATTTTTAATTTACGAAAATTGGGGACCTTTCAACTACATGGAATTTTCAGGACTTTAGCATGTCACTATGGAGACCCTATAAAATAGATTTGTGATGGGGAAAGTTTTTTTTTTCTATTTGTTAGAGGTAAAACACTAATTTTCCTAGACTATTAAGGAAGTGCACAAGCCACAAGAGAATGAGTATCAGCAGATTACATGCATGGATATAGTGACCTCCAGGGACACCACAAGCTTGGTGGGGGAGGTTTCCAGAATTGACCTATTACATCAGCAGTACAACATTTTGTTGTCTGTGCTATCAAAAATGTTTTAATTAATAAAAATATTAAAACAATTACACATTTCCTGTCATTATGAATATACTTAACTTTAAAGTTACAGGGATGAATTATCCCCCACCCACTTCCAAGTTAATCATAAAACCACACAGACATGTCAAAAACCACAGATAAAAGATTGTAGATACTGGTTGTCATGGCGAATATTAGAATATAGAAGAAAGGAATGTTTGGTGTGAAAAAAATAGAATGAAGAATTAAAAAAGAAGAGAATCTACATCAGAATAAATGCAAAACTATTAGTTTAATTTTGGAAATGAACTTATATGTATACATAAGAATGTGTTGCTCTTAGTGTTTGTGCACTCTCTGGATCAATGTTATTGCCGTATAGCTCTAGTCCCCTTAGTCCATCACTTGACGGGGTTGCATCTACTAGGGCTTGTGCGCCATCTGAGCCAATATTGTTGAACGAGAGATCCAGTGTCTCAAGTTGGTCACAATACTGCAGTACACCAGCTAGAGCTTGTGCACTATCTGAGCCAATATTGTTGTTTGAGAGATGCATTGCCTTAAGTTGGTCACAATACTGCAGTGCACTAGCAAGAGCTTGTGCACCACCTGAGCCAATATTGTTATCTGAGACATTCAGCCACCCAAGTTTATTACAAGACTTCAGTGCACCAGCTAGAGCTTGTGCACCATCTGGACTAATGTTATTTCGATTAAGAACTAGTTCCTCAAGTCTATCACATGATGGAAGTGCATGGGCAAGAGCTCTCACACCTTCTGTACCAATAGGGTTGTTTGAGAGATCCAGTTCCTCCATACTTTTGCAAGACCTGATAGCACCTGCTAGAGCCTGTGCACCATCAGGGCCAATATGGTTCTTTGACAGATTTATTTTTTTCAGTTTATCACATGACTTGAGTACACTGGATAACTCTATTGAACCATCTGAATCAATATGGTTTTCATAGAGATTGAGTTCCTCAAGTTCATAACAAGACTTGAGAGCACCAGCCAAAATTTTGACTCCATTTGAACTAATATTATCAACTATGAGATGCAATGTTTCTATATTCTTTAGCTTCTCTACACTAATTTTCATTACTAATGCTATAAGATGATCATCAGTCAATTGACAAAGTGTTATGTTTAATCGTCTAAAAGAGTGAGAAGTAGTGGAAATGACATAGCCTAGAGCAGCTAGGTCAGCAGGTGTGAGGATGATGTCAAAAAATTCAATATCATTAGAACTATTGATCTTTCTAATCCTGAATAAGTAATCACAGACAACTTTTTGTTGAGATTCAAATACACACTGGACTCCATGCAAGAAAGATTTATATTCATTATCATAATTATATTCCCCATCAGGTTCAAACACCTTGATTAGTTCAATTTGAGATGATTGTTCCCCAAACTCCACCATGCCACAGTAGAACTTCCATACCATCCGCATGTGTCCCTTTTTGGCGTAGAGTCTGATAATCTCCATTTGTTCTTCTTTATCAAGGTGGGCTATATGCCAAGCAGCAAGATACTCCTGGAAGGTGAGATGCAGAAAGCTATATGTCTTGTCATGGCCAGATAATTTAGCTGTACAATCATTGGTCACCAAGCCAAGGGAGGATATGTAATTGAAATCAGTGTGCTCCAAAAAAGACATTTCTTTTCCATAAACTGTTTGTTTGGAGTGTATGGTCATATCATAGGCAAGTTGACACAGATCCTTGAAGTCTCTCGAATCCTCTTGTAAATCTTCCAGTGAACCAATATTAGCTTTATCATTTTTACGTTTTTTTTTTGGCGTAATACAATGCATTTGGTAAATTCTTCATAGATTTTTGTCTGTGTAGGTGGAATATCACCTTCCTTCTCTTGATACAGGAAGCAGATCATGGCAGAGTGTACTGGCAAGTAGCACATGTGTAGTATGTTGAGATGAGAATGGAGATATTTTCTCAGTTGAGATCGAAAGGTGTCTGATATATCAGATGAGAAAGGAAATTTGTCTATGTACTCAAAGATTTGTTGTTGAGTAAAGCCCAGGACTTCAATCCGCCTGGTTGCAAGACCTCTGAGAGTAGCAGTGGCCACAGGACAAGAGGCCACTATGACCATTGACATATGGAGACATTGTTTGCGGAGTAGACAATAGATTACAGATTTACTTTCATTTCGTGGTTGATACTCATCTAATCCATCTATTACAAAGCACACACCCTCACCCTCAGATTTCTCTATACCATCCAACACCTTTTCACATTTTTTTTCTGTTCAGATAGAAAAGATCAAGAATATCCGACAAGTTTCCTTCTCTTTCTGGAACTAGATCCCTCAGGGTGATAAGATAAACCAACCTTGCATTATTCAGCACATCACCTCCTCTGGCCCAATCCCTAACAACCTTGTTGACAAGTGTGGTCTTCCCCCCACCAGGACACCCCTCAACTAACACTAGCTCTCCACTTCCAAACACGCCGAACACTTCATCATATTCAATCTTCTCTTTGCTTTCCAAGATGTCATCCATGTTTCCCTGAACACTGTAGCTATAACTGTCAGAACCACTCATCTCACTCTTCTTTATTAGTGCCAGATTGATGAAGGGGCAATTAACTACTGGAGGCCAGGTGTCTGGAGGGACGTCATCCTGTCTTTTGTACATTAGTATTAGTGCTTGCTTCTCTGGGGGAAAGTTGATTGTCAGGGTGATCACATTACTAGTCACTTTCTCTGTGCCCTGACTAATATGGCAGACATACGCACCCTCTGTTCCTTGCCTGGCAAGGCTAATGACAAGTATGTCACAGCCTACACCAGAGTAAGCTACGCCATCAGAGAGGGGCCGGCCATCCTTCAGCCACTGGTAAGATGCTGACTCATTGGGACTGACCTGCACCTCCAGGAGTGTGGACTTACCATCAACTACTTCAGTGTCACATGATTGATAGACCACCTTCAGAGTGGAGTCTAAATGTGGTCTCCTTGCTGTTGGCATCATAGCTTGAGTTCCCTTGGCCTTCCTGAAATTCTCCTCCAAATTCATTGCAACAATTCTTAATCCAACCGAATCACTGGCTAGCTTTTGCTTGAGATTGCTCAGAGTGGCAGGTGCAGCACCTGGACACTTTCCCATTACCCACTGACAGAGAATCTTATGCAGCCGCTCTGTGTTGTCATGGCCACTTCTACAGTCTTCCAACACAGCTAAGGTCAGACCAAGTGATATGTCTAGTTCATACCATTTATAAGTAACCCCAACAAGGACTTCAATCAAGATTGGAACATCTTCCTCAAACAAAGAGATGTCATGCACTGCCTTATATCTGTCTGCCCCTTCTACTCCTCCCTCACTCAGACACACAAGCACTGAGTTTCTTCCTGAGTATAGAGATCAATTTTTCACCACCACCAACCTTACCTAGAACTGCAGCAAACATGTCAAAGATTTCCCCATCCACCTTAGCACCCTCACATGCATGCTTAGCTAAGTACTTCATCAGCAATTTTATTTCCACACTCTCCTGGTCCATGGTAGCAAAAGTTTCCATCACCTTCTTCTCTATGACACAAGACCTGTACAGCTCCAACCAAATGGACCCACTTCCTCTCCTTCATCCAATACACAAAACATACTCACCCACCACCCTGAAACCAGCAAAATAATATTTCAGATTATTAAACGAAAGTTTGCAGGTAGAGATTGGCTGCAAAAGCAGAAGTTAGAGCCTTTTCCAGAAAAAATACTCAGTCTGTAATATAAGCTATAAATATTGTCTCTATAGGTTCAGCTTGTAGAGCCATAACACACTTCATGTGGCACAGCCCACCCACCGACCCACTGTAGCTGTCCCACTGTAGCTGTCCTAACCTGAACTGAACCGGCATACTTATTGTTGCTACCCTAGTATCTATGATATTAGTTATTGTGGTATTGTTCCATTCCTTTATTGTATTGTGGTTCATGTTACATCATGTTATGTTCTCTATATGTCATCTATGCACAACTACTAAAGTGTTGTCCGTTGGTTGTGTTTTGGTCGGTTCTATCTTTGGATTTTGAAATCACTTTATAGTATTATTAACAAGACTTCATTGACCTTTTTTTTTTTGAATAACTGAGTTGCAAGTTATTACAGACACACCCATGACCCATGTTCAATGGGGAAACACACTATTAATTGATAGTGGCCTTATGTATTTGTTGCTCCATCTGTGGTTATGTTGCTGCAGCTGCTCCGCATGTCATCTGAGGTTGATGCTACTTGGTTACTGATTGTGCCAACACTAATGCTCAAAGTTTGATGAAACCATACAAATCTGTGGCACCGTTAGTGTCAGTGATAGTGTCAATCTAAGACTTGTATCTGTAATGTATGGATCTTTGTTCTCACATAGTTCCTATGGGATTCTGTATTGTGTGAGTGTGGGACAGCTACAGTGGGTTGGTGGGTGGGCTGTGCCACATGAAGTGTGTTATGGCTCTACAAGCTGAACCTATAGAGACAATATTTATAGCTTATATTATAGACTGAGTATTTTTTCTGTGATGGGGTGGTTCACTGTAGCATGCTGTGCTAACACACTGACTTCTGCTACACACAGTGCAGTTCTTAAGTAATCCACTGGCTGTAACAAACTTGTTTAGTTTGCTTAATGCAATATGTAGGGATTATTGACACTAATCTATTAATCAAACAAACTTATACAATTAATGGACACTATTGTAGAAGTAATATTCATTTTTTCCAGTGAAACAAAATACAATGGGTGTGGATAATGATCAAACCACACCCATGGTCACACCTACAGATGGATAACAGCACACTTCTGATCATGTGAGACTACAAGCCCAATTTCTATGAGCTTGGTAACTTGTTAGAGTCTTCCAGGACATATAACCCAACAAACCCATTGACAAAACCACATCCATAGCCACCCAATCAGAACAAAACTTTTGCAAGGACATGCAGTGAGGTGCCCAAATCAATCCCAGCAAGTTTTGTGGAATCCTCCAGGGGATTGGGAGGAGTTAGAGTCTGCACATACAGACAGACAGACAGACTGCAAAGTAAATTAAGATGTCTATAGTAATGGCATGCAGTGTTGTGGTAACATCATAGCAGCTACTCACCCACAATCTGATCCTCAATGAACTAAACCTCAAACTTGATTATGAAGTTCAAACTGCAAAGAGAATAATAATTTGGAATATCAACCTAAACTTTGCCCACCATCAAAGAAGAAAATTAAACAAAGTTCACTTGTTGTTTGTTTTTTTTTTCAATTATCATCCATCACATTTTGTGGGCAAGTTAGTGTAGCTTAGGATACATCATTACCTTCTAATGCATGTAACATACAACCTGCCCATGTACTTGACCAGGTCAGTATATAAGTTGTTGTATGACCTTGTCAAAGTAATGAACATAGTTAAGCACCTAACTGATCTTGACTTGATCATTCACTATTGAGGGGAAGGCCCAGGTTCTCCAGCTCCACATTGGAAAATTGCTACACTGTCTAAATTGACTTGTAGGAGGAAACTAATCAAAATGTCGTTATAAACATTTTAGAACATGTTCAACTAACTATGTAGTTCCTCATTATATACAGTATCATTGAAATCTATCATACCTGAAAAATAATACAACAAATTATGACTGTTTGGTTAATGTCATAAAAAAACAACTGAATCCACCATGTGCAGTACTCTCTTCATTCCTGCTCCATCCTCTGGATCCAGAATGTCTACCACTCCCTTTACAGCATTAAAGTGTTCAGAGTAAAAGATTACTTCATCATCAAGGTTCCCCAACGTGTTTTTATTGGTTGAGGGGGCAAAGGAAGGTTGGAGTAGGTTGGCTTTCACAGTACCTGGGTGAGAAGGAGCCATTTTGAAAATGTTTTACCAAAGGGAGGGATCATGATTAAACAAATTATTCCATATTTGGGTTTTTAAAAAATGGTTAAATAGGTGTTTGTTTGTTTTTTAACCAGAAAGGAGTGTTTTAGGTAAAATAAAATACCATAGATTGAATTGAATTTCTGGGTATCACTGGAGGTATGAACCCATATGTTCCACTTTCCAGCTTAAGTTCTACTCCAATTGGAATGTCATAAATATTAAGGAATTTAGAAAATATTTGTAAATAATTTATTTAATAATTTGAAATTTTGTAGAAAAATTCTATAGCAAATAAAATAAAATTATCAAAATCTGCATAAATGGTTAGAATATAATTGATAGGAATTGGCCATTAAGCAGATTTTCCCCACCGTGGAGAAAGTTTCCTGTGAATCTTCTCACAATATTGTTGATGTATAAGAAATAAAGAAATATGCATTTATTCCTTGATAACTTACGGATGACATCAGATTACCCCATGTCAACACTGGGCAATGTATTTTCTATCTTTACTTACACAAAGATTATGTTTGTCAGTTTGCTAATGCTACCTGGTAGAGTTGAATGAACCAGTTATCATTCTTACCTATATCACAGTGTTATATAATGGTAGGCATTTCTCGAAAATTTCTGTATCCTTTGTACTCCTTTCAAAACAACCTTTACCCATCCCCCTTATCCATCCTTGGATGACTACAGAGTCAATACCTTTGTTACTAAAACAACAACTGATCAGAGAGCTGTGTCTCTGCTCTGACTATCTGTAACAGTGTTTGCAGAGTGACTACCATCCCCACCTCCCCTCCCCCTCCACCCCCCCCCCCCCCCCCCCCACCCCAGGGGTGGTGGGGAGAGTGTCTTGTGGATCTAACCAAATATGAAGTGAGTATGTCTTCATGTATCTCCTTAATGTGCTAAAAACTTTGTTCTCACATAGTTCCAATGGGATTCTGTATTGTGTGAGTGTGTGTATCTGTAGCTAGTTATAGTAAGAGATATGATGGAATGGTTCACTGTAGCATGCTATGCTAACACACTGACCTCTGCTGCCCATAGTGCACTCATTGCTATGAGGGAAGTTCCCTGGGCCCACCTGGTGTGCTACACTGTGTAGGGAGGCAGCTGCATCTGGGCAGGCCACCACCTCCATGTGTCCCAGGTGCTGGGGACTGGCTGGGGAGGAGGACCATCTCTAACACCCACTTCCAAATTATCAAGTGTCTTCTGTTTGCTGTGGAACAGAGATTTTCTATATATAGCAACATTCCATGCTGATAATTAAGCTTGTTGAACACTGTAAAATAGCAATGGTCCCATTGACAACTGGAATTGTAGGTCAGAGTCATTGCAAAAAAAGAAGAAAAATTTTAATCCTGTAATTTAATATAAACAATATCCCAAAAATCTTCCAAACAAAATTTATTTGATAATTACAAGATATCTGTAAGTGTTGAAACTCTGGAAACTCAGAAACTCAGAATAAACAACTTTAGATAGCTTTTCAGAAATAGCATTCAATCAAAGAATAACGTGATCAATGAAGAAAAACATAGTATATACAGGTGACCCATAACACAAATGGCCGGAGGCTGGCCAATTACTACAATGATATCAAAATAATAACTTAATAATCCTAAATTAAATATACTACCAGAAGTGATCAAATTTAAAATGTAAAGGATGAAAGGAAAATAAGTCACCAGCAGCTACTGCCTTAGTGGACAACGCCATGTATATCCTGAGGTGCCTATGTAGTTGCAGTGTGCTGGAACAGGTACTCACACACACCAACTCCCTCACTGACCTACTGGTGTAGCTGTCAGTACAGCACAGCCACCCAATACTGCAGGAGACATATTCTCCATTTTGTTCAAAATTTTTGTCCTGCATTGGCCGGCCATACTGTTGAAGCATTTACTACACTGCAGATTAATTAGATACCCTGAATAACTCATTAACTCTTCACTGGATGTTTTGACTGGAGACATTTAATCCAGGTTCTGGGAGGAGGTAGCTTTAAAAGTTCTTTATCAGCTGCTGCATGCATTCAAGCTTTCGTTCATTCAGAGAGAGAGGTGTGTGTGTGTGTGTGTGTGTGTGTGTGTGTGTGTGTGTGTGTGTGTGTGTGTGTGTGTGTGTGTGTGTGTGTGTGTGTGTGTGTGTGTGTGTGTGTGTGTGCGTGCGCGCACGTGTGTGCACAAGCGAGCAATAGTGGGCATGTGTGTTCTCTGTAAGCTGAGGAAATCATTTAGGTCTGAAATAGCAATTTTAGGGTTGAAGTGTATGGACATCATTATGGGTTGTTTGTAGACAAATCTAAAAGTTGCATTTTAACCAGAACTTGAAGAATATCATTTGCTGTTGCGTTCTCTGTGTACATATGCAAATATTAATATATATATATATATATATATATATATATACACACAACATATATATACTAGCAGCATATACCCGGCGTTGCCCGGCCAATTTTAACATGAAACATTATAGAAGTCACTCCAATTTCGGCATGGTTGGCCCTTTAATTAGATTTAGGCATAACTACATCCTGTGGGTGTGGCTAATACCAAACCACACATGTTGCCATACCTAATCATAGTTAATAATGCTCACTGGGATACTTGGACTCCATATGCCCAATTTCAGCCTGATTAGTCCATAAATGAGTCTGTGGGTGTGGCTATAACAAAACTACACCCAGTACCATGCCCACATGTGTTTAATAATGCTTACCCAGGTTCTTAGAGAGTACATGCCAAATATCAGCCTTATTAGTCCCAGCGTTTAGCTGTGATGCCTACACACACATACTCACAAACCAGAATATATATTCAAATGTGTTCATAGATCTAACTCCTTCGGTCCAAACATTATTCAGAATATCTTTTTTTGGCACTTTTGCTTTACACATCAATGGAAAGAGGTGTAGCCAGTAGGAATTCCACCCATGTCACTCCAAACGTCAAGTTGTTTATGCATACCATATATTAGGTCTTATTCCTCCAAGGGTTTGTCTGGTCAAAGTACCATTTTTGGCTTCCTTTTAGCCTGACATTAAAACAGTCAAGGGTGTGTTTTATACATGTACTTAAAACATTCCACAGATTATATCGATTCCAAATATATATGGGTTCATGGGTCTAGCTTCCTAGATTTTGTTGTTGTTGAAATACCATTTTTGGCATTTCTTTGCCTTACACAGGGAAAGGAAGAGGTGTGGCCAAGTGGGACCCAGCCCAGGTTAATCCCAGATTGAAGTTGCATATACATACCAAGTTTTAGATCTGTTTGTCCTAGAGTTTTTCTGGCCAAAATAGCATTTTTGGTTTTTTCTCGTTACTATAGTGACCATTTTCCAATATTTTTAGCCCATGTTTAAAGTTGGGTCAAAACCTATCATCATGCCAAGTTTCAGAGAAATTCACCAACCAGTTTAGCCAGAATGATGGTACAAACATACAGACAGACATATATATATATATATATATATACACACACACCAGCTAAGTCAGGACAGAATGCAAGAGCATGCTAGACACAATTCAATTTCACACGTTCCTCAGGACTCAACTTCCCTTATCCAGTCACTTCCACCCACCAGACACCTCCCTACCTACCCCCCCCCTCCCATGAGTGCAACAACACCACCATCTGGGTTTTTTGGTGTTATTTGTGTGTGTGTTTGTAGTTATTTCTTTAATTAATATCAGCTTAGCAAAGAGAAAGAGAGATATAGCTGTAATTTCAGTTGGTTGTATATTCTAAGAGCTAAAAGTTGTTTCTTTTTTTTGTTTGTTTGTTTAGACCAAAATAGACAGCTGGCCCTCAGAAAAGGAAGAGGTCTTAGAAGATTCTAGAGAAGGAGATAGAAATAGCTGGTGAGCTTGAGAAAGGTAACTCTCAAGGTTGAAAAAAATTTGGATTCAAGTGAAATCTTTGACACTTCATCACTGTGGCTTGAGTCCCCAGGCACTGAGCCAGCTCATCCTAATCCTGTGAAGAGATATGGACATGCTGAAGCAAGGATGAGACAGTTCACTTCAATAAACATGTATTACATCACTCACTTGAAGAGAAATGGGCATACTCTATTGATTGTGAATATGCAAATATATAATGTCTGTTCATGCACTAACTAAGTGAAGGCATGCAAACTTTTAGTCAAATCCCCGCCAACACTGGGGATATAAGCAATGTTCCCAGATATGCCTGATTCTGGGTTATGCTCAGTGCCCAGTCTACACTTGCAGGGATAAGGAAGTTTAAGTGTGATCATGAATATATCTTTCCTTGAAGTAATAGAGCTGGAATCATCTGATGAGGTCTTCCCCAAATATTTTACAAGAGATTCAGTTACTGAAGTTGATCACAAGATTAGAGTGACCCCCACATCCACAAAAGCATGCACTCATGGGTATACACACACACAACACCAACCCACAAAAGTATGCACCTGAAGGCATGCACACTAAAGAATGCACACTAGCGAACACACAAATGATAAGAATATT
>OZ017791.1:11783754-11829788 GCA_963969325.1 Lycopodina hypogea | reverse complement strand
ATGACCCTTAATTTTGATGTCAAAGATCTCCCCCACTCCCCTCCAAAATCTGACATCAAAATTAAGGGTCATCAGTGGGAGGGGGGGGGGGGGGGGGGGGGGGGGGGGACCTCAGCAATGGTGGTCAGAGGAAGTTTCACAACAAGAACAATTTAGATTCCAAGAACTTGTTAAAGTTCTCATGTAAAAAAATACAGACTAGACAATACTGTTGATGATGACTCAAGTTTAACCATCACTACCATCACTGTGATCAGGTCAGGACAGGTCAATTCTATAAATTGAACTGGTTGTGATTGGACAAAAATATCAATGAAAAATATCTTTACAAATTAAGGAAAGTCAAATCACCAGCAAAAAAAAAAAGAGGCAAAAGTGTGCTGCTTTTCTGGGCATGACTTATTCTGAATGGCACACCACCTTTAAGTCAAAATAAAATATAACAAGCAAATCCCAGAGAACCAACAAAAAAAATAAAATAAACAAGAAAACACTGGCAATAAGTTTCACAGCTGCAGCAATTCTTACCACCACTACTAACCAGACAGCCAACCTTTCTTATTATTCCATGGAGATTATTTCATAGTGTGCTGGTAAAATTGTTTTCTTCATAGTTCCTCCTTTACTCATCTCAGTGTTGTCACCAGACTTTGATTTTTTTTTTTGTTTCTGCTTTTCTATAGTCATGATTAAAATGGATGTTATATTTCAACCCTTTACCATGAACACACAGACAGAAAATCCTTAAAAAAAAAATTGTGTGTGTGTGTGTGTGTGTGTGTGTGTGTGTGTGTGTTCCTGTATGTGTGTAGGTGTGTTTATAGGTGTATGTTTATGCGATTATAAATACTGTATCATATATTTATTCCTTATTGTAATTTTCCACATAGATTAAAGGGAAGGAGGAAAAAGTGACAACTTAATATTAAAAAAAAAGAAGTCACTATGTAAAATACTTATGTGTTCACTTCATCACAAAGAAAATTTCCCCCCCCCCCCCCCCCCTCCCCTCCAATCCTTCAGCCGTATATACCATGTAGTATAATTGTTACAACTAATTTAGTCAGCCAACATTTAACATATAGAGAGGCATGACCTGATTTGGACATTACCACAAAGAAAACGTTCCAAATTAATTCACAGGCAACAAGAAAACTTGCCACCTCCAAAAACTTAGTATGTCCACCATGTATTATTAATTAAGCAGAGCATCCCAACATATGTTCCACTTCCAATGATACTATCAGAGTTTGGGAAAAAGCCATATAAATCCCCACATAATATACCAAACAATTTAGACTATTCTGTGACTACATTGCAAAAACCACAGTGCAGGGTTTCCCTTAAAACAGTATTTGAGACCAGTAAAAATAATGCTTAGAATACTTAAAATTAGGTGAAAATTGTAAAATTTAAACATTATGGGTTTCCATACAGTAAACAATTTGTTTAGATCCATTCCTAACATAAATATGTGAATGCACTCCATTCTCTTCCCCCCCCCCATTCCAAGTGTTCCTAGACCTGTAGGCCACATGTAATAATAGTTAACCATCAACTGGAGCTACTATTCAGAACTAGCACAAACTTGCAGCCAATCATGCCAAACCACATGCATCTCCCTTCAATACTGTGATTCTTCCCTTCCTTTAAGGAATGTTTCTATACAGTGGTAAACTGTCTTATGGAGCATGTTTGCAGTAACCACAAGCACTCATTGAAGGTATCCTGGCCAACAACAGGTATAGCTGTAGGTAAGACATAGTTTGAGTGATTGGTATTCTGATGAATGAAGTAGTAGCACTGTTTCTTGTTTCTTTGTAAGAGCTAGTCCAGTCAGGAGATTAAACATACCAATAACAGATAAAAACATGGAATATAATGGTTGTCATGGTGAATATTGAAATACACAACAGAGCAATGTTTAGTGTAAGGAAGAATGGAATAAAGAATATTTGAAATAAAGAATATTTGGAATAAAGAATATTTGGAATAAAGAATATTTGGAATAAAGAATATTTGCAATAAAAATAGGGAATCACCATCATAAAAAGTATTAAAAAAATTGATTCCATTTTAGTAAGGATTTATACCAAAGAACTTTTTTTTTTATTCTTGTTTGTGTTCTACCTCTATTATTGTCCTATATTAAGAGTTTTAGACTATCTTCTGAGGAGTGAGGACTAGTACATGATGAGTCATCATCCACATCCATTCTCAAGTTCATTGATTCAAATTCTTCGTCAATTCCCCTTAGTTGAAGTCTCTTATGTTTATTATGAGATTGGAATGCATCTACTGGAGCTTGTGCAGCATCTGAGCCAATATTGTTGTCTGAGAGTTCCAGTGTCTTAAGTTGGTCATAATACTGCAGTGCACCAGCTAGAGCATGTGCACTATCTGAGCCAATATTGTTGTCTGAGAGTTCCAGTGTCTTAAGTTGGTCATAATACTGCAGTGCACAAGCTTGAGCTTGTGCAGTACATGAGCCAATAGTGTTGTCTGAGAGTTCCTGTGTCTCAAGTTTGTCACAGTACATAGCCATTCTTGAGTTCACTGATCGAAATTCATGGCCAATTTCCATATGAATGCTATCTTTTGAGAGTACTAGGGGATTGTTTGATAGTGAGGGGTGAGGAATTCTAATTGGTCCAAGTCTCCTATGTTCATTATGAGATTGGAATGCATCTGCTAGAGCTTGTGCATCATCTAAGCCAATATTGTTGTCTGAGAGATACAGTGTCTCAAGTTTGTCACAATACTGCAGTGCACTAGCTAGAGCTTGTGCACCATCTGAGCCAATATTGTTTTCTGAGAGATCCAGTTTCTCAAGTTGGTCACAATACTGCAGTGCACCAGCTAGAGCTTGTGCACCATCTGAGCCAATATTGTTTTTTTTAAGTCCCAGATAAAAAAGTTTACCACAAAATTTAAGTACACCAGCTAGAGCTTGTGCACCATGTGAGCCAATATTGTTATCTGAGACATCCAGCCACCCAAGTTTATTACAAGACTTCAGTGCACCAGCAATTGCATGTGCTTCATCTGGGCCAATATTATTTCCCATAAGATATAGTGTGTCTAGGCTGTCATAAAATGGAAGTGCATCAGCTAAAGCACGTACACCATCTGGGCCAATATTGTTCCATGAGATATCCAGAACCTTCATATTTTTGCAAGAACTGACCATACTTGCTAGAACTTGTGCACCTTCCAGTCCAATATTGTTATTTGACAGATTTAGTTCCTCCAGTCTATCACACATGATTACACTAGATAATGCTTTTGTACCATTCAAACCAATATTGTTGCATGACAGATCTAGTTCCTTCAGTCTATCACATGACTTGAGTTCATTGGATAAGGCTATTGCACCATCTGGACCAATAACATTTTGTGAGAGTTTTAGTTTCTCCAGTCTGCAGCAAGACTTCAGTGCACTAGCTAAAACTGTGACTCCATCTGAACTAACATTACCACATGCGAGATCCCATGTCTCTAAATTTTTAAGCTTGTCAATGCTAATTTCATTTATTAAT
The DNA here is from genome assembly GCA_963969325.1 of Lycopodina hypogea. Classification (NCBI taxonomy): domain Eukaryota; kingdom Metazoa; phylum Porifera; class Demospongiae; order Poecilosclerida; family Cladorhizidae; genus Lycopodina; species Lycopodina hypogea. The sequence goes on along the minus strand of OZ017791.1, from coordinate 11,826,249 downwards.
GCTTTAAGGCTATCATCAGTTAAGGGTGATATTAAGATATTTCTAATAGGGTGGAAAGCAATGGAAATGACAGAGCCCAGAGCAGTTAGGTCAGCAGGTGTGAGGATTTTATTAGCCAGACCGCTACCTTGGAAAAGTCCATTCTTGAAAAGATGATCATATGCAGTTGTTTGTTGAGATTCAAATGCACACTGGATTCCATGCAATATAAATTTTCCATAATTAGATTTAATTGGCATGATTTGTTCAATTTGAGATGTTTGCCCCCCAAACTCCACCATGCCACAGTAGAACTTCCATACCATCCGCATGTGTCCCTTTTCAGCGTAGAGTCTGATAATCTCCATTTGTTCTTCTTTATCATCAAGGTGAGCTATATACCAAGCAGCAAGATACTCCTGGAAGGTGAGATGCAGAAAGCTATATATCTTGTAATGGCCAGATAATTTAGCTATGCGATCATTGGTCACTAAGCCAAGGGAGGATAAATCATTGAAATCAATGTGCTCCAAAAAGTCTAGTTCTTCTCCACAAACTGCTTGTTTGTTCTTTATGGTCATATCATAGGCAAGATGACACAGGTCCTTGAAGTATGCTTTGTCTTCTTTTAAATCTTCCAGTGAAATAATTTTAGCTTTATTATTTTTACGCTTTTGTTTGCGTAATATTATGCATTTGGTAAACTCCTCATAGATTTTTGTCTGTGTAGGTGGAATATCACCTTCCTTCTCTTGATACAGGAAGCAGATCATGGCAGAGTGTACTGGCAAGTAGCACATGTGTAGTATGTTGAGGTGTGAGTGGAGATATTTTTTTCAGTTTAGATGGAAAGGTGTCTGATATATCAGATGTGTAAGGAAATTTGTCTATGTACTCGAAGATTTGTTGTTGAGAAAAGCCCAGGACTTCAATCCTCCTGGTTGCAAGATCTCTGAGAGTAGCAGTGGCCACAGGACAAGAGGCCACTATGACCATTGCCATATGGAAACATTTTTTGTGGAGTAGACGATAGATTACAGATTTACTTTCATCTTGAGGCTGATACTCATCTAATCCATCTATTACAAAGCACACACCCTCACCCTCACATTTCTCTATGCCGTCCAACACCTTTTCACGTTTTTCTCTGTTCAGATAGAAAAGCTCAAGAATATCTGACAAGTTTCCATCCTTTTTTGGATCTAGATGTCTCAGGGTGATAAGAAAAACCAACTTTGCATTATTCAGCACATCACCTCCTCTGGCCCAATCCCTAGCAACCTTGTTGACAAGTGTGGTCTTACCCCCACCAGGACGCCCCTCAACTAACACTAGCTCTCCACCTCTAAACGTGCCAAACACTCATCATATTTGATCCTCTCTTTACTTTCCAAGATGTCGTCCATGTTTCCCTGAACACTGTAGTCGTAACTTTTAGAACCACTCCGCTTACTCTTCTTTATTAGGGCCAGGTTGATGAAGGGGCAATTAACTACTGGAGGCCAGGTGTCTGGAGGGACGTCATCCTGCCTTTTGTACATTGGTATTAGTGCTTTCTTCTCTGGGGGGAAGTTGATTGTCAGGGCAACCACATCACTAGTCACTTTCTCTGTGCCCTGACTAATACGGCAGACATATGCACCCTCTGTTCCTTGCCTGGCAAGGCTAATGACAAGTATGTCACAGCCTACACCAGAGTAAGCTACGCCATCAGAGAGGGGCCGGCCATCCTTCAGCCACTGGTAAGATGCTGACTCATTGGGACTGACCTGCACCTCCAGGAGTGTGGACTTACCATCAACTACTTCAGTGTCACATGATTGATAGACCACCTTCAGAGTGGAGTCTAAATGTGGTCCCCTTGCTGCTGGTATCATAGCTTGAGCTTCCTTGGCCTTCCTGAAATCCTTCTCCAATTTATTTGCAAAATCAATTCTCCTAACAATGCCACCGGCTAGTGCTTGCACAAGAATTTTCAGAGTTGTATTTTCTTTACTTGACATCCACTCACAGAGGATGTTATTTAAATTAATTGTGCAACTATCACGTTTACTTCTGAATTCATTGATACGTACTTGATGAAGATGAAGGGCAATGCCTATATGCTCCCATCTGTCACTGGTATCATTAAGAATGTCCAATAGCATTGGAATATCATGTTCATAAAGATATACATCTCCACAGTCTGCCTCAACATTACCACCTTTATCTAGTTGCCCTAGTTCCTTGCTCAGCCTGCTAACCAGTTTCTCACTCCCACTAAGTTTATCCAGTGCTCCAACAAACCTACCAAACACTGTCCCATCTCTCTTCACCCCTTCACATACTTGTTGAACTAGGTACCTTACTGGCAGTTCTTTGTTCACACTCTCCTGGTCCATACTTGCCAGTATATCCTTCACCCCCTTCTCTACAACTGAACTTGAACAACTCCCTGGAGAATTTGACGAGTGCAGCTGAAGGCAAAAGTTTGACCAATTCTGCGCTACTACCCTGCAGTAAAGTGATCTCTTTGTTGACAAAGGGTTGGGCTTCTTGATCAGTAGGAGAAGACATTTTCACCAAGGGTGCACGCAGGTGGGCGAGGGCAAGCGTGTACACCTGTTGATTTATAGAATGTGAGGATTGCTAAAAATAAATTGTCGGATTGTGTAAACGTGTGGGTGTGCATGAGCATGCGCATAATTGATTAATGAATACAAACTGCATTGCTAATAATTAATTGTTAATAGAAAGATTATTGAGCTTGGTTTAGGATAGTAGTACCAGAAATGGGTAAATGTATGGATGCAAAAATCACCCCCATGCGTTTAAACTATATCTTTTTCTAAACCACTGAATTTGCCCTTTTTATCTTTCAATTATAATCAAATCTATTTATACAATTATTATTTTTAATTTTATTCCTACTAATTTTTTTCCTGCTTAGTGTAAAAAAATTATATTTTAACAATCAAGTAAAAAAATTTCTAATTAGACACACCCACAAATGTGAGTTCAATTAAATTAGATAACTTTAATAATGCCCACAAATGTGACAGTTTTATCTCTGGGACTTAGCTATGGCCTGTGTGCTAACAGGCAGGCAGGCAGGCAGGCAGGCAGGCAGGCAGGCAGGCAGGCAGGCAGGCAGGCAGGCAGGCAGGCAGGCAGGCAGGCATGCACCCTCCCTCTGTCTACCATACAGTCCTGCAGCCACACAAATAGCTGCTCTCAATCTAATCACTAATTGTGTGGTGAAGAACATCAAAAAGTGGTTGGGTCCACAGATTTTGCTCTGCAGTTTATGAGGTAGTCAGGCCAGAATGTGGTAAAAAAGAACCATATTCCCACCACTATCCTGTATCACTATTTCCTTGTACCTCTCATCACATTTCAGTACAAATCCCCCCTCCCCCCTCCCCCCTCTCATGTAAAGAAAATAATATTTTAATGTGCTACATGATATATTTCTTCTGCATTCAATTCCACTTCTCTTCATACTGATGGGTAGGATAAGGACACACAAGGCAACTAAAGGTGTGCCCTACCTTCTCCAGAGACAGTTTGTAGCCATTGCTGACAGTTGTTGACAAGTTCTTCTTTATGTTAAACTGTCAGTATATTAGTCAGTGGGTATATATTATCTAGCACTGTACGAGTGAATATTACATGCATCACAGTAACTTGGATTCACTGTCTTGTCGCTTGAATACTGTTATAAAGCGTGGCGTGGGAAGTGTGGTTAATTTAGGCACTTAATTTAGTTAGGATAGAGGAATATATCCCATGATATTGCAAGATTACATGTAAATCTCCCTCCTACGAGGTAACCAAATCATGCATTGACAGATAAACTGAGGTGAGATAGAACATTTATTGATTTCATGTTCTGACTTGAGAATCCAAATATAGTATGGAGGCAACAGTTTGTCTGTAAAGTTTCCAGAGTCGGTACCTAACACACTGAATGGCTGAGTTCCTGCACCCAGCAAATGCATGTTTCATAATAACGATTAACAACAAAAAAAAATTTTAACTCCAGGATGGGAGGAACAGCTGTCTCCCTGGTTGTCTTTCTAAGGACCACACTGGAGGTGTGGTTAGTTGACCTAACACATGCATCTGCATCAATGAGTTCACACAGGTGTGTGCCAGTTCAATTAGGAATCATGTTTGTGGGATACTGGCAGTTTACTGAACATCTGATCATGTGATGCGTTATGCCATCTCATTTTTTTACAGATCTTCAAAAAATTATTATCAATGTTTTTCTAGTTATGATATTATCAGTTTGTTTGTTTGTCGGGTAACTACCAGATGATTCGTCCTAAAGGGCTCATATTTCCAGGTCTGATGGGGGTCAATGTGGGATGGTTATAAGGAAGTTAGGTGCACATAGGAGTGAAACCCTGACTGTGGGGCTTTTTTCCCCCAAAAAATTTCCTGGTTGTGGTCACAACTCTATGCCTAAGTAAACCACCCCAGTTATTACAAACCACAATTGTGTAAATTCATCAGTCAACAAAACTGTACCCCAATTACCTGTAGCTCTTTCTCTTTCTTTCTTTTTTAGCCCTTCACACATCTGGGATGAGATAGCAAACAACATCTACAATTATATGAAGAGGTTTGTTGTCTCTGTCCATAGGATCAGTGCTATGCTAAAATATTCTTGGAGGGGGGGGGGGGGGGGTGTTGTATCCATCCACAGGATGGGTATTTTTCTAATATTGTAGCAATGTGAATAACTATTTGCTTAGCATCAGAAAATTATTAGCAACCTATTACATGCTATGACCTGTGTCCATGTCAATACTATAAAGAATATCCTTCTAACTTCTCTAAATCAATGAAATATAAAATTGAGAAATGATTGTAATCTTTGTGAATCTATTTGTGCTACTCTCTGTGGCACTCTCATCATATCAGTCCTTCCAGAATAGATCTCCCATCAGGCATGAGTCAGTGCAGCCAATACAGTATCAAGGGGGATGAGAAATCAAACTTCACCCCCTCAATTTGAGTATGGGCTTAACTTTACCAATAGTGGAACAGGCATAGTCTCACTAGCCAGGCCCTGTGCTAGGCCTTGCCGGATTATGCTCAAATTTCTGCCTATTTTTCTTTCCTTTTATGCTTCTAATATTCTACATATATATTTTTTTCAATATAGTTACCCACTATTCTTAAACTATGCTCACTTACAAATACAAATCTTGTAACAGTAAACAAGAACAGCCTGCACCAAGACCTGTGGCAAATAATTACAGTAATACTTATTAAGTAATAATATAATAATTGTTTAGAACACTTAATATGAGGTTAAAGTTATGTTAAGATTAACAACTCTTGGATTTCTATTCAGTAAAAGATTCTTTAGTTGTAACCACTGAGTTTCCATACTGTAAAAGGTCTTGTTTGTAACCAGTTAGGTATAACAACAAACTTTGGTGTTTCCAAACAGTAAACTAGTTAAAAATCCATTCTTGAGCAAACCTGTGGATGTATCCATCCCCCACCATCAACAATCAAAGAGTTTATAGACTTATGTGCCAGTCTCCCTTGCCAGACCCTTTACCTACCTACAGTGTGTGGTAGGTAAAGGGTCTGGCACACCCACTATGTGCCATAAGTAAAAATAGATTGACACATCATTTTTCCTGAAAGTCTACCTATTTTTCCTGAAAGTCTACCTATTTTTTCCTGAACCTCTACCTATTTTTCCCTGAACCTCTACTATTTTCCAGCATTCTTATTCCTCAGAAGCAACTACTTTTCCAAAGTTATGCCAGCATAACCCGTCAAGACCCCTACCCTTGGCCAGACATCTTTAATACCCTATCATTACCAAAACAGCATATAGGTAAAGGGTCTGACTACGTGAGTGAGACTACCTCTTGCGGGTTTGGCCGATCCAGTCCGAGTGGGCGTCCAACAAATTTGTGTACGTTTGAACCCAGAAGTAGGGGCGGGGCTACACCACACCGATCAATGGACGCAAAGCTCCGGTGGACAATTAATCTGTGCACCACTGAATACCTTATCAGCCAGTAGGAGTATGAGCAAAGCATCGGCTGCTTTAAGAAGGTGAGTAAATAGTAGACTTCCGGAAAATGCCTTGAAGCACTCTGTGGAGACAAGCTAACTTTCCTAATGATATTTATAGTTAAAATTCACGCATGTTCTTGATCTATAATGAGTACCACTGTCTGTGTGTTGGTGCCCAGGGGGAGTGTGAGGCTGAGGGCCCTAGGCAGTGGGCACACACCCCTCATGCTTCTCATGTCAGAGCAGAGCAATGCAAGGCAGCACTACAAGGACTTCCTCACTGCTCAGACCTCTGCCTCCCACTGCCTGGATAGTTGGTCCCAGGCTGAGGAGAGCCCTGCCCTACAGGACATCGTACACCAGGCCCATGACCTCAATCTCATGTGGGTGGAGACTCAGAAGCAGTTAGTGGGTGCGTGATTGGGTGATGGGGGAGGGTGTGCTTGTGGGTGTGGTTATAGCTGTGTGTTTCTGGGATGTAATTCTTATGTTTTTTCTCTCTTTTTTATAGGTGCAATGAAAGAATTCAAGCTAGTGTTTGAGAACATTCTGGCAGTTGAGAAGAAGCTAGACAATGCCCAGAAATATTTGGTTAGTTTGGTTGGTCATCTTGAATACGTGTATTCAGTGTCATCATGACTAAATCTTGGCTTTAATTCCTGTTTGTTATAATTAACCGCTTCATCTCTGTCACATGACTAGCTACTTCTGTTTTTCCCAAGAGAGTGGTGGATGTAGATACGGATTTTGTTTTGCATTTAGACAGAGAGTATCGGCATTGTAAACTCAGCATTTCCTACTGTGTTCAAAAGTTCACTCATTGCAAGCCATCAGTGGCTAATGCAAGCAATAGTCATGACTAGTCTGTGACTCACTAGCTCTGCCCCCACAGTCGTATCAACAGCCTCAGGCTGTACATGGTTTATTGTTGTGTGAGACCATTGTATAGTGAAGTCAGAGATATATTTGTGTGTGTGTGTGTGTGTGCAAGGTTATGTTTATTTGCATATGTGTATGTGTGCATGTGTTCGATCAGAGTACTTGTGAGGAAAAAGAAAAGAAACTCACCAAGGAGATGACGAAAGGCCCCAAAGATGTTGCCTTCACACAAGAGAAGCTCAGAGAAGCAACAGACTCTGTCCAACTGGCACTAGCTGAAGGTTGTACTGTTGCCGTCAGCTGGTCCATTGGAAATGCTCTCACATTTCTCCTGTACATCCTTTTCCAGTGAATGGGCAGAAGAAGGAAACGGAAGCCTTGAAGTTGATGGCGGTACGGGCTGGGATGATGGATGTAGCTCAGTCGTGGGAAACTCTGGGGAATAAATGTCTTGTGCTGGCCCAATCTCAAAAGGTATGTACATGTGTAAGGAGACACTGGATCATTTGTTGGTGTTGTTTAAAAGTGTTTGTGTGGGGTAAAGTGTTATTCTATTTTTGAAGCTGTTCCTAGGTAATTGGTAGTTAACTAACTTTTTAGTGAATATATATATATATATGTGGACATTTAGTGTGGGTTTTTTTTGTTTGATCCACTTGTGGGTGTGGCTATATCTACATTGTGGGTGTGGTTTAGAGTTTATACTGCCAGTTAAACACTCAGAGATTGATTGCCCCTCCCCTTCCCACAATGTCTCCCTCGTCCATCTTGTTGTCTTGCTCTTGCCTCTCCTGTCATCACGGCCATGGCCACGGGCATCACGACCATGGCCGCAGGTGTCTGTTTAGCTCACTGTGGATGAACAAAGTTGCACCTTAGCCAGCTGATGATGTTGTCATGCAGAAATAGACTGCACATGTGTTTCTCATCCAGAGTGTTTGGTAAGGGATGTATAAAGCGTGTCACATTGTGTCAGTGAGTCATTCTGTCAACAATCACATAAGATTCACCTCCTGATTGTCAGTCTGGCAAGTGATTGATGGAGAACGTCTTGACTTTGTGTGTCCCTCGAAAGATCAGAACCACACACTTTAAAGCTGAACACTTCCCTACACAATGTGCAGTGTTGAGCAAGTCCAGCAAATGTGTTGGCAAGCAGCCACTTACTCTATTCAAGAACAAATCTCTCTTTATGATGTCATCGTAGTATTCTTTCCCTGCTATATGCTTCACCTGCTCTATATAGATACTCTATGAATTAAATTAATGTACAATTTCATTTTTCATTCGTGCCAGTAACTTTATCATCTCGTTGCATAGCTGGGAATTCCCCATAACTGGTCCCTACCTTTCCCGGAGCTTAGAGGCCCTAGGATCTCTCTTAGTATGGGCACATCCTGTGCCACGTCTGTGACCAGCCAGTCACAGACAAATATCTGTGTTCACAATGTGTAGTTACTCTGTTCACAATATGTAATAACTGCATTGGTATGTTCACTATGATTAGGTGTTGTTATGGTCTAATTATTTCTTTGTAATTATTAAGTGGTGTTTGTGGTCTAATGACTTCCTGTAATTATTATGTCTGACAAGTACTTGTTATGTTCATTGTGTTGTTTGTGATTGATGGTGCTTGTTTATTGATTGTTACTTACTCTAATGTTGAGACCAACCCTAATGCTCAACGTTTGATGAAATCTTATAAATTCATTGATACTGTTAGTGTTGTTTTGGTGTAGCTGGACCAGTGGACTGGTCGTGGCTGCACCAGTGGGGTCATGGCTGCACCAGTGGACCGGTCGTGGCTGCACCAGTGGTCTGGCCACGGCTGCACCATTTCCCACTAGTCCAGTAAAGCAATGGTGTGATTTGCCACATGATAAGTGCGGTATATTGCAGGTGCAGTCCTAATATGATATGCATAAGTGAGAGTAAGTTGACACCATCTTGTGTGACACCTGAGATGTGTGTGTTGTCAAGGTCCTGATCAAATTCAAGGTGGTCTTTATTAAGGAAACTAGCAAGAACTACGCCATAGCCAGTCTATTGAGATACTAGCAGATATAGCAATTGTTACCTGCCTGAGATGTAAGGCATCAGATGGCCAAACACTGGATGTTGCCATGCGAGTGCTTTTGGTTACTGCAACTGTATGCAGCATGAGCCTCTTTACCACATTAAGGCTGCATGCTTTAGAAGGAGGGGAGCATCACACTGCATATATCGAGCACTTATGGCCTCATTGTTGTTGTCTGCAAGATGATGGACAGCACAACAGGAGCAGGAGGAGGAGGAGCTTCAGTTGACAGTTGTTGTTTTTGTTTGAGTTGTCAGTTTTGAATTGATAGTTTCAGTTTACAGTGAACATATTTTTCATTTTATATGTTTGAGTTTGTTGGTTTTCAGTTTGTTGGTTTTCAGTTTGTTGGTTCACTTGTTTGGGACAAACTTCTTCTTTCAAGGTATGTACTGAACTACTGGCCTTCAGAACTGGCTCCCCTAAATAGGCTGCCTGCCTGCCTGCCTGCCTGCCTGCCTGCCTGCCTGCCTGCCTGCCTGCCTGCCTGCCTGCCTGCCTGCCTGCCTGCCTGCCTGCCTGCCTGCCTGCCTGCCTGCCTGCCTGCCTGCCTTCAGCCCAGTAGTGATTATGAACCAAGTGATATGACCACAGTGCACAAAACTTACACATCACTAGATAGATAGTGACACAAAACAATACACTAATCTCTATAATTAAACAAGCATTACACAATTGATGAGCACAAATTAGGTAATAGTTCAAACTCACACTCTATCAGAGTTGTCTGAATGCTGTTGAGGTTGCCTTGGTCTCAGGAGATCCACAACAGAAAGAAAAGGAAAAAGGGGTAGGGGGAGGGGACAGAAGCGGTCCCGCACTATGACCTGTGGCAAATAATTACTAATCTATGGTATTTATTGAAATATAGTGTTTTAGACTAGACAAAATAATTGTTTAGAACACTAAAGTAAGATTAAAGTTGTGGTAAGATTTAAAAATTTTAGGTTTCCATACAGTAAAAGGACTTTGTTGTAACCACAGGTTACAAAAAACTTTTGTGTTTCCATATAGTAAACAATTTGTTAAAAATCCATTCTTGAGGAAACTTATGAATGTATGTTTCCTCCCCACCCCACCACCATTCCAAGTGTTCCTAGACCTGTGTGCCACAGGTAAATGTAATAATAAGGGGACACATGAGCCACTGACACTCAATGTTGCTCTCATTTCAGCTGTCGAGGTATGTATCTACCTGACCACAAAACAAACTAGCATACACACCAATCATGAATAGAATGGATAGATAGATGGATAGGTAAGATATAGTGGAAATTCCACCAACTTTTTTTGTGGTATAGCATCCCTGGATGCCCACATCTCAAGAAAATGTTGGGGACATCTGACCAGGGCTCTCCTAGACGAACCTGATGGTGTGGCCAGGTGGGACCTAGCCTATGTTGCCAAGGGCTAGGTATCTAGGTCCAAGGGTCTGTCCTAGGTGCCATTTTCAACCTCCTATGTCTGCAGGAGGTGTGGCCAGGTGTAGTTGGGATTGTAGCACCATCTTCCAGCTTGGCAAACCTGCGCCTTAACCACTTGGCCATAATGAAAATGCCAAAAATGGCCAAAAAAATCTTTGCATGAAACCCTTTGTGGAAATTTAAACTTGATTCTGGGAGTAGCATGGGCTGAGTTTCACCTGGCTACACTTCTTCCTTTGGGTATGTCCATGTGTGTTTCTGTTGGTTGTGTAATTGGTGGCTTGATTTCTCCCTCTCATCTGTATGTAGGTTGAGGCAAGGCTCTGTGAACAGTCGGTGACCAGCTAATTTATAGGATAACTTGCAAATACAGCTGTACTAGCACATTGTTGGAGAGCTGGTGACTTGATTATTGCAAACACAGCTGCAAAGGGCCACTGGTTTACAATATATATGCAGTTGTTTAGTAGTATCAGTTAATGAGGGGTGATGAGAATTGTGCTATTGGCTGTTTATAGAGTAGATAGCAGAATTGGCATGGGGAGAAAATGATGCCAAGCCCTGACACTTCTCCAACCAAGTAGTTCCCTATGTATCCATGTATAGGGTTCATGGTACTAGTACATATTTAATTAGTTTCATGTGTTATGTATACCTTGGAAGATCTACCCAGTGGCAGCTATTAAGAATGTGTGTAATAAGTAGACTTCTTTCTTAGTTCACAATTAAAAAAGGGACTTTCCCCACCCCATATCTAAGTGTAACCTAATATGGGAATACTGCAAGTGAGGACTGCGCATATTATGCGGTGAACAGCTGTTGTAACCATGGCAACATACATACATACCGACTGCTCTGCCAAGTGTGTGTATTATCATTGCCATGACATTGTATTGGGAAGTAGCATTAGAGTACAATTAGTCAGAACATTGCTGCACGTGCCCAGTGTGTAATGAGGAGGTTGGTGTGTGTGTGCGCGTGCGTGTGTGTGGCAGAGTGGCTAAGTAGTTATGCCCTTGGACTCACAACCCCAGGGTTGCGAGTTCAAACCCAGCACTGACAGGAAAATTTTCCTATCCTTCAACATCTTCTTCCCACACCAGTCCACCTAGCTGTGATGGGGACCTGGAATTTTTTGGGGTGCAAATTCACTGACCATTGCTTATCTATCAACTAAGGGTCCAGGTGGGACTTCAGGTGCCCACACCCATAAGCTGAGAGCCGTGGTCAGTCCTCCTGCGAGTTCCTATCCCGGCTCCAGGAGTTTGCTTGCACTGGCTCATAGTGCCTGCTTAGTGCACAGGCACCCTGACTATGTCAGGTGCACATGACCGTGTTGATTGCAGCTAGACAATTTGCATTTTTTGCATTTGTATGTGTGTGACTTGTGCAGGACTTGGCTCAACTCATTCCTGACGTGGGCAGCTCCAGAGTGCAGCAAGTGCCGGCCTACAATGGCGGGAGGGACAGCACACGCATCATCATGGACACCAGAGTTAAACTAGGTCAAATGAAATCAAACCCCAACTCAACAGGTGTGCACTATTTAAAGTATGTGTAGCTAGAGTGTGTGTGCTATCTATTTTAGGCTGTTTGGTTTGAAGGTACACATGTAAGGTTTGGGCTCTGTACCTGAGCAAGCCTGGGGGTTGTTACTAGGACACATGCTGTTGCTAGGATACATGTGCTGTTGGTAAGACCATTACTATGGTTAGGGCTATAGCTAGGGCTAGAACTGTAGTAGGGCTAAGATCTTTGACCTGCTTATGTGCTTATGCACTTTGTAACATAGTTGCATCCTTGTTCTGCCATTTAATATGCAACAGTAGCCACCATTTTGCTTGCTCAACACAATTGAAGCAAACCTATGAAACCATAAGAATGGTTCAACTTTGTTGTGGTTGCAGTGAAGCAGCTACCACAGGCTTCCCAGATGTCGTTAGCAACATATCCCATAGATAGCAATAGTAGAAACAGGTAGATAGAAAGGTAGACACACTTCTGTAGAATAGTTTTGGACTGAGTGAGAGCACTTGGGTATTGTTACGTGCATGTCTGTCTTATACACATACCTCACCTACACACACCACATGCTGTCTCCATAGCAACAGCCTCCAACCGTTCCCTTTCGCACTCGACCTCGCCCACTTCTGATAGCCGCTACTCATATCTTGGTGTGACACAGACACAAACTAACCTGGAAACTCTGGGCCCACTAGAGCAAGAACAAGACTCATTTGAGGATGACAGTTTTGATGACTCAAACTGACACACTCTTACCACTAAATATATATATATATATATATATATATATATATATATATATATATATATATATTAATATATATATATATATATATATTAATATTCTCTTGGGCACGTCATTAAACAGCTGTTCCTTGATTCTCAATTTATTCTCAAGTGTTTATTGTTTATTTTTGAAATCACCAATCAATATCATTAGAGATGATCATGTACAGATCTGTATTGACGAGTATATACATGTCATGTTACATTGAAATATCATATCAGAGGGAGTAGCTCCGTAAGTAGGGATGCCCCATACACACCCATAGGTGTAACACAGAATAAAACCCCTCAAGGTCTCGACTGAGATCAAGTTATAAGTGTCAGAAAGCACTCTGGCTTGTCCACACTATATGCAAAGATGTGATGCTCATTAATTTGAATTCATTCACATTTTCCCTCAATGGGAATAATTTGAATCAATTCAAATTGATGCTGTCCACACTGGAGTGATTAAAATTGCTGGACACAAAGGAAGAAAAAAAAGTCGAGACCACATCTACAGGTTTGTGAACTTTTCATGACAGTGCCACTATCTTGTTTGTGTATACCTTATGTCTGCACCATCCCTACTTCCTCGGGCATTTTTTACGATTTTTTATGCTTGTACATATTGTATGGGAGACTGTTGACCTCGTGTACTAATGTGCAGGTAATTACAGTGATACAAGTGTAAGAGATGATTTGCATGAATATTCCAAATCAAACCATTTCTCAGACATGGTGAACAGTATAGCAACATTATAATCAACTGCCATGATGAGAATGCAAATAACCATTAGCAGTAATTTGCTTATGTTTTGTTTGAGGTTTGTATTAAGCCCTCCAGTGATGTAGCTAGCAGCCTTCCATGATGTGGCCACAATCACTCCAGCAATCCAACACTTACCCTGTACAGTATCAGCTACTTCTCACTACCAACTGTATACACTGCAGAGGTGATAGAGTGATAGACTTGTTGCTCAAGGGTTGTTTGGAACAAGGTGAATGCAGCTGCTGCAGGAAGCTAAAAATTCCTGTGAATGGCAACTAGGGAACTGATTAGTTGATGCATTGTGATCAATATTTAATGTTTAATGAATAAGAAAATATAACACAATATTGTGGTGTGCTGCAATAAGAACACATGATGAGAATTTAAAATATGATTTGATAAAAACTGTGAAGCAGTTCACAATTGCAGATTAGACATAAGAATGGAGGACAAATATGGTCCTCAATAAAGATGGTCTTTGTGGAGGATTTCTTTCTGCGTGCAAGAAGAAAAGTGGTCGCAGCTGTCACCGGAGGTGAGAGGTGGAGAGAGCAGTGCTATCAACTGTCAGTATGTGAATGTGTCTCTCAGAAACTTTCGCACCGTCCCTGCCACACCCTCCCCTCCAAGTTCAAAGTTCACCTGCAACCAAAATACAAACAAAAATTGGATAGAACCATTAGATGAGATTAATTGGAATACACTACTAAGTTCGGAATAGAAGAGGAATTGGAGCACAGATTTGGAATGGAACAGGAATAGGAGCAGAGGTTTGGAATGGAATAGGAGCAGAAGTTTGTAATGGAATAGGAGCAGATGTTTGGGCATAGAAACAGTCATGGTTTGAATGAAGTAAACTCCCAGAGGTTTTCAATAGAAAGCATTTGTCTCACTTAGACAAAAACTGATTAAGCAATTGGTAATGTGCACATGAACAGATGAAGTGAACCCAGCAGAGTAATTATGTCACAATCATTAGCAGAGCAACCAACCATAGAGTCTCCACTGCACAGCTAACAATTGCTATAAATACAGTTGAAGCAGATTTAGAATTAGAACAATTGAAACAGCTTTAACATAGGAACAAGATTTAGCTTGAAACCGAAACTATCTATCTATCTATCTATCTATATATAAAAGAAGTTAGGAATTGTAATCAGATCAGGTTTGATGCTAATTTCATGAAATAAGATTATCAGAAACTTTTTGATGTGGTGGGAGGGGGAGGAGTTTGAAATCCTTGGCCTCCATCATTTGAGGATGAACAAGAAACACTTGATACCATAAATTTCCCCCCCCTCCACACACCCCCTCCACACACCCCCCTCCACACACCCCCCTCCACACACCCCCCTCCACACACCCCCCCTCCACACACCCCCCCCTAATAACCTTCACCTCCATATATAATGGTGCAATCCTGGATGATGTCCTCTCTCTCTCTCCTTGCACAGTCAGTACTATAAACTTTTCAAGATCTGACCTTTCACAAGCATAGACTTCATAATAAAAGATGGCTTCCAGCCTTGGTACCAGTCCCACCTGATCAGAATACACAGGCTGACCCAGACTCAACTAGATTGATGTCAAGATCGATCATATTTAGAGTTAGTCAGTTTTAGTCCTAAAAGAAATGGTAGCCATCTTCTGGTTTGGACAAGCTCAGAGGCACAAACGTTCTGAAGAGAACGTATGCAGTTCTGAGGATCTCACTGCCCCCCCCCCCCCCCTTACTGCATACAGGGGGAGAGAGAGGGGGGGGGGGGAATTGAAATTTGGAAATTGATATTTTCATGCCCTTGCAAGCTTGCTCTTCTAACTGTGATTAAACCTAGGAGTGAGTGTTTCCCTAACAAGTTTGTGAATTGTTGTAGTATTATTACTAGAACTGACAAGATTTGAAGAGGCTTGCTTAGCTGAATTTCTTTCTAATCATTGAGGCCAAAACATTCTCCATAGCAACCAAAATTCAATTAACCACCTCAATTATTTAATCAAGAACCTTAAGTTAGTTACTCCCTAAATAAGATAAATTCCTCTACCACTATCTACCAACTGTTTTTGAAAAGGTTTATTGTTTGGAATTTCATTTACTTCATTCAAATATTTTCAATACTAACATAGCAACCTCCATGGCAACAGAAAAATTCAAAAAGATGTTCCTTCTATTTTACCCATAACACACCTCAAAATTCCAAGGGTACACTCTTCTCCCTGCCCTTTTTGTGGCAAGACTTTTATTAGTCTTGGTAACCACATCAGCAAATGCAGTGAGAGAGATGGTACAGACTATTTACCCCATCTATCCAAGAAGACCCTTGATAAAAAGGCTAGGTCTGAGCTTCCAAAGAAATCGAGATGCCCTAAATGCTACAGGTTATATCTGAACTTAGATACTCACAGTCAGTTAAGTGTTATGAAAAACTCCTCACTAGTGAACCATAATTCCAATCTCTATCTAATAACCCATCTGAAACCATTCCACCAACTTCTCTATTAGTTGATAGTCATTCTCCAACTCATGCACCATCTACTGAACTGACAAATAGACAACTTCAACTAGAGCCATTGCTCACAATGGGCATTCTAGCCATAGTTTTCAAATGTACACCCACCATCGCAATCTCCCACCTCCTTACCTTGTCAATCCACTACACACACACACACACAGATCTCATCTGCTACACCTCCATACACATCAGTAGGCACTCTAACTCCATCCACTTGTGCTGGTCATAATGATAGCAAATATCCTATTAAACTACCACAGTCAGTCAGAGGCTGAATGGATGGAGGCGGACAAACATTTTTCTTGGTCTACCTCTTACCTGCTGTGCAGCTAGCCAGTTGCATGGAGGACAAGTACAAAATACTAGCTGATGGTATTTTTAATTTCTTCTGTAGTCGCTAAGGTTGTCATCGTAGAAGTAAACAAGATAATAGTAGCGAGCCAACCAGGAGACCAAAACATGACAGAGCCTTAAAAAAAGATCAAACAGCTTAAAAAAAAAAGCTCGGAGAGATTTTAGGCATGCTAAAAAGAACAGTACTCTGGTGGATGATATGCAAACTTTAGCACAAAATTTCTTTAATCTGGTGCAGCAGCAGAGTAAGATGGCCAAGAAATCTAGAGCAGCATCATTGCCTCAATCCATCAGACAAGAACAAAGCCTCTTCATAATTCCTTTTGGAAGTATGTAAAAAATCTTTTTGATGATAATACTACAAAAAGAATTTATCCAGTTTTCACAAAGGATAAAGCTTTTCCATTCTTTAAATCCGTATACAGCTCTCACCCAATGTCTTTTCACTGACTACCATGGATGCCATCAGCTAAAGCTCCTGTATTTAACTTTGATGAGTCTCCTTTCTCCATTGAAGAGATCAGAGGCACAATCAAATGATATAATGCCTCTTCCACTCCATCTCCTCTAGACCAGATTCCATACAGGATTTTAAAAAGGTGTCCTTCCTTGGTGCATGCTCTGTTCAACCTGTACAATCTATGTTGGCAGACATCCACTATTCCACAGGCATGGAAAACTGCATCCATTAGACTGATTACCAAAGGATTGGCCAAGGATGATCCCTCATCACCATCCAACTTCAGGCCAATAGCACTAACATCATGCATTGGGAAAATTTTCATTTCCATCTTGAAAAGTAGATGGTCTACTTATATGCTTGAGAATGAGTACCTTGACCCTTCCATCCAAAAGGCCTTCACGAGGGCAACACCTGGCTGCACAGAACACCATCTCAAGCTGGCCTCTATACTTGCCGATGCAAAAAGGAAGCACAAATCCCTGACAGTTGCTTGGCTAGATTTGGCTCATGCATATGGCAGTGTCCACCATTCTGTTATAGATTTCTCTCATCACTACTATCACACTCCATCACATTTCTGCAATGTTGTGGCCTCTCTCTACTCAGGTCTGTTAGCTAGGGTAGCCACAGATGCCTGGACTACACCTTCATTCCCTCTCAACATCAGAGTCTGAATCTAAAGAAGAATCTAGGCTACTCTCTCTCACCATCTCATCAAGTGAACCTCCTTCAGTATGCTGATGACACCTGCATCATAGCCAGTAGCCCAGCTGCAGCTTAGTCACTGCTAGATTCCACCAGTGAATTGCTTCAGAGGGCAGATATGAAGGCTAAGGTCCCCAAGTGCCACTCCTTGCACATCAAGAGCTCCAGTGGAACTTTGACAGATTCACTTCTCACCTGCTCCAACAAGCCAATTAGGTATGTTGCAAATCACTCAATCAACTTCCTTGGGCTCCCAATCCAATTTCCCACTGACTGTAACAGAGCTAGAGCACAACTAAAGTCTCTGTTGCAGTCCATGCTTAAGGTTGTTGATGAGACATCACTAACAAGGAAACAAAAAAGTAAAGATCTACAGCTTGGGAACCTGTCCTGAGTTCAACTGGCTTCTCACCATCAATGCGTTTCATTTGTCTTGGATAAAGAGACAACTTGACGCCACTTCCACTAGATACCTTAAGAGGTGGACAGGACTAACGAAATCAGCAAACCCCAATGTTTTTTACATCCCAAGGTCTGAAGGAGGACTCCAACTCCCTCCATTTCCACGCCTCACAAAAAGCTGCAAGTATCCAAGCACTGTCAACTTCTCACCTCCAAAGACGCCACAGTCAGACACCTGGATGAAAAAAAAAACAAAAAAAACACCTAGAAACTGAGATAAAATCCATCAGAAATATCTTCAAACCATCAATAGAGGTACAACAAACAATGGCAGAGGATCCATCACGGAGTAGAACAGCACTTTTAAAGGCAGTGAAGAACAGAGTTGCTTATAGTGATGCCAACAGACGCAGGTCAGAACTTCTGGCTCTTCCCGTCCAGGGTTTTCTTTTTACCACCATCACTACACTTGCAACAGATCCAACTACAATGTGGACAGATGCCATCAGGTCTCTCCCGAACATGACACTCTTCCCCATAACTCCAACCTCCAGCTCTGGAAGAAGAAGCCAAATCCATCGTGCCCATTGTGTGGACATCAAAGACAGACTCTACTCCATATATCAAATAACTGTGAGACTGCTCTACACCATCGGAGGTACAGTCAAAGACATGATGAAGTTTTAATAGAAATTGCTTCCTTCATCACAGTCAACTTGAAAGTAGCACAGAACGTGATAGTAGATTGCCATCACAGACATACTCAATACCAAGCCATCTTCCTTGCACAGACCTCAGACCAGACATTACCTGGTGGGATGAACACTCAAAAAGAACAGTGGAAGTTGAGCTTACCATCTGCTTCAACACTCTCTTCAAACAGGTGCCGAGAGAAAAAGAAAAAGTATTTCAACCTGTGTGAGGACAGCCATCATGATATTTCTCTCATCACCCTTGAGGTTGGCTCTAGAGGAGTGATACATTTGCAAGGCTTCCTACAGATGCAGAAACAGCTAGATTGCTCTAAAAAAGATCCTAGAACTCTACTTGTTAGGATTTCCAGTACTGCCATCCAGGAATCATTTAAGATATGGTGTACCAGAAATAGAGAAATAGCATAGAAACTGTTAACTTCATCACCTCCTCCCCAAATAAAACATTTACTCTAATTAGTTGACTGTCTTTAATCACATTTTTTTTAAAACATCACCTATTAAACATTCCCTTTGATTATGTATACTGTCCTTACTCATTTATGGTATTCATTTTATTCATTCACTTCTTAGAGAAAGAGAGAGAGACTGGCCACATGGAGTTATCCACCAGTATTGACTACAAGAGACGACACAAGTGTCCTACAGTTCAACAGAAGGTCACTTCAGGTGGCATCATTCTTTGTCTGTCTGTCTGTCTGTCTGTCTGTCCGTCTGTCTGTCCGTCTGTCTGTCTGTCTGTCTGTCCTCCTGACACTTGGAGTGTCATGGTTCATTAATTGATTGATGCTTTCTCTTTCCCTTAAACTATTTAAATTGCTCTATTCCAATGTCATATTTGCACCACCCTTTACCAAACAACTATGATTTATAATTTATTTTCAACCTGATGGTTGGCCCATAAATATGCCAGCAAAGCATTAAACCTGGAATAATTAGTCAAGTGAGATAGTGAACATCACATGACAACACCCGCATGCACACACACATACATACCCGGTGTAGGTACGGCTGTACAGTAGGGAATCTGGTATCAAAAACGTTGGGTAGGTTTGCTGCAGTTGGGTTCCCAGGCACATGGCCGGGTCTGGACAACATCTCGGATATGTACAGCACCTGCATGGTGACATCAATTAGCCATGGTGACGAGGGAGTGTTATGTATCAGTATGTCAATTAATTGAGGTGTGGTGTATGGTGATCACTGACTATGTGGACATTGCCGAACTTTACAAGGGAAGTAGTATTATAACGTTGAGAGGGTATAGGTCACACTAAGGACACACTTTAGCTTAGCAATCCCCCTCCTCCCTACATTATGAACTCAGCCCACCAATGTAGACTGTGTGAGAATTCAACAGCACTCAGAGAATCACAATTAACTTCTCTCCACCCCCCACCCCCAACCCTGCTCCCTAAGTTGTTTTCTATTGCCGCAGGCAAACGGGTTATTTTTGAAGTGATACTTTACCAGAGCTACCTGCCAAGGACTTGGTAAACACCTACACACTATGAACAACTCTCAGCACCCACACACCTGTCTGGGCTAGCTGCATACTAAATTAGGGGAGAGAGAGAGCAAAGGAGGGAAAATTTCAGATCAATTAATGCCTGTATTGGGTTAACCTGTGAATGTGACAAAATGAGCCTATGTAGCCCATGAGTTATAGACCCTTTACCAAAACACTCATTGATGTTATACTATGCAGTGATTAGTGTATACAATTTGTAGGCTTTACATTTTATATTAGTAGAGATGTGCAGGACTTATGAATCATACTCCACATACCACAAGCCAAGGAGACACCCCCTCTACACCACAGGGACACCCCCTCTACACCACAGCTAGGTGTGTTGGTACATGCCACAGGCAAGGATGACAGCTGCCACTAACCTTTCTCCTCTTCACCTTCCAGAAATAGATGAAATACATCATCACATTCTGCTTGGACTCAACACTGAAATAGAACCTGCGTCTAGTCAGTTCTGACTCAATGCTGGAATAGAACCTGCATTACTTCAGTTCTGACTCAATGCTGGAATAGAACCAGCATTACTTCAGTTCTGATTCAATGCTGGAATAGAACCAGCATTATTTAAGTTCTGACTCAATGCTGGAATAGAACCTGCATCATCTCAGCCCCACCCACCCAATCACTCACACACTCACACCCACGCTCCTTCAGCTGTTCTTCCAATGGTGCTGACATACACACACACCCACGCACATACACACACAAACATACATACATGTTCCCTCAGCTGTTCTGCCAATTTGTGCTGATGACTGTGCCACTCTAGAAGAGAACGAAACAACAACATGGTCAGCCTCCATTAGCCCCTACACACTCACATCACACCAACACTCACAACTAACCTTCTTCTGAGGCAGGATCAAAGACTATCAGCTGGATGTGCCACACCTCCCAATTAGTGACCTCCGCAGGAAACAGCCAGCGACTCTTTTTCCGCTCGTAGAACTCCAAGGTGAGCTAAAGGAGATGCAGCCACAGAGAGAGAGAGAGCTGGTGGATTAGTGCCAGACTAATGGAATAGAAACATACCCTCCCAGAGCGACACCTGTCAGGAGCTTGTTGGCATAGTGACAGAGAAAACCCATTAATCTGCTGAGTTAGCCACTGATCCAGCTCCACAGAATCACAGCGAACCTAAGCACACATACCCACAGAGTGAAAGAAGAGGAATAGAATGAGTAGGAGGAATTGAATGAGTAAGAGGAAGAGGGGGAGGAAGAAGAAGGATGAAGGGGAGGAAGTAGGAGGGAGAGGGTAAACAGTTCCCCCACTGACCGAGTAGAGCTCCTCACCTTGGTATGTATAAACCAACACTCTCTGACCATCCCACCGCTGCCACTATGAGGTTAGCTGGACTAGCATAAGGTTTAGTGTTGAGAACAATCACTGTGAGTTGCTGCTCAGGAATATTTGACATGTGCATGCTAACAACAGACTAATACCAGTATATAAGCATGGACAGCATGAAAGAACTTATGAGTTTTTGGTGCAATTTTTGAGCAACCTTCTGTTGGTATTTCAGCCTTAGGTATTCCTTGTTCAGTCTATAGTGTTATACTAGGCTCAACTGCAATGAATATATCGTGAGATTTGAATGCACATTGAGGAAGTGGAGTAAGGGAGTGAGTGTGTGAGGATGCATTGGGGGAAGTGGAGTAAGGGAGTGGATGTGTGAGGTTGCATACGTAAGTGAACGCCCCAGCCAGGCAGTCCTGGTCCTCCCAGCCCACAGAGCCGACAGAGAAGGAGCCACTCTGATGAGCATTGTAAGAATACTGCACAAGACATGGAAGAAGAAGAAAAACAATAACACTACTACTACTATAATATCTTACTGTTGCAACTAAAACTAATTGATGGCAATCGCTGCTCTCAAGATGTGTGGAAGTATTTATCATTCATTCAGTCATTAATATTTTGAGTACACAATGGTCAATCGTAAAACTGCATTGAAGGCATCTGGAGTACTCTGCTAAAAGCCTGTGATAATTGAATGGTAAATATATGTATTTACACTTTCAAGTTTGTTAAGTTCAAAGATAAACATTCACTACAGGGACACTGATGATGAAAAGTGTGCCCAAACCAACTCTGAATGGGCGAGTGTGTGATAGCACGTTCCAGATAATTCCTACATGCAAGGAATGAGGTAGGTGGGCCTAGGGGTAGGGTCTTGCTTTGTGAATAGCCAAATACATACTCAGTGTTAATAGTTTTATACATGTAGGATATTTCAAATGGAGGGGGTTGTGTGTGTGTGTGTGTGTGTGTGTGTGTGTGTGTGTGTGTGTGTGTGTGGTGTGTGTGTGTGTGTGTGGGGGGGGGGGGAGGAATGCAGCAGTAATGGTGTGTAAATACATGAATATCACTGTGCAGTTACCTACACCAGATGAGAGGGGGGGGGGGGGGATTTAAATGTGCACTGACTTAGGACAATTAAGCCAGCTTCTTGAGTCAGGAAGGGCTAGTGGAATAGTTTAAAATGAATGTCACTTTGATTAATTAGTAACCACACCCCCTCACATCATCACACCCACCACCCACCACCTCTCCTCCCTGATGGAACACTGAAGAGTGCCTCTCCCTATTGGAATAGCTACTGGCATACGAATTGTCTATGATAGAGAATATACCAGAAGGTTCATCACATACCTTCCCAGTGGAGCGGTGGAAGAGAATAGTGTGGAGAAGAGCTGCACACACAGAGAATACACATATGCACACAGAGAAAGAGAGAGAGAGTAGACACAACAGTAATCAGCTATGTCCATGCCTAAAAGGAACAAGTCAACTACACAACTAAGCCATATGACACAGACAACACAAGGTTAGGGTGGAGGGGGAACCAATGTGTCAGAGGAGACTTCATACCACTTCATACCATGTGTGCTCAAGAGATTAAAGGTTGAAATCGTCCATAGACACAGAAGCATCCTCTGCCCTCATAACCTCCATTATGTGACAGGTGTACTCATATCTCAGCCATATCTTACAATAGCAAACTCAACTATCAAGGCTCCATAATCCCTGTCAAGTCAAACACACAATTTCTCCACTCCTAACCACCCCTAACCACCCCCTCCCAAAGTCTGGTGGGGAAACATCTACCCCCTCCCCCAACAAATGGATACTACTAAATATTTACGGGACTCCCATACCTTTAGTGACTTCCAAGACTTGTCTGGGAGTCACAGTCTGTTGGAACAAGATGACAAAACACAGGAAATCAGAAAAGGCTTCCTCGTAGTCTGCTTGAAAGACTATGAACAGGCTTTTCAGTTTTACGTAAGTTTGAGCTAGCTGTCATTGAACTTACCGTTTCCAGCGAGTGAGCTCGAGTGTTCATAGCTACAACTCTGAACAAGATTGTTATTTGTTATTGTATTACAAATTGCAGCGCTGACCCTTTACCAGAGTATAGACCCTTTACCAGAGAATACAACCTTTACCAAAGTACAGATCCTTTTCTCCAAAGAGCAAGTCCACTTTCAAACAAATTTGAGGAACTATTAACAATGAAAACCCCAAGCTATTTTCTACACATGTTTAATGATGCAGGAGTGATACATAAATATTAAATTGAAATTGTGCACACAACAGGCAGAACCTTGAGAATACTTAAATAGTGTATTAGAAAATGCAAATGATGGAAAGAATGTTATCCAGAGAGAGGCTGTAAGTCAACTTGTACTTTTTCTCCTCTACTGAGCATGCCCACAAGAGGGTATAGTCCACCTTTAGGCATGCTTACTTTAGTCTTGCCCACAATTTCTCCATTCTTTGTGAAAAACACCATACATTTACTAGTGGAGTTGTCCATGGTTAGGCTGTCTCTGGAGGGCAGTCTTCGGGGGATGATCTTAGGGAAGCGGTGGCCACCCCGCCCACCTCGTCTAGCTCCACCACCAAGCTCATAAATAGCCATAGCTCTTTTTTGCCTTAAGAGAATTTCGTTATCTTCAAAATGGTGGTGGCGACCTAGAGCCATGTTAAATACTCGAGGTCTCAGCACTCGATTACGGACCTCCCTATCTAACAGACGCCTTCCAAACTCCTCATCATCATCACTGTCCATGAAATCGTCCTCTAGCATAGAGATATCATCATCGTCATTCATGTAATCATCTTCACCCATCCACTCTCCATTAACTCCCTCAGCTCCTCCATCTTTTTCCACACTGCCTTCAACCTCCTCTCCCTTCTTATCCTCCATTGCATCAAAGAGGATTCCACATCCCATTCTATCCCCCTCGCTACACGGTGGACCAAACTCGACCCCCATCTCACGCTCCACAAATAGCCTACCATCATCGGCATGGTAACCCACTGCTCCAGACGACCAACCAGGATGTGTATGCAGTGGGTAGGAGGACTTCCCCAGACCTATAGCGATGGCACCAACTTTCCCAGATGACAGGATCACCAGTTCAAAGTAATGGTTCACCTTACTGAGTGGGAACTTGGCTTGAGCTAGAGTAGGGTCTTGTGCATCTCCTCCGTGGCCACAATACTCCAGGGTTCTCCCATCCTCGAGGAACTGGATCCCGTTGGCACGCATCCACATATTGGAGGGAGAGTAATCCAGTTCCATGGGCTCTTGCAAGCCTTGTCGTTGTTTGTGCCAGTGGCCAAGGTAACGCACCTGCTCCCCTCGACTGTGCAGCCCAACGATTGGATACAAGCCGTACACCGGGCGCTTCATTCTCACTGGCTCCCCCACAGGCTCTCCATTCTTGGTGAAGAATACTTCGTAGTAACTGTCAGACACATCCTTAGAGAAGTCCACCCCACAGCCCATACGATCCCCTTCCGTGCATGTTGGACCAAATCCTCTTCCACCTCCATTTTCATGATATAGCTTCCCATCATCACCATGGTAACCAATTCCATTCCGATTCCATCCTGGCATTCGGTGTAGTGGGTAACCCAGTTCTCCAATTCCAATTCCAACAGAAGACTCCATTCCTTTGTTCAAGATTAGATACTCAAAATAATTGAAGATGGGAGACAGTGGCTCCATGATCATCACACAGCCTGTGGACCCTCCTCTGGAGGTGAACACTTCACCATTCACCTCTGCAATAGGAGAGTGACCAATACGGCCAAAGGTATGCATTTTAAATCCTTCCTCAGCTAAACAACTCCGGTTTTCCATTTCTCTCTTCTTTGGCAGACTTAAATTTCAGGGCGCAGTACTGCTGGAGCTAGGAGAACTGCTTAGAGATGGCCAGTAAAATGGCATTTCTAGATCGTCCCTTTCCCAAGCTGGGTGAGGGGTCCACCCTCCACCGCAACAAAACAAGAGACAGTCCTCTGTTTGGGAACAACCCTTACCATAAACAATGAAAGGTACTTTGCGGAGAAAACTTGGCGAGTCTCCCACGCTTTGATCCCAGTGACAGGTCACAGGAGTGTTGTAAGGGTTCTTGCGTGAAACGTATTTGTTGCCTTGAACAGCGATCTACTCTTTACCAACTGGGTTAGTCTCGAGAGCCACACCCACACACTTATTTGTTGGGTGTGGTGCGAGGCAGTGGAGGGAGTGAAATCCTTTACCTTTTTAAATGAGCGAGTACAGGGGAGTAGTGGGGGTGTGGTTTGGTCTGGACGACCTCTCCCTGTTGGCTTTTCTCCGTTCTAGACCCTTTACCCAACCAAGTATTTAAACCTTCACTGAAATACCTTCGGTAAAGGTTGAGTCTACTTTGAGATGTGTAAGTTCAACTGTCCACTTATTCTTACGCGAGTAGGTCTGAGGTGGTGAACAGTAATTGTGGGATTGTGGGGTAGTAATCTCATAAGCAATAATCTTGAGATGATTAGAGTGAAGAGAGCTATTTGGCTGAGGTCTGAGGAGCTGGACTTCATGAATATAAAATTTAAAAAGTATGAAGCTGTGTCTTCATCTAAGTGACTATGATACTTTTGTATCTTTATCAACTGGGTGTGGGAGACAAGTGAAGCCTTACTTCTTGCAGCTTGCTCATTTCTACCAATATCCTGTGGAAGTAGTATAACTGTCTCTGGTAAGGTTGCTTGTTGTGATTGCCTTCTGAAGGAGGGCCTACTTTGAAGGTTCACAGCTAGAGCCTACATAGCCTACTTTCTTTATCCTGTCCTCTCATTGCTCTGCACCACAAATATCAGTTACAATCTTCTTTGCACAACTGGACAGGGTTACCATGGAAACTGACAGAATGAAGTTTGGAAAATGTTAAGGACCCCCCCCCCCTCTAAATCCTTACTAAAAGCCCTTGGAGGATAAATTCCCACCCTACTATACATTACATATTGATATGTGTATCTGTTTATCTATAGTGCTATGAAGATTGAATCACCTGTGATTCATGCTTGAACAGGTGGAGTTAGACCATGAAACCTTAAGTGCTTAGAATCAGTGTTGTCAGGGGAATGTTTTAAGTCTAGAGCAATTAAGTTAGCTGAAATTTCTGGATAAATGAAGTAGTTCCAATGTTGCCCAAGTTAACACAATTATATATTACATATTGAAAATTATTTATTATTTTTTTAATTTTTTTTATTAAATAAATGTGTTCTGGAAAGACTACATCTTGTCTTGGTTTTAATAATATTGTGGACTGCTGATTTCTCAGGTTGTACTGGGTAGCTACAGTAGCTAAAGTTCTTCCATTACTCACCAACTCATAATCGTGAGCTCCTTGAACTTTGTGGAGAAAAACAGCTGCAGTGTGTCTAGGGTGGTTAATTGGTTATGTTTGCTCCAATTTAATCATTGTTGCTCTCTTGTTGATGTGTTGTTTTTTTGTTTTGATCTGCTTGCATTGTGGGTGTGGTTTTTCACCTTAAGTCTATTCAAGTTGAACACAACACTGTGAAATCTGTATGTCAGACTGATTCCTGGCTGTACACATTCATCCATGTTTTACACCACATTTGATTTCAAATGGTTCCAATGTGCAGACAAATTGTGAATTTATTGTAAGATACCACTTACCTACTTCACTGCACCAATAGCATGCAGCAAAGCAGCAACAAGCCCACTGGTACTATAAAGTGGAATAGTGTATCTGTGTCCTTGATTCACACTTAAACAGTTGAAGTTACACCCACAAACCATAAATATTTAGAATTAGTGTCACCTGGGGAATGCTTTAATTATGTCAAGATAACCACATACATCCCTTTCTATATTCAAAAAAGCCAAAAATGGTACTTTTGCCAGAAAAAGGAACGAAGCTATAGGCCTAAAAATCAATATACCCACACAACTTCACTCTGGGAGCAACATAGGGTGGATCCCACCTGGCCACACTCATCCTCTTGGTGTGTAAAGCTAAAATGCCAAAAATGGTATTTCCAAAAAATATTTGGACGTACTATATTCACGATCCCACATATATTTGGAACCAGTGTTGCCAGGGGAACATTTAAGAATATTTATATGGCCACATCCCTTTCTGCGTTCATGTCAGGCCAGAAAAAAACCAAAAAAATGGTACTTTAGCCAAGCAAACCCATGGAACAACAGACCTAAAACCTGGTATGTGTACACAACCTGACTCTGGGAGTAACATGGGCTGGGTCAAGCAATTTAGATAATTTCTTAACCATATCTGGAAAAACATCACGGAGGGGGTGGGGTATTAATTCATTATTATCTGTAGGAGTAGTTGTCCCAGAGGACAATTCTGGAACTAAAATACCACAGCCTCCCCCCTAAATTAGTTTTGAGTTGTCCGCTCTGCAAGCTGTGCAGGTTCCCTAGCCCCACCCCCCACCCCCCACCCTCCTACCCTACATACTCTGGAGATGAAAGGGTCTGTGGGTTCAGCTGGTATGGTATTGCTGTGCAGCCACAAGAAAGAACATGTTCTCCGATAAGATAGCCTGGTGGTCCACACTGCACAACAGTGCGCCGCCGATTTGATCTGGTAAGGAATATACTTGGGGACTGAAGCTTTCCAGATGCTGCATGGATCTTGTTGGCAGGTGGGGCTGTTGGGATCCCTTTGGTGGTGGATTGACCTGTCTCTGCTGCTCGGTGGAGCCAGTGGTGGAGATTGCCCAAGTCAGTGCAGTTGTTTTCTGAACTTTGGCCCAGAGCAGTCTGTGACTGTGGATTGCCATGGCAGAGACCTCTCAGCCATTCCTTCCCCTCTTCCAAATGACACCAGTCATCTGTGAGGAAGCCATTTTATCACCAAGCAACTGTGGTAACTTTTATTTGCTTCCTCTAGAGATCTTAGTAACAACTTTATTGGGACTGTGTCTGCCATGGATTTCCCTCCTGGGGCTGCTGGCCTTCTACACATGTAGGTTTGTAATGGTGTGCACGTGTGTAGTGGTGGTAGTGTGTGTGTGTGTGTGTGTGTGTGTGTGTGAGGGGGGGTGGGGTGGGAGGACAACTGGGAGGTGAATCTATTGGTTTATTTGATTTGTATAGGCATGAAATATATTCTATCCTCCCTCTAGCCACATCCTCCTTCAAAAGTAATAAATTAATTAAAGATGCGCAGTCTGTATATATCAACAGTCTGTATATATCAACAGGATATTTAGTTTATTGTGTGTGTGTGTGTGTGTGTGTGTGTGTGTGTGTGTGTGTGTGTGTGTGTGTGTGTGTGTGTGTGTGTGTGTGTGTGTGTGTGTGTGTGTGTGTGTGTGTGTATGCTCCCAATTGTGTGTAGGTGTTTGTGCTATAAATGGCAAATGTCTAAACTGATTTCTCTGAAGCATTGCAGGCATGATCCTTGGGTGCCTGCTAGACCATTAAAAAAAAATAATTTAAAAAAAAATTCAGAAAATGGCAACCCTAGTACAAAAAAACAGGAAAAAGGAATTCAAATGTTCCACCAAAAAACCCCCAACAAACTACCAAGAAAAAAACAACAGCAAAACAACAACAAAAACCATGGCCAAATGGTTAGACACAGGTCTTCCAAACTAAAAATCTGGTTCAATCCCTGAATTTTTTATTTTTTTTTCCTTTTCTTCCCCCCCCCCCCCCCCCCCCCATTTTCCCCCTTCTTCTTTTCTTTTTTCAACTACCTGATACCTTATCACACTTTTTCCTATTTCGTAAGTCTTTTCTCATGTATCTGTGTGTGTGCGTGTGTGATTGTATGTACATATGGGCTAGAGCCTAGATAACCATTAGGGGTATGGTCTAGAGTCCTGACTCAAGCAATTTCCTTTTTTTCCTTCTTCAAGTAAAATATTTCATTATTTATTTATTTATTTATTTATTTATTTATTTATTTATTTTTTTTTTTTATTATTTTTTTTTTTTATTTTATTTATTTATTTTTTTTTTAATTAAAAACATTTTTCTTTTTTGTTGAAGTCGTATATTTGTAATAGGCATTCTCTTATGCTTTGGCATTATTAGACTAACATTATCTCTGTATTACTATTTGTATGATTTGGGGAGGGGAGAGAGAGGAGTTTGATCTGTTAGGCTATACCAACCATTAGGCTTGGTACCAACACTGGTCTCTACAGATATCCCATTCTCGCCCCTGAATCTATCATGCTTTTAATGTAGTAAATGGGAATTTCTGTGTTTCTTCTCTTCTCTCCCCCCTGCTCTTTCTAATCCAAAAATATGGAAGATTTCTTATTTCGTTTTACTGCTAATTTCAATGAGTAGGAACTTGGGCTAATGCTTGAATAAGATCTTGAAGTTGGAGTGAAGTAGGTTCAGATCCTTTGCATATCTCTTGCCCCTTCTTATTTCCTAACTTTGACTTGTCCAAGCCAATACTACAAAACTTCCCTTGTCCAATTATGAGGGGAAATAAAGGTGCCATCCTTTTATTCTGAAAAAAAAAAATTCCTGTACTTTCTTGAGTACCTATTCTTCAAGTGTCTATTCTTCATGAAGACTGTTGCAAACAGTTGATGTTGATTGTGTTATTCATAGAAGTAGCAGCTGCATCTTGAGTAGGAGGGACCACACCTACCTACAGATTACTCATATTAATTTAAGAGCAGAGCTCAACTGTATTCTTCTTATTTAATCACCCATCATGAATAGGTGCTTAATCTGGTTTTAGGTGATTGTAATTGGAAGGTGTGCCTTGGGTTGTTGTGTGTGCATGTGCATGTGCATGTATGAGTATTTTTTGGTGAATGTGTGTATATACTTGTGTTTGGGATGTGGGGAGTGTGTGTGGGGGTGCGTGAGGCAGGGTGTGTGTGTGGGGGAGGCAGGGTGTGTATGTGGGGGTGCTCGAGCGAGCGGCAGGGTGTGTGTGTGGGGGTTCGCATGGCAGGGTGTGTGTGTGGGGGTGCGTGAGGCAGGGTGTGTGTGCATACGTTCACATGCCTGATTTTCTGTGCATGTGTGTGTGCATGTGTGTTGTAAAATTGGAAGGTAGAAAGGGGAAAAAAAAAGAAGTGTAATAGGGAAAGAGATAAAGATAGTGTGTGTCTTTAAAAGAGAGTGTGTTAGAGTGTATATTATAACCTGTATATGTTATATTTACAGTATTGGGATATATGCTTTTATTGTCTTCTTGCTCATTTCATAGACAGCTGCAAAACAATGATTTGCTCTCCATTGAGCCAGGAGCCTTCAGCGACCTCTCTCTCCTGGAGACGCTGTGAGTGCAGTTGGTGTGGATGTCCAGCTAACTTTACATCCTGTGCACGTGCCCCAAAACTGGCAGTCAAATTTTACATCTCATGTAATCTGTGGGGGGACTCTGACTAATTGTATTGACAAGCATATGATGTTATCTTTGCATACATGAAATATTGTTTAACATATCAACATTCATAACTGAAATTTTGGTGTTCAGTTATCATGGGAGCACTTGGTGTGTGGCTGTACTTTTCAATATGCGGTTTACCCAGACCACATCCCCACTCTTCTTGGGGGGGGGATAAAAAGAGAATGTTCCTCAAGTTCCAGATATGTTGAAGATTATTTGGTTATTTTTGTGGACAATATGAAATTTTTTAATTTATTGCCCTAATAATCAACTTTCCTATGCACACTCACTTAAATAGATAAGTCTATTTTAATATTACAGGATTTGTTACTAGATTTTAAATTGGAATAATTTGAAGCTTTTAACTAACTTGCATTATATATGGATACTATGTATAATAATGTTGGACTGTGTATGTCCATATGGTGTATATGTATATTATAGCTACTATACTAGTGACCCTCTATATGGACATGATACATATCCTGATATTTTAATGAGATATTAATAGCCTCCCACATACAATATAGAGAAGTAATCCTTTTTTCTTTCTTTTTTTTAGCGATTCCTCTCTAGCCAGGGAAGTCCACAATTCAATGCAATATGTTTTGTTATTTTTAAAAGATTGTCTCTACTCATTGTAAATACTCACATAGATATGCACCAACACCACCAGAATATCCAACCCTAACACACCCCCAGCCTAGCTCCATGGAGTCCTTACAGGGGAGACCATTGCAGTCACACTCTCCTTGTCCCTCTGCTATACTCTGTCTCTAACTTGATGATTGTTATGTTGTCCTTATTGACAAACTTTTGTTGTCCTTGAACTGATGTTGTGTTGTTGATGCAGCATTCTTTATAACAACTACCAACTGGAGAAGCTGAACGGCACCTTTGTGGGTCTGGGGAATCTCCGCAAGTTGTGAGCTGTCGGGCAATTGTAACCACAGCAGTGTGATGTGATGTGTGTGTGTGTGTGTGTTCGTGTGTGTTGTGGTTCTTACCTTGCAGGGTCGCTTACAATATCGGACTGCAGACAATCTCTCCAGAGATTCTGGAACCTCTACAGAGCATCAGGGAAATGTGAGCTATGTGTGCATCTGAATGATGGGGTAGTGTGGTGTGGGGTGCTTGTCTGGAGTGGTGAAGTGAGATGTGGTGTGGGGTGCTTGTGTGGAGTGGTGAGGTGTGGAGTGGGGTGCTTGTGTGGAGTGGTGAGGTGTGGTGTAGGGTGCTTGTGTGGAGTGGTGAGGTGAGGTGTGGTGTGGAGTGGTGAGGTGTGGAGTGGGGTGCTTGTGTGGAGTGGTGAGGTGAGGTGTGGTGTGGGGTGCTTGTGTGGTGTGGAGTTGTGAGGTGTGGAGTGGTGAGGTGGGGTGTTGTGTGGTGTGGTGTGTTGGGGACCCAAGCTGTTAATAAGAAGCTGTTAGCTGTATTCCCACACTGGTGAGCTATTAATATTGCCTCTTAAAAAATAGTTTCAGAAACTTGTAGCAGTCCATATGATTTTTGAAGTCTACATATATTGTTGTTATTCATAATAATGTAAAATGTTTATTGCAAGCCTCGTAGCATAAGAGTGTTTTTGTTTTCACCTTATATGTGTGTGCACATTTCTGTCTGTCTGTCCATCCACTCTATAGTTCAATTACAATGATTATTCGTAATATACAGCAATATTTTTTGTTCAATGTTTAACTTTGTAACCATGGCAATGATTAGATATGGTGCAACCTTGACAACAGTGGCTACCTTCAGTGCGTAGTATGCCATCCATGTACAGCTGGGCTTTATGTTTTCTATCATGGCAACCGTGGAGATGTTAGTAATATTTCTTTGTTCTGCTTCCATCCTTACTCACACAGAGACTTCAGCTTCAACCAACTGAGGAGTGTCCCTTCAAGCACTTTCTCCGACTTCCAGCGACTGGAATCTCTGTAAGTGAAGTAGTGTAGGGACTGGCTTAGCTCAGTGGTTCATAGTGAAGGAGTGTCTGTGGTTGCTGGGGTATATGCTATGTCAGGAGGGCACCACCACCATAGTGTTGTAGTGTTATAGTGGTTATTACAGACCAGACTGTACCATGCTGTACCATGCTGTACCATGCTGTACCATGCTGTGGGGGAGACACAAGATAATTATGCACTATGTAAATAAATTAATGTCCTACGAGTGATATCTGGATTATAGTTTCTTGATGAAGTTAAACTTAAGAAATTATTGATGGTGCCCCTTTTCATACTGTGAAGATGGTACGTACTTCATATATGGGACAAACATTCTCCTAGCCCAAGCCCTAGCCCTTTAATCTATGCTATACAGATTTTTTTTTTTTTGGTTTGGTATTCATTCAACTGCACTTGCCGAACACTGATGTGTGTAGTCTCCCAACTGATGTGGCCGTGTGTAGTCTCCCAACTGATAGGTGCACATCTACTTATAAACAGCTCTTAATCTCTGTGTGTGGATGGATGTGGGTGTGGGTGGATGTGGGTGTGTGTGGATATAGCTCTCAAGATAAACAATTGTTGAGAGCTATTAGGCCAATATTTCCATTTTGGTAGACGTTAATAATAAAATATTTTACATTTATATTGATCTGGGAGGATATTTGAGCATAAATTGTTTTGCAATCCTAATGAATGAATTAAGCACATTGTAAAAAAAAACACCCACTAGACTAAAACTTCAGGCTCCAAACACTTAATAAAGTGAGGTCGTGTCTTAGAGATATCTCACCAGTTGTGTCCTCACCATGACAAGTAGATACTGCACAGGCAATAGAAAGAACTCCACAGTCATTGGAATTTGCTTGCCTCTGAATATTTCTAAACTTAGCATGCACACACACACACACACACACACACACACACACACACACACACACACACACACCTTGAACCTTGAACCTTGAAGCTGCCCATGGTACAAAGTACCATGATGGCAGTGTCCTGGATGAATCCAGGACCAATGGCAATAAACTTTGCTTATGACGGCATCACACAAAAATGTTGTGTCTGGTCAGATCTCCTTGTCTTCGAAATTTCCTTCCACAGGCATAACTTAGTGTTCTTAATTCAGATTGCTTGTTAGCTGAGCAGGTGTTCCATCGCCTGGATGTTGAAATCTTCTCTACACCATCGAAATACAGATTAAACCACGCCTTCCTGTCCTGGCACAACTCATGCCATCTATCATGCACACCAATTGCCTGCAAATCCACTTTCAAAACATCCCTCCACCTCTTCTTTGCCCCGTGGCATGGTCTCTTCATGCTGAGCTCCCCACACAACAATCTGTTTGGAAGCCTTTCTTCATCCATGCGACCCACATGACCCAGCCATCTTAAACGCTGCTCCAGAATGATATCAGAGGTGGAGTGCTGCATGCCAAACTTATGTGATAGTCTTTGAGATGTTAATCTTTCATTCCACTATTGTTACCTCATCACACCCAGGATTGTCCAAATACAATAGTTATGAAAAGAATTCAAACGTCTTGTATGCACAGCCTTCATCATCCAAGTTTCAGCTCCATACAGTAATACAGCAAGAACTACTGCCCTATACACTGCTCTCTTTATGGCCAATGAGAGGTCTTTATTCTTAAATGCTGGCACTCTCAAACATCCAAATGCTCTAGCAATTCTTCCAGTCACCTCACTAGTGATCTCCCCATCTCTTGAGATGTTAGCACCCAAGTATGTGAAGTCCTGGACAACATCACAGAGCCACTCTCCACCTGCACTGGTCTGACATCACTCTCATTCAATCCCTCACCAACAACCATCCCTTTTGTCTTCTCAGTACTCACAGTCAGCCCCCATTCACTTGATACTTTCACAAACTCTGCTGCTACTGACTCAAAACTATCCCGAGAGGTTGCATACAATGCCACATCATCAGCAAACTGGGACTCAGTTACTCTCATCTCACTCAATCTAGACTTAGCTGTGCGGTCCCCAACCAATTCCTACCATGCTTACATACACACTCACTCCTGCACCACTACTCCTATTGCGCCAATCAGCCACCATAGCACTAAAGTAGATATTAAATAATGTGGGTGCCAGGGTACATCCCTGCCGTAAGCCATTCCGGACCTCAAACCTATCAGTTACAGTCGAACCCACTCTAACCTCAGCATGTATCCCCTCATGGAAAGACTTCACAACATTCAACATTTTTTCTGGCACACCATACTTCTCTAGGACCTTCCATAGGGCTTGCCTGGGCACTGAATCATAAGCCTTCCTCAAGTCTACAAACAACACATACAATGACTCGCCATGTTCCCTCGCTTTCTCCACAAGCTGTCTAGCAACAAAAATCATGTCTGCACAACCACGTCTTTCCTGAACCCACTCTGTGACTCTGGCAGAATATTTTCAGCGATCATTTGCAATCTTCCCTGTACAATTCTGCCTAGTACCTTCCCTACCACATCCAACAAACTTATTCCACGCCAATGGTCACACTGCTTCAGGTCACCTTTCTTTGGGATTGGAACAACCACTGCGTCCTGCCAGTCTCTCACCACTTTACCTTCTTCCCACACCTTCTGCATCACCTCCAGCATTCTATCCCACAGATCTACACCACCATGGAGGATTAACTCAGGAAGAACACCAGACTTTCCTCTTGCCTTTCTCATCTTCGATAGGATTAGAGCCTGCATCAATTCCTCTTCAGTTGGTGGCATATCCAAATCCAAGTGTGGTGGGAGTAATGGCGGAGTGTCAATCACTTCATCATTGAATGCACAGGGTATGTTAAGTATCTTTACAAAATGCTGATACCATCTGGCTCTTACCTCCTCGGGACCCTGGGTCAAACTTCCATTTTCTTTCATGACAGCAGTGGGTCTAGTTGGTCTTCTTCCAGCATGAGCCAGCTGCAACTTCCTGATTCTCTTCCACCTTGTGCAACCATCCTTTCTTGCAGCTTCCCCCTCCTTGGCAACCCTGCATATCCATTCTTCCTTAGCATTGTCCACTGCAACCTTTACCTTTCTCTGATGTCTCCTAAACTCCTTCCGGTTGGCTGAAGTATTGCACTGTATCATCCTCAGGTGAGTATCATCCTTGACTTTGATCAGAGATGACAACAACTCACTATTCTCAAACCAGTCTGGTTGCTTCCTCTTCCCTCTACCAACTACTTCCTCTGCAGCTGACACAATAAAAAAAAACTTCAGAGCATCCCAGTTGCACTCAGTGGAATCTCCAGCTCTGAGTGGTCTAGCCAGCAAATGCTGCTCCAACACTTCATGGTATTTATCCCTCTTGGCATGGGTTTTCAGTTTATGGATGGAAAAGGCAAAGAAATTTTCTCTTTTCTTTTGATTTAAAGCACAGAATTCTAAAAACTCCTCGCCCACAAAATGATGCTCACTCAAGCCATGCTTCCCTATAACACCTTGCCATAGATCATTCCCTGTGTCCAACACACCCTCCCTAGCATTGAAATCACCCAGCATAACAAGGATATCATTGTATGGAATCCTATCTATTGTATCCTGCAAATCATCATAAAACTTGAGCTTAATGCTTGGAGGTGCCTTAGCTGTGGGAGCATAAGCACACACTACTGGTACATAAGTGCCTGATGCCCTTCCAGACCAGCCTCTCTTTTTCTTTCCTGTGTTTACCCACTTCAATCTTGCTGCTATTATTCATGAGCTAACTGCTTCCCACACCTCCCCTGCATATTTCCATGCCACTGTAGCCAAACACTTAATAAAGTGAGGTCGCGTCTTAGAGATATCTCACCAGTTGTGTCCTCACCATGACAAGTAGGTACTGCACAGGCAATAGGAAGAACTCCACAGTCATTGGAATTTGCTCACCTTTGAATATTTATAAACTTTGTGTGCACACACACTAAAAGTGAACTGAAACCACCACATGTTCATGTAGACAGTGTTAATTAGAACATGTACAATACATGGTAGTGATCTCAGCAATTATCTTAGAAAGGCCATGTGAATGGGGGGCAACAAACTGTGTGACTGAACTCCTCCAAGGTCAGCCGTGACTGGACTGACGGATGTGTTAACTACATGAAGCAGCATGAGTGAACAGATACTGACCATGTCAGACAAAACCTGTTCATCACCTCATGAGCTAATCAGCAGCTGCAAATTGTCAGGCAAAAAATAATAATTTGTGTGTATTGATACATATTTAATATTGTGTCCATTTTATCACAAAAGTATCAGGTCAAATGAATATCCCACTTCAGAGCAGGCATCTTACATGAGGATTGTTTGTAAGGTTTAAATACAAGAGTGGTCCTGCACTAAGACCTGTGGCAAATAATTACTTTAATATTTATTAAAATATAGTGTTCTAGGCCAAGAATAATAATTATTTAGAACAGTTAGATGAGGTTAAAGTTGTGGCATGATATGTAAGTTTTGGTTTTGATTCCCATTTTGTTAAACCATTAGCTGTAACCACAAGTTAAAAATCCATTTTTTTCAAACCCTGTGGATATCCCCTTCCTCCCCCCCCCCCCCCCCCCACTACCATTCCAAGTAATACTAGGTGTGTGCCACAGTTAATATTGGGCCATTGGGCTATATCATTTTCTGTTTGCAAAAGAGGCAAAAAAAGAAATACCAAAAATGATATTTACGTAAACCATTATACACAAGTGAAAGTAAAAAATATTTCTTTGAAATAAAAATGGTAAGTAGATGATGTGTCAGCAAAAAAAGTGCAGAAACAAGATTTCTGTGACAGTGTGTGTTACAAAATTCTACTTCACTGATTCCTGTGAACTTAGAATTTTACACGATAGCGTGACAGTCTGTGTTGCAAAATTCCTGTGAACTTAGAATAATTATTCTACATGAGCTAGTTACAAGCAAATTGAAGAGGTGGCAATCTTTCTGCATCACATCTTACACATTACGTGAGGATGTGGAATCGGTGAAGTAGGGAATTTGTAACACACACACACTGTCACAGAATTCTTGTTTCTGCACTTTTTGTTGACACATCATCCCTACTTACCGTTTTTATTTCAAAGAAATATTTTTTGCTTTCACTTGTTTCCTTTAGTTTTTGCACACTGTCAAATGGCTAGCTACGGTACTGGATTGGCATCTCATATACATCTGATTGGCATCCACAAGTGCTCATATATTTTTTTCTTTCACATTAAATATAGCATCAATACCAACACTTGATTATTCTGCGCGTAGACGAATTAGTAGTGTCAAACATGGTGATTTGAACTTAACACTGCAGCTGCTAGTCTGGGATATACTTCGGTAGTTCGTTAGCATGGCGAAGCAAAATGAAGAGATTGTGGACCTAATCCAAAGAAATAGTAAGCTGTTAGTAAAACTATTGCATAATTTGCTGTAGCCAGCTAGGCTCTAGCCCTGGAACTTAAGAAAAATAATAAGAAGAAAGATGAAGAACATTTGGTGATTTTGATGAGTCTCCGCTCGCTACTTAGCTATTGATTTGGAGGGCAGAAACTATCCTGGTAGTTTGTGTTGCAGCTTATATGGACTGCAGGTGAGTTTTGTGGCCTAGGTTTGAGCCATAGCAGAGAAATAAAGCTTAAATGTTGTATTACGTCAATGAGGCCACCATTTTGTCGTGATCATCCCTACTTCCGTACTCTCTGATAGATACCTAAAACTGGACATACACACACACACACACACACACACGATCCATCACTCTGGGTTCTTGGTCCCACCTCCACGCTCCTCTTCCTGTGGGCATGACAGGCTGAAAATGCTAAAAATAGTACTTGGGCCAAACCTTTGGTCATTAGGTCACACCTCTTTCCCACCGAACCATCTTACCAAATATAACTCCCTCTTCATGGAGTCACATCCTACACCCAGGAACTTTTTTAAACTAATTTTTTTTTTAGATTATTTGGTGACGCATATTTCTGTGGGTGAATCAGGATAGAAGTGCCAAGAATGATGTCATTATGTACCTGTAGACGTGCCAACACAACTCAACTCTGTAGGGGAATTGGACAGGGTCACACTTGGCCATATCTCTTCCTTTGGACAATTTATATCCCAGGCTTTTCCAGGTATGTCTGCTAGTATAAATAAGTAGATATGTAAATATGTAGATTGGTGGGTGAGTAGGTTGTGCATTTGTGTGGTTTGGCCATAGCCACACCCACAGGAAGTTGTTTTGGCAACCAAAAGCTAATTAAAGGACCAACCAGGATGAAATTTGGCATGTGGTCTCCAAGTAATTGGGTGAGCATTATTAACAGAATAAGGGTGTGTCAAAGGGTGTGGTTTGGTCTTAGCCACACACACACACACACACACACACACACACACACACACACACACACACACACACACACACACACACACACACACACACACCAAAGATTTTTTGTGCTACCAAAAGCTAATTAAAGGACTAACCAGACTGAAATTTGAGTGGCTTCTACTATGTTTCATGTTGGCATTGGTGGGGCAATGCTGGGTATATGCTGCTGGTATATCAATATATGAATAAATGAATGCATGAATAAATAAATGAATAAATAAATATATCAATAATGAAAAAGACAAATAATAGATAGGTAGCTAGATAGATAGATACATAGGTAGATAGATAGATAGATAGATCAATTGATAAATAAATAAATGGAACAAACAAGGAAATATACATAATATACGTGTACATATAAACAAACAAAAAATGTAGAAACAGGCACAGGCATGCAAGCAAGCTACAAAAATAGCAACAACAACAAAAAGTAAATAAACAAATAAAAATAAGTTATCAATTCAGAAATTTAAAACAAACCAACATACCAATAAATATAATTTTCCATTCAGGAAGTATTGCTTTATACAATTTTTATTTAAGTCTTGGGGCCTATATTTACAGGACCTCAGACCACTGTCTGCAACCTTTAACACCTGTTCCTACCACTCACTGAAAACAAACTTAACCTACAAACAAAACAACTAACAAGAAACAGCCAAATATAACTTAATTATAAAAGTTAGTGCAGTTGTTTTGTTTTGTTTTACTTGCTTCCAAATAAAAAAACAACAACTTTGAATGCAGTAGAGGAACTTTTGAATATTTTTCAAGTGAACCTGTTTTTAATTCTTGGGGAATTGTTGGACAGTATATTCCAACACCTGTTTTTGTGGGCCATAACAGGAGAAAAGCCAGCTGTGTACAAATCAAATGAATATTATTATTGTAAGGTCACTAAAATATATTTTTAGTTTCTAGGGCATTTTTTTTCCCCTTTGAAATATTGGTTGGTGAAGCACTTTTTTCCATTCATCTTCTTAAGGTGTGATCAGAGCTGTGGTTTCAATATCTTTACCATTAAAAGTACAGCAAAATATCATAATTGTTATTGATAAAAAGGCTTTCCACCACAGCATCACACAGGGTAAATTTTTTCCCTGGTGGGGTTACAGAAACTTGATGCTATGGCTTAAGTAACTAAAATATAATTTTGCATTAACTAATCGGTTGAAAATGGTAGCATAGTAGCGGAACTGTGGGTCATTTCACTGTGACATCATTAAGATAAAATTAATAAGAAAATTTGTAGCAGTTTAAAACCTGGACGTTCAGAGCAAAATCACAGATATTGGAGCTGGCTGGTTTGGAAAAGTTGACTACTTGGAATGACTATTCTGCCCAGTCATGCCATTTTCTGGTTTGCAGCAGCAATAGTAACAGCTGGGGCTACTTCTGATGGGGGAGACTGCATTGTAGGTAATGGCAGCTGTTAATGTCGCTGTTGCGGACCAGGTGATGGACTGACTGGGTGGCATATGGACATCCTTGTCTCCAGCAGCTGAGGCAGCTTACCCAACCACTACAGTTCCAACTTATCACAGCTCCACCACTTCTCTTCCCAATCCTTCTTTAGTAAACCAGGGGTCTCTAACATCAGTGATTTTACAATGGATTCAGTGGTTTTATGAAGCCAGATAGTAAGCTGATCTTCAACACTGGACTACTGGAGACACATCACTCCAGCCCCTGTCTGGGGAGGCTTGGACACTCATTCTGTAAGCAACTGTGTATGGAGACTCTATCTTCAGCCCTGCTATTCCTTGGAGGCAGAACAGAGATGCAAATGTAGAGATCATTCATAATGTGGACGTGCTGAACAGAGACATATATGCAGGGCTTGCTTTCAAAGAAGGAGGAAAAACTACTGCAGACAATTGGAGATGCCCTACATGACTGGCTTCTCAGGAGATGCATGGAAGGTCTGTTAGGAATGGAGCTGACCATTTGAAACTCTGGATCACTCCACAGATCAAGAAGCAGTGTATCTTCCTTCACTAGCACTGTCATGGAGCCAGATACTTTTATTTTCCCTTTCCAAAACTAATTTTCTCAATGTAGTGGTTGTGTTTATGTAGTGATTGAACTCTTGCCATTGTGGTAATGTTGATTTTTTAATATCATATTTTAATTTTTTTTCATTATTTAATTTTGTAAAACTATTGAGTTTTGACTGTCATTAGGAATCTCATGATAATGAATTTTGACGTGTATAAAGTGATATTTTACGGGATTATTAAAAGCAATAACAACAGTTACACAAATATTAAAATAGGTGTGTCTGAGGGAGGATGAAGAAGTGGCTATTCAACCAGCGTACTTCTGGACTACATCCTTCACATGTTATAAATGACATTTTAATATAGAGAAAGATCTATGTCTCCAGCGCAAATATGAATAGCTGGGGGGGGGGGGGGAGATATAGTATGACCAAAAGTAACTTTAATGGTACAGAAAAGTTCCACCTTTGGGTCCTGTGGTCCACCAGACTGACATGATGATTGTTGTTTAAGTGCAGGAGGTTGATGAGTTGAGTTGGTGCTAGAGCAACCTCACACTCCTATCCCCACTAAAGCCCTATCCACACTACAAACGAGCTTGTACCTCTTTCCAGAAACACCTGGTTCCAAACGTTTTCTTGTGTCCACACTAGCATAGTGCTGAACCCGCTTACCTGCGTGGGTTGAATAATTGGCTGGGCTGATTAATTGGTATTCCTCTACCTCGTATATAAACAAGGTATTTCATTTTCTGATGTGCTACTTTGTTCTGTCTTTCCCTCCGCAATGTCATCGCACAAATGGAGGATAGAGAGGGGGAAGAGACCTATTAATGACTAAACTCCTACTAGCAAACATCAGCAATAAAGCCACATTATGTTCAATAAATCTGAACCGCTTGAAGCCTACCCTTCTGAAGGTTTCAGATGAAACCAGGTGGAATCCATCGGGATAATACCGGGTGTAGTGTGGATGCGTGGAACCCGTTCCAGACACGGGTGAAACCAGTTATAGTGTGCAGTGTGGACAGTGCTTTAGTTATGCCCGACTATAACTTATTAATTAATAAATGGTGGTGAAATTCTAAAGAGCAATGCCAATTGATTCAAGGGGAATGAAAAGCCATGTGAAAAATACCAAATACCAGAAGCAAAGGTAACCTATGAATCAGCAAGATATGTCATGATTCATTGCCGTATCAAGTAAGTGGAAGGCCATTACTAATAGTGCCCCGAGTGATAACCTAGACATGCACAGAGCCAATAACTTTATAGCACATGAGATGTTGATGGTTGATTGTTAGATGTATAGACAAATTCATTTAACACTTCCTCAAAT
>OZ017791.1:11758754-11778754 GCA_963969325.1 Lycopodina hypogea | reverse complement strand
ATGCTGTGCTTCAGGACGGGAGTTTGTTGGTACGGGAGGTGTGGTTGGAGGACATGGGGGAATATATCTGCCAGGTCGGAGGGCAGGTCAATCTGACGCTCACAGTTAATATCACAGGTTAGATGCAAGTGGAAGTTTATAGCAGCCATCTCTCTTTAATCTTTCCTTCATCTTCTCTCTTCTTCTAGCAAGTCCAGTGATTACCTTTATCACTCAGGGGCGCTGTGAGGAACCCAGCATTCTCCGAATCGACTCAGACACGACCGGGAATGAGATCATGTGCACTGCTTATGGCATTCCTACTCCAAGCCTTCAGTGGACGCAAGACGGAGAAAGGGTTGTGGTGAGTTTTTGCAAAAAGGGTGTGTGTGCCTGTGTGGTCATGTAATAGTCTCTGTGCATTGTATATATGTGCTATATTGTTGCAGAGTGTATCAATGCCAACTGATGATACAAGTGGAGGTGTGGTTGAGCTTATATATCTTCTGGACCGACCACCAATGGATCACAACTACACATGCACTGCCAGCAACTCTGTTGGAAATGTCTCCGAAACAATTAGCGTTGTTGTTAGAGGTTTGTGTGTGTGTGTTTGGACTAGGAATGGTACTCTGTGACCAACCTTTCTCTCTTCTCCCACCATGCCACCCCCCCCCCCCCCCCCCCCCCAGATATAACCTTCATTCCTGGTGGCACTGTGATGTCCTTGGTGCACAGGG
Organism: Lycopodina hypogea; assembly: GCA_963969325.1. Classification (NCBI taxonomy): domain Eukaryota; kingdom Metazoa; phylum Porifera; class Demospongiae; order Poecilosclerida; family Cladorhizidae; genus Lycopodina; species Lycopodina hypogea. The sequence continues at coordinate 11,778,035 of OZ017791.1, read as the reverse complement.
CAGGGGAGACAGTCATCATGGAATGTCCTGTAGAAGACAGGATGCTGGAGGAAGGATCATTATTTCATTGGGAACGAGGGGATCAGATTCCAATCCCACTCGAGAGGGCCAATTTCACATGTGACAATCGTACCTTAATATTGAGAAATGCTGTGAGTACAGACGACATTGGCCGCTACATTTGTATGGTACAGGAACCATCTGGGAGGAGCTTCATGTTTTCTTTCTTTCTCACCATCTTTGGTAAGTTTCAATGACTGTAACAACTCGATCACATCTTGTTAGAAGAAAACATGTTAGAAGAAAACTTAGGCACAGAATTATGTTTACAAGAAAATGTACTCTGAACACAATTATGTTTAGCTAGTGTTCTGTGTTTCTCTAATGTTATTCTATGTTTATAGCTGCTCTCCTGTGTTTAGCTATTGTACTTCTGAGTTTAAACCTTTTCTTTGTTTTGTTAACATTGTTTTGTGTTTAACTAATGCTTTTCTCTTCTTTAATTAGTGTTACACTGTTTAATAATGTTCTTTTTTTGTATTTTGCTAACAGAAAATCATTATTTAAAACTAGACAAGTTTTAAATAATGATTTTCTGTTCTTTAGTTAATATTATCCTATTTAGTAATGTATGTTGTTTTGTTAATATTGTCTGTATTTAACAAATATTATTCTGTTCTTTAGTTATGTTATCCTGTTCAATAATATTTTGTTGTTGTTTTTTGTGTTTTGTTAACATTGTCTTATGTTTAACTTGTGTATGTCTGCTCTTCAATTAATGTTATGTTGTTAGTAAATATTTTCTCTATTTTGCTGATGTTGTCTTGTCTTTGGCTAATAGTTTTCTGTGTGTAGCTGATGTTATTCTGTATTTAGTCTATATGGTCCTGTGTTCAGCTTCATCCAATTTTAATCATTTTTCTGAGTACCATACTCTTGTTGTTTTTTTGTTCTCTCTCTCTCCAGAGCCTCCAGTGATAGAGGGGGAAGAGTGTGGGGTGGAGACACTGGTGGGGCAGCTGGAAGGTGAGGCAGTGCTCCCCTGCCCTTCACGGGCGATCCCTGCAGGCATCACTGTGTGGACGAGAGAGGGAGGAGAAGTAGCAGGACCAAGTGAGCGCAATGGGGAACTTCGTATTGCACCTCTGGCATTGGAAGATAGTGGCTTGTACACTTGCACCGTCAGCAACGTCATACTGGAGCAGCAGTACAACGACTCCTACACATTGCGTCTGCTAGTGCAAGGTGAGTGAGGAGGGAGAGGGGTGAGTGAGGAGGTGGTGAGTGAGGAGAGGGGTGAGTGAGGAAGGATGGGCCGATATTGTTATCACCAATTCCGAGTCATCCGTAAATAGCAAATTACTGGGACACACACTTATAAAGATACTCATGTGTGTCAAATTCAGAATATAATTGTTTTGTCCACACAATCCCCAAAAAGCTTTTGTCAGAATGTTTTCTGATTATCAAGTCACTAGTCCCAAGCTCTACTGGATGGCATGTGTCATGTGATGTGTGACATGTGTCATGTGATGTGTGTCATGTGATGTGTGTCATGCATTATTGCTATTTGATTAGAAGGGATAATGAGAGTGGGACAGTGAAATCAACTAAATTCCGGGACCAACATTCCTGACTCTGCCAGACAAAACCACGATGCATATTTATACCAGCTATAGAAAGTTCTAGAATTTGCATAAATTAATTACACAGGTCTTATTCTTAACAACTGAACACTACATTCCTGCATATATTATTATCTTAGTCAAGTAATAATTTAAGTTCCTTATTTGGCTTTTTTTTTCTCTCATGTTCTGGAAATTGCCAACACAGCATTGGACATAAAATAGAGGGGTGGAGGGGTGAGTGAGGAGAGGAGTGTGTGAGGAGGGGGTAGGTGAGGAGGGGGAGGAGAGGGGTGATTGAGGAGGGAGGGAGTGAGTGAGGAGAAGGGTGAGTGAGGAGGTGGTGAGTGAGGAGTGGGGTGAGTGAGGAGGAGGTGAGTGAGGAGGGAGAGGGGTGAGGGAGGGGGTGAGTGAGGAGGAGGGTGAGTGAGGAGGTGGTGAGTGAGGAGAGGGGGGGTGAGTGAGGAGGAGGGTGAGTGAGGAGGGAGAAAAGTGAGGAGGGAGAAAAGTGAGTGAAGAGGGGGCGGGGGTGAGAAGATGGAAGGATAGGACTAAGTGGTAATGGAGGAGAGATGTGAATGAACAATCATGCATAGGTGATGTAAAATAAAATGAGTAAATGAAGTGTGTGATGTAGTATGTCTTCCTGTTTTGAATTATCGTAAACCCCTCCCTCTTCATACAGATCCCCCTGAATTCCTCTCTGTCCCTTCTGATACATCCGTGGTGATGGGTGAGCCTCTGCACTTGCCCTGCTCTGGTGCAGGGAGTCCCCAGCCCTCTGTCTCCTGGTGGCGCAGCGTGGAAGAAAATCCTTTTCAACAAGTCATCTCTGACAGTCTGAACTTTGTGACATGTCACTTCCTCCTGCTGAGTAAAGCATTCACCACAGTGGACGAGGGCATATACTACTGCAATCTTACCTCCAGTGCTGGCTCGGTGACCTCTGACCCCATCTTCGTCAATGTACTAAGTGAGTTTCAACCAAAAACTGATCATCTTAGCAATAATAACATTTTATGATCGATATTCTGTCACAACTGTTCAGTAGTCATTGTTTGATTTTCACCTTGACACCATTTGAGTTTATTTAACTTAATATTAACTATATATATTAGTAGGTGTACGTTTATTTTATGGTAAATACATTTGTATAATATGAACTTGAGTTTTGAATTGTCATCCACTGGCTCATGTTCATATTTGGTTTTCCCCTTTCTTTGTGTTGTGTCAGCTCCCCCACTGTTGGGTCCCTTCAGGCAAAGGCAGGCATTCAAGGAAGGAGAAGTCAATGCTACTCTTAGTTGCAGTGGATCAGGTGACCCGGAACCTGACATATCGTGGTTTCGTCTCCCAGACCTTACCCTCTTGCCAGCAGCAGATTCAACCAACTATGTACGTATGTTAGTTAGTATTTACACTTCTTAAGGGAGCATTGTAGAATGGAGAGGTGTGTGATTTTTTTTACACATGTGGTGTGCATGTTGTGTGCAGGTGAGGAATGGGAGTGACCTGGTGATATTGAATGTTAGTGTTGAAGTAGCCGGGACGTATCGTTGCTTACTTAGCAATGTGGTTGGAGAAATATTCCAAGACATACAAGTTACCGTCAAAGGTACACAAGATTCCTTCAACTTGCATTGTCTGTGCCTGTTTTCTCCTCTCTTAACTGAACGTCTCTGCCTCCATCTCCTCTTCCCTCCTTCAGCTCCCCCAGACACGTCAGTGGAGCCAAGTAGCGTTGAGGCTAATGTGCACTGTCAGGTCACATTCCAGTGCTTGGACAGAGGCCTTCCACCTGGCAGCTTCCAGTGGCTATTTGATGGTGTACCTGTGCGGACCAGACCAGGCCTGCAGGTCAGGGGCACAGGGGAACTGCTCCTGTCTGAGCTGCAGTTACAGGATGCCGGCAACTACTCTTGCACTGTGCATGGGAGTCTGCAGGACATTACCGACACTGCTGTCCTGACTGTCATTGATCCTCTATTTGCACCTGGGTCTCCAGCTTTCCCGCCCAACATCTCTAGCCCCACCCCTTCTGTGCAGGCCCTGGCTGTGCACCAAGCTGCCCAGTTTGTATGCCTGGTGGACAGCTTTCCTCCGCCTCGCATAGTCTGGCTGAAGGATGGGGAACCCCTGCCCAATTACCGCAGAGTGACAAACGTGAACGAGTCTGTTGGCATCAGAGATCTTCGTGTGACTGACTCGGCAACGTACGAGTGTGTGGCCAGCAATGCCCTGGGGGAAGAGACGAGAGCATTTCGTCTTGAAGTTGGAGGTCTGTCTTCTGACCGGAGGAGGTTGTGCATGCCTCATCAGTTCATGTAGAACATATGCATGCACATGTGATCACATGCACATACATATGCATGCACGTGTGATCACATGCACATACATATGCATGCACGTGTGATGACGACAATGGGTTGGGGTAGGTAAAGGGATACACTAGTTAACAGGGAGACATAAATGACCCAACATGTGTGCATATATGAAATCAACTTCCTCTGTGTCATATCGAGCAAGAGTTTTGCTGGAATGTCACTTTTGGTTTCTCTGCGTGTGTTCTGTGTGGACATGCAGTGCAGCCTTTCCTGATCAACAATTTCCTGCCACAAGTATTAACTGAAGGGGACCACTTGATTCTGTCCTGTACGGCTATCGGGGACCCCACACCCAACATCACATGGTTCCTTGACGACATTGAGGTGAGTGGATGGGTGCACAGTGTTGTCTTGTCTCTCTGGTGAGAAGTGACAGATCATTTGAATCGTGCAGATTATTCCCAGCGAGAGGATTAGTCTTGACCCCTTGACCCTGACAGTGCACAATGTCTCCGTGGAGATGGACACTGGCACTTATACGTGTCTTGCTGAGAACTTTGCCGGAGTTGTCTGCCACTCAAGCATGATCACTGTCATTGAATTTACAAGTAAGTTTTGAAGTCGGGAATGGAAAAAAAAACACACACACAGAAGAGTTACCATGGTCACCATTGTTTTTTGACTCAACCCTTATCTAGAATGATCATGTTAGCTAACATTTGTGGTATTCTAGGACTCTTTAGTATTGTGTTTGTACAAAGTACTTGACTCAACCTTTATCTAAATTATTATATAAGCTATATTCTGTGGAATTCTAGGACTATACACTGTCTTAGTACAAATCTTTATGGCCAAGAATATGACAGGAGAGAGAAAGAGAAGAAGGGGGTGGGGAGGGAAGTGGATGTAATTGGAAAAGATGATAAATTGTATTAATTTATTTACTTGAACATGTGTGCAGGTGCTCCGATGGTGTTGCTGGATCCTGCCTCTAACCAGGTGGTGAAGGAGAACGAGACATTGAGGCTGACGTGTCTCTTTACTGGAGAACCAACTCCCATTCTGGAGTGGCTGTTTGATGAGGATATGCTTCTCCCTTGCCCAACCGGTGGAACTATCTTCAGTGGTGTGTGTGTGGAGGACAACTCTGTCATCATTCCTAGCATGGGCATAGAGAATGAGGGCCAGTATTCCTGCACCGCTGTTAACTCGGCTGGCTTTGCTGCATATGAAATCTCCCTCAGGTTATCGTCCAGAAGTAAGTCTATACTGATCTTTCCCTCACTCTGCATGACAACTTTCTAATCAAATTAGCAATCAAAATGGACACTCACTGGGTCAGCATATTAAATAGGTGAATTTTTACACCTTACCAACTACAGCATTAGTAATGATAAACTGGCTCTTTTTCCACGTCATCCTCCCCCCCCCCCCCTCCAATAATGTATGTTCATTGGCTATAAAGAAGCTGTTTAAAGCGATGTTACATTTTGAGCAAACCCAGTGTACAACTAAACCATTCTAGAATTACTTATGTGTGCATACAGTCCACCTGTTTTAGAGGAATAAATTTATGACAAGGAAAGAGCCCTCCAGCACTAGTATTTATATTTGCCATATATGGGAGTTGTGCACACACTCGCTCTCTGTCTTGTGGTGTGTGTGCAGGTTTGCCTGTTTTTCTCGTCTCCCCGGAGCCTCTGTGGGTGGCAAACCAGTCACAGTTCACTTTGGACTGTGAAGCAGCTGGCTGGCCGCCCCCCGACATATCCTGGTTGCTGAATGGAGAGGCTAACATTTCTGAAATTTTTGATGTGGAGGTTCATGAGAACGGAAGTCTGACAGTCACTGAGGCCCGCCTGGACAATGTAGGCCTCTTCACGTGCGTTGCCAGTAGCCAGGCAGGGATCAGCCAGAGCTCGGCGCAGGTGGACATCCTCATGGAGCGGGAGAACATCACATCAGGTGTGTGCATGTGGCACGGGCCAATGACCCACTCCCAGAGACATAGTCATCCCTATATTACACTGCATTGAGGCACAAACTAATATATTAGAGGTTTTTAATACTGAATTGAAGAGTAAAAGTACGAAAAGTATGAGCAGTTCCAACATGACTGAGTAAAGCTCAATTGAATATTGGAAATATTGCACAGTATTTATAGGGACTGTGGTAATGTCTATGATTATCTAAACACACATCACATTAGAATATTGCATAGAAACATATACACAGAGGGGAGGTCACCTGAATAGGCCTAATTCAGTGTAGCTTGTATAAAACCATTAAACTAGCTAATGAATACATACCGAATGAGAATCTCTACATCCTTCTGCCTAACATTATCTCATGACCTTGTTTTCTTTGGTTACATGTATGTTGCTGTTGTTGTTGTGTTGACTGTGCAGGTGCTGCCAGTGCTCCGGTAGTGAGCAGCTCTCCTATGGGTGCACTCTCTCTGTTCCCCGGCCAATCGCAAGTGCTGGACTGCACTGCGTCAGGCTTTCCTCCTCCCTCCATCTCCTGGACCAGAAATGGCAGTCCCATCAACTTCACTTCCCTATCCAACATCGAGCTGGCCACAAATGGTTCTCTCCTCCTCTCCAATGTCACAAAGAATGAAGAGGGGAACTATAGTTGCATGGCGGTCAACCAGGAAGGGACAGCCGAACACTCGTTCTTCTTGAATATAGACAGTGGAAGTGTGACCGGGAGCAGTGCCTTGTCTCCTCCAAGGAACCTGTCTGTGTTGAGTGGCTCTAGTCTACTACTCAACTGTAGCATGTCAGCGTCAGAATCTACGAGAGACAGTGTGTTTATTTGGAGGCATGAGTCCAGAGTGATGTGTGGAGATGGCAATGGCTCTCTTCTTCTCTCCCCTGTGATGATAGCACATGCTGGCCTCTACAAATGCCAGGAATTGCTCAATACAAGCACTTTAGAGATGATACTCTCTCTGACTGTGGTCCCAAGAAGAGGTGAGCATCATTTCAGTAGCTTGTGTTTTCTCATTTTTCTAACAAAGTATAATTTCCTTGTGTTCTTCTCTCACCATCTCCTTCTCTCCTCTTCAGAACCGCCCTTCTTCTTGGTGGAGCCTGAAGATGGATATGTCTTGAAGAGAACATTCCTCCTTCTTTCCTGCAGTGCAGCCAGTCCAGGAGGGGAGGACACACACCTGAGCTGGTCCCTTGAAGAAGCTCCCCTGGCAGAGATGGGTGTTGGACACCTGATCCTAAAGAACAACTCTCTTTTGCTGATCAATGTGCGACCCTCGCAGGCTGGAAGCTACAGCTGTGGGGCCAGGAACAACTATGGCCATAGCATGTCCACTGCCCAAGTGTTCGTCACTCGTGAGTACAATGATTGTCGTGATGTTGTAGAAATGTGTGTCACAGTGTGCAAATCCTGCTGTAATCAATTGGTATATTTTACATGTTATTTGGTTACAGGATCTAAAGTGGACAGGTTTGTGTCCGCCAGAGAAAATTCCACTGTCGTTTTGCCATGTGAAGTGAGAGGGAGTGAAGCAGTGGAATGGGTGAAGAATGGTAAGTTCCCAGTGGCTTCCCATGATGGCACGCTGTGGCTGTTTGCAGTCACCCAGAGCCACACAGGAGAGTATACCTGCTCCCATCAGCAAGACTCTTTCAACTACTACCTCACTGTGCAAGGTAAGGTGTAGCTAGGGGGTTAGAGGAGTCGTGGGATGAAGAGAGTGTGTTAGTGGAATGATTCAATTTTGATACGATTTTACATCAATTTATCTGGTTCTGCCAGACAAAACACAGCAGATCTGTTTATCACTGGAAGTTGTAGGAATTCCTTAACTAATTACACAAGTATTGTTCTTGAAACACAAATGTTATTAACACAAATCATAACTAATCATTGTCCTTATGCATTCCTACACGCAACCTATTTTCTTTTACAACACACAACATCAAGTTATTGACAAATAGTCTATTCTGGGGATCCACAGTAAAATAAGTGCAGTGTAACTATGTCACAAGAAAGTGTGTGGTGATGTCTTCTTCTAATTAGTCCCACCCAGGATTCTCAGTGCCTCTACGACAGTGACTGTGGAGGCTGGACGAATGGCTGCACTTCATTGTGAGGCAGATGGCAAACCCAAGCCAAGCTTGAGCTGGCACCGTGGTGGGCTCCAACTGGAGAGAGGACAGAGACACAGTGTGTTGGCCAATGGGACTCTTCTGGTGTACATGGCGGAGAAGAAGGATGGAGGAGTGTACGTCTGCACGGCCAGCAACAGACAAGGCTCAGTGGAGGCATATCAGTTGCTAATAGTGACCGGCTAGCTGCGCTCTAGCTAGAGGAGTAGAGCACATACTCAGGGTAATTGTTCTGTTGTTTTTCTTATGATGTTTTACAGGTTCTTTGAAGTTTATTTCTCTTAACAATGGAGGAGGGGGTGGTGGGGGTAATTTTTAAGACCTTTGTGGGTGGGAGGGTAATGCTCGAGACTGGTGTATTTCTATACTTCCAAAATGGGCAAAAAAAATTTCAGGCCAGCCACACAGTTTGAACTGTATAAATTAGTAAATTTCAGCATGTTATCTACAGAGAAGACTCTCAGTATGGTAAGTAAATATTTTGCAGACAAACTATTTAGGAGAAAATGTTTAGACATATGAGCAAAACTGTGATTATAAAACTGACTTATTTTTTGTTGATTTGTAGTTATCAGCTTTTGATTCATTGGAAGAATCCTTATAAATATGTTGGTGGTGACCATGTGTATTTCATCTCAGGTGACTTCCAAAAACAATATTTTCATAGTTAAAATCCAAGGCAACAAAAAAAGACTGCATTTCCAAATTCTATTATTTAAAAACCATGCCCCACCCACCCCAAGTCATGCCACACTTCATCCCAATGGGCCCAGCAGATATCTCAATCCTGTAATTCAGACAGAAACTATGATTCCACCATGTGGGTTGGACTTTTGATAACATTGACATCCAACAATATATACACATAAAACAAACATACATACACACACATTGAGCATACATAAAAGTGAATTGTGTTCAATGATAGAAAAATAAATCCATATATACACAATATAAAAGAAGGGGGTAGATAAGGTCCTGATGGTGAGGGTCTGACTGTGCATCTGTCTCTGTGTACATGTGCTAGCAGCACTTCTTCCTGTTGTTGCTCTGCCTTGCTGCTGATGAAGACTTAAACTGCAGGAGATCTGCATCCTCTCTAGCTAGTAACAAGCTTGCCAGAGTGCTGTGGGCCTGGAGGACATTGTCACCAGACAGGGCACTTGTCTCCGAGAACATGGCCTGCAGCTCCTACAGTACATGACATGAAACACTCATGCCTGTGAATATATAACTTTGTGAGAGAGGAGGAGGGAGGGAGGGGAGGAACAGGAGAGGAACAGGAGAGAGGAGGAAGGGACAGGAGAGGGGAGGAAGGGACAGGTGAGGGGAGGAAGGGGGAAGGGACGAGGGGGAGGAAGGGACGAGGGGGAGGAAGGGATGAGGGGGAGGGGAGGAAGGGACAGGTGAGGGGAGGAAGGGTCGAGAGTGTTTGTGTAGGAGAGGTAAATTAGAGGGCATGGTTACCTACCAGGGCTAGCATTCTGCCTTCCTCCACGCTAACAGATCTCTCCTCCTCTGTCATGTCACTCTTGTTGCCCACCAACATAATCACTGATGGCTGTTCCCGCAGAGACGCCTGCACCACACGACATCACACACATAGCTAGTCAACACCGACTTATACTGGAGCAACATCACACTGGTCGAGGCAGGTTGAAGTAGATTAACAATAGCTCTATGGAGACACACACTGGACCAACATCACACTGGGTTGAGGCAGGTTGAAGTAGGTTGACAATAGCTCTATGGGGACACACACTGGACCAACACCACACTGGGTTGAGGCAGATTGAAGTAGGTTGGCAATAGCTCTATGGGGACACACACTGGACCAACATCACACTGGGTTGAGGCAGGTTGAAGTAGGTTGACAGTAGCTCTACAGGAGCAAACACACTACACTACTGAGTGCGTGGAGTAATGAAGGCAATATTTAATCTCTCCAAAACCTCCTGCAGCGGCCATTTTCTAGTACTGAAGGAAAGGCCATATATGCAGGCAACAACTCTCAACCTATCAGCTACCACAAAAGAAGTGGAGGAGAGACAACATATCTCTGATACACTGACCCCTGAACACTACCAAGACAAGATCTATTCCAAACAGTGTGCTATATATTGCACGCTTCCATATTACTATTTAATACTATTTCAGTTTTCATGCAATGATTTCCTAACTCACTTTAAGTACACTGAGCCATTTCTTGGTGGACTTGAATGTCTCCCTACTGGACACGTCATAGACAATGACAAATGCATCAGCCCTCCTGAAGTAGACCGGGGTCAAGGCACTGCGGAACCTTCCAGAAGGATAACCACAAAGAGTAAAGAGGGGAGAGGAGGTGCGGGGAGGGTGGTCCTATAACCATGATGTTACTAACATTACATACGTCTGCAATACTGGAGGACACGTGAGGAATGTAACTATAATTTAGTTCAGTTTTCTAGTTTTTTTTTCTCTTTTGTTTGCATCAAATTTATAAGGACATGCATCAATTGTGAGATTATTTTTTGATGTGCAGGATAAGTAGAAAGAGGGGATGGAGGGGAGGGGGGGGGGGGAGGTTTAGCTGATGTGAAAGTGGAGAGATATGTGGTGTTAGTTTGCTAGTTCCTCACCTTTCCTGACCAGCGGTGTCCCACAGCTGGAAGACAACTCTCTCCTCCCCCACCCGCAGTGTCTTAGTGCTGTAGTCCAGGCCCACAGTGGACACCACATTAGTCCTGAACACACCCTCAGTCAGACGATATATCAGAGACGTCTTGCCCACATGCTGGTCACCTGATATAAAAACAACAACACACCACTCCACATGAGTACAGCACCACTGTGGAGGTTATTAAAGACTGTGCACAATATCTTCACGTCAGAATAAAGGTTGTGTAAGTCACATGACGTCAGGAGGATCTCATGTGATCTAGCTTACCCAAGAAGACGACCTTGAACACTCTGCTGATTCTGGGCAGCTGGGAGGAGGATGGGCGTGGCAGATCCTCTCTACGTGGCATCATCCCAGAAAAGGTAAGGGAGAGATGGTCTGGTGCTTTCCCGGGAGTAAACGCTGACTTTAGCCGCTCTCGCTTGTGGAGGAGACCATTACCTGTGGACGGGCTGGTCCCATTCTCATGAGGAAAGGTGTGTCTGTGTGGTCTAGGGTCTGATGTGGGCGCAGAGTCCAGCTGGCACTGGGATGACTGATCATGATCACATGGCCCATCAGTAACTTCAGTCGGGTTACCGTAACTAAACCACACATGTACACAACATAAGAAAGATGAACAAACAAACAAACATTGCTCAGTCATAAAACTTCTACCATTATATCATCCATAATGATCACATGACGGTCATGTGATAATCACTTTTACTTACTCCAGGCTTTTCTTGGGAGGGTAGTACCTGACCTCCTCCTCCTCTGCCTCCTCTCGGACCACATTCAGATGGAGAGCATGGTTGTGACACTCCAGTTCCTGATCCAGCCGTGTGTGTCCCAGTTCTATTCCGTCCATCTCACTGATGCCCAGTGAGTTGCCACTGGTCTCCATGTCGCAGGAGGAGCTGTGGGAGGTGGAGAGTAGTCGCTGGTTGAAGGACAGACTTGCCTCCGGGTCCACGAGGCAGGCATGCCCATTCGTGTCAACCTCTTCTGACTCCTGAAGATTAGGCTCCGGTCCTTCTCTGTGGTGGTTGTGGGAGCCGGAGTTCAGCGTGGTCTCCAACTTGTTGTGAAGGACCTGGTTGACCTAGGGGCGTGGTATAACAGAGAACAATACCACATCACAGACAGAGAGGCAGCCATGTAGGTGTGGGCAGTCCTGCATATGCTCACTAGCAAGTTTAGGGAATGTTTAGAAACAAACTATGTGTAGCCACAAACATCCCTACTAGGCATCGCAACAGTGAGAGAGGACAGACACACACACACAAATACATAAAAAAAATTTTTTTTTTAATTAAAAAGGGGGAGGATTGGTTGCCATGGCAACATACACAAACGCCACTGGTGAGGGTATGCAGTGGACTTCATGTGCTATTTTGTCCAGTCGGTTGAAGGGTAATGGTCAGAGGTTGTGCTGTGACTGGTGTCCAACGTCACGTGCAGTGTGCGTTAATGTACAGAATAGAGAGAGTGCAGCACACATGAAGTGTATCAGCCCTTGAAGCTTGGGTTGGTGAACTAATAGGCTTAAAGTTGTGAGACTTAATGTAGAGGGTGAAATGAACTATGTGTGTGGTATTCCACCTAAAACGATCTAATACGTGTGATGATGTATGAAACAGCAATGAGAGAATAAAAAGCTGCAGTTTCAGACTTGACTTCCCTCCTTGGCATCTCATCCAACTGACTCAAGTGTTTAAAAACAAAGAGACCCTCTCACAAGCTGACGGACACTGACAGAGCCAGTTATTGCAGAATGGCAAACTTGGCACAATTCAACATTAACAAGAATACAATGAAGACGGATCACTCCAAGGTGACTCGGGGAACACTGTTTCAATACTCTAAGGGCATGTGCTGTGGCTATAGAGCTTGAACATGTGGTGTCTGTATTGTGCAATGTCACAGGAAGTAATGAGTCCATGGGCAATGACTAGTGCATAAACTAGTGGGGTTGAAACAAACTAAATGCTGTTGATTTGAGACGTACTGAGGAAGGAGAGACATTAGAAAGAACTTGAATCTAATCTAATGATGTAAGATCTCATTTCGTCAAGACAATGGCTGGTTTAAAAGAAAAGAAAAACTGTTTAAAAAGAAGGGGAAAAAATAAGATCATCTCTGAGATTTACTCTTCATCATCTAAATCATCTTGTTCAAGAAGGAGCACATGTAATTGCTTCTTTCCTTGGGCATTTTGTGGAAGACGAATGCTCTAAACCTCTTACACACGCTAGCACTACGCATTAGACTAGGGAATAATATTAGCACAGCTCCAAGGAGGTGAAAAATTGTGGCAAGAGGAAAAAATTGTTAAGATGCTGAGAGATGAACACCCACCAACTACTGCCTGGTGTGGCTGGAGTCACATGCACACCCACCAACTACTGCGTGGTGTGACTGGAGTGTGAGTATCCTCACAGTTAATGAATGAAGGTGAACAGACAAATAACACAACATTGCAACATGCTAAAATGGCTCGTTATAAACATAAAAGTGTAGAGTTAAGGTTCCCTGAAAGGGACACACACACACTGAGACAAAACACGGAATAAAGCAAGACACAGTGGCAACATCTGACAGCTGGAGGGCCCACAACAGCTGCTACTATGTGCCCATATGGACAGGACATCCCCAAGTATGGCTAGTGGGAGCACCTATGTTGGCATGTGTGACAGAATTGAACAAAAGGAAGTATGAATGAGCTGAATCAGACACTAACATCAACTCAACTTTGGGCTTAATATTCACTAAAATATTAATATTCTCTAATGTATTCAACTTGTCTAGTTTAAATAAAATTAATTTTTGTTATACTTACATCACAAGATCCATTTGAGTTATTCTATGACTTGACCTTATGACCTCATGGTGCAAGCCACCACTCTAATACACGACCACAGCTTCACTGGCAGGGGTTCATTTAGAGGGAGGGGGCTTCCCCCCATGGAACCCTTTGCCCCCCCCCCCCCTGGAAATTGCATGATTAGAATTACAATATTATTGATGTTGATAAGCTTTTGACAAACTGCATGAGCAGTGAGAGAGGTACATGTATTATATATGTAATGAGGTAGTGTCCGAATGAGAGTTTACACAGCAATTCTTCTACCTTTATTACTCCACATGTCAACAGTTCTTCCCAATCACTATAAGTGAGTTTATTGGGAGATTCATTGGACAGGCTAAGTTCAGTGAAGCGGTTTGGAAGGTGAATCTTTATTAATTTCATATTTGAGAACTTTTTTCCACTGATGCTGTAGAAACAGGAATAGTCAAGCATATGGTTACCAGTTTATGTAGATTGGGGAATAGTGCTATAACAAGTCATTGGTGAGTAATACTTTTAGTTGCACGGATATATCTTTTGGCTGCTTAATAAGGAGCTGGCGATACATTCTCTATTCTGTACTGAGGTAAGAAGAGACAAGGGCTTCCTTCTCAAATTCAGCTCCTCCCAATGAGTTGGCTGGTAAATCTCTTCCAAACTGTCCAATGAAAGTTTAAATCGAACTGTCTCCACATAAAGATATCTCATGACTAGAGAGGTTGGGCACTTTCTACAGATCAAAGATACTGAAGGCTGATAACACATCTCTTGAGGATCTAAACCAGCTGGATATGTTACCTTCGGTGAGGCTGATAAAAGGCTTGCCCAGTGTTTCTTGAAATGAGCATATGTTTAAATGAGTGACATCAATAGTTGTTGCTGGTAGATATTTCATAGTTATCTAGCTATATAGCAAACTGCGTAATTGTTCTTTTTACTCTAGATTATAACATTTATAGTTAGTAGCCCAGGGTAGTTACTAGCTATAAATGTTATAATCTAGTGTAAAAACAACAATTACACAGTTTGCTATGTAGCTAGCTAGCTAGCTAGCTATGAAATACCTTGCTCCACACCAAAAATGGCAAGCTAGCTAGCAAGTATTACCATAACAAGATACTCGTTTTCTGTAGCTATATAGCTAGCTATTAAATATCTAGCTCCACACCAAAAGTAACCAAAGCTAAAAAGTATATCATGACAAATCAGAAAGTCTTTGATCCTCATTTTCTGTACCTGAATCAGAGATAGATGGAACTGAGGAGCAGTATCAATAGGATCTGAAGGTATGAATAATTATTGCACTCTCCCAAGGGACAGATCTCTTCACTCATTCCTTCAGATTTCCAACTCCACAACTCTTTTTCAGTTGCTATTTCGCTAGATGTCAATATCATGACCCCCTTAGAACCTAGATCTCTCCAGTTGCCCCCCCCCCCCCCCGAACAATTTTCTAAATGAAACCATGACTTAGAAGTGAAAAATGAAGACCCTTGATCTACACATTGGAGAAAGCGGTTGTCCCACCTTCTAAAAATAGATCTCACATTGCTCTAGCTTTTTGACTGCCAGCTGCCAAGTCCAGATTAAAAAAATTAAAATGAAGAGAGGGAGAGAAAGAGAGGGAGAGAGAGGGAGGGAGAGAGAGGGAGGGAGAGAGAGGGAGGGAGAGAGAGAGGGAGAGGGAGGGAGGGAGGGAGAGAGAGGGAGGGAGAGAGAGGTATAAAAATTGCATACAAACTTATGGCCTGAGTTAACTCAAACTCTTTCAGTGCCTCAGCTGTCCTACGTATACATGGCCACCACCACCACCATTGTGCACGGCCGAGTCCATCCTATTCCACCCCCCCCCCACACACATCACCCCCCCCCCCACACACACATCACCTCCCCCCACACACACATCACCTCCCCCCACACACACATCACCTCCCCCCCCACACACATCACCTCCCCCCCCACACACATCACCTCCCCCCCCACACACATCACCTCCCCCCCACACACATCATCCCCCCCACACATCACCTCCCCCACACACACATCACCTCCCCCCCCACACACATCACCTCCCCCCCCCCACACACATCATCTCCCCCCCACACATCACCTCCCCCACGCACACATCACCTCCCCCCCACACACATCACCTCCCCCCCCCACACACATCATCTCCCCCCCACACATCACCTCCCCCACACACACATCACCTCCCCCCCCACACACATCACCTCCCCCCCACACACATCACCTCCCTCCCCCACACACATCACCTCCCCCCCCACACACATCACCTCCCCCCCACACACATCACCTCCCTCCCCCCCACACATCACCTCCCCCACACACACATCACCTCCCCCCCCCACACACATCACCTCCCCCCCCCACACACATCATCTCCCCCCCACACATCACCTCCCCCACACACACATCACCTCCCCCCCACACACATCACCTCCCCCCCACACACATCACCTCCCTCCCCCACACACATCACCTCCCCCCCCACACACATCACCTCCCCCCCACACACATCACCTCCCTCCCCCACACACATCACCTCCCCCCCCACACACATCACCTCCCCCCCACACACATCATCTCCCCCCCCACACACATCACCTCCCCCCCACACACATCACCCCCCCACACACATCACCTCCCCCCCCACACACATCACCTCCCCCCCACACACATCACCTCCCCCCCCACACACATCACCTCCCCCCCACACACATCACCTCCCCCCCCACACACATCACCTCCCCCCCACACACATCACCTCCCCCCCCCACACACATCACCTCCCCCCCCCCCCGCACACATCACCTCCCCCCACACACATCACCTCCCCCCCCACACACATCACCTCCCCCCCCACACACATCACCTCCCCCCCCCCCCCCCGCACACATCACCTCCCCCCCCACACACACATCACCTCCCCCCCCCACACACACATCACCTCCCCCCACACACACACATCACCTCCCCCCCCCACACACACATCACCTCCCCCCCACACACACACATCACTTTCCCCCCCCCCACACACACATATCACCTCCCCCCCCCCCCCACACATATCATCACCATGACTCAAGGAGGAGGTGGAGGAGCCACAGGTGTGCTTGCCTTTGTGCAGCAGTCCATTGGTTACTTAGAAACACAACAAATGGCACAATTTTTCTCGGAGTACAACAATACCTAGATCCAAATTTTCAAGGGAAGGGGAGGGATGTAGGGGTGAAACTAGACTGCACCCCCTCCCTCCCTCCCTCCTGTATGAAACTGTTGAAGTTGGGAGAGGAGTTTACCAGCATCAACGTGATTCAGTGATGAAGTCAGCTCCCTGAGTCATACCGATGGAATGGGATCTCAAGGCTTCACTCTCTCACAGTGCAAACACTGCCTGGCATGTCATGACAATAGAAGACCCACACTGTCAATTTGCATTTGGACTTAATGAATCATAACAGAACTAAGCAGAGATGGGGTGGGGGTATCCCTACTTCTCTGCACTTGAACTCTGCCAGAGCAAGATAAATTTCTGTTCAACAGCTCATGTGTGGCAGCTATTTGCATGAATCCTTGCTGTGTGTGTGTGTGTGTGTGTGTGTGTGTGTGTGTGTGTGTGTGTGTGTGTGTGTGTGTGTGTGTGTGTATGCTGTCTGTGGCTCACAGAGAGGAGGAAGTTCTTCTCCTGCTTGAGTTGTGTCTCTGCCTGTGTGTGGTGATGGAGTGCCTCCTTGAGGTCTGTCTCCTGCGAGGTCATCTCTCCTATCACTGCTTCACGCTGGGCCAGCAGACTAGAGTAATGGCTGGAGAGACGAGATGTTTGGCTGGCATTCTAGACAGATGGAGCATGAGAGAGACAGACGTTCAAATCACACACACACACACGCACGCACGCACACAAGGAAAGGAAGCACCACCCCTCCTCACATTCTCTATCTGGCTGGCCTTGGCTAGCTGCAGTTCCTCCTGCAGCAGGTGGTCCATCTCATTGACCTCTCGGCTATGCTGGTCCTTGATCCTGCACAGACAGACAACACATCATCAAACCCACCACCACCTCTTCACCCCATTTCTTTTCCTCCCCCACCTCTTGATGTGGTTCTCCAAGGAGCTCTTCTCATGGTCACTTTGCTTCAGCTCCCCCACCACTTCACTGAGAAAGCCTTCAAAGTTCTCCATGAGTGCTGGATCTCTGGCATACAGATCCTTCCACATCTCCTCCACTCCAGTTCTGAGAGAGACAACAACACACCGATTAGTCTGGCATTAAACCTCGTCAGCCACACTCTGGACCCACTCACTCACATGACCAAGCCAAGGGCACACATTGTGCGGCAAGGTTACCACATTACACAGTTGTAAAAATTAAAATAAAAATTTTAAAAGGAGCAAGAAGCCATTTAGGGCACATTTTCATATTGCTTTAATAGCAGTCACTGGGGTAACTGTGGCACACGTTACAGAGATCCAGCAAATTTGGTCCCACTGGTTTTTTCCCCTACTTTTTTTTAAATTTCTTAAAGGATAATATGCACCACTGGAATGTAGCAGTTTGTCTCCTTACTAAATCATTAATTAAATTGCAGGGGCAATGAGTGATTAAGGTGGTACATTGCACACAGAGAAAGAAAGTAATGACTTCTGGTTATGGTCAGCCATTCTCTCACACTGCAGCACGAGGCACCCACTACTACTACTACTACTACAACTAACAAGTGAAGAGGGATTGCCTGTATTGTTGCCAAGAGCACATAAGGTTGTCTGTAGGTGTGGCTTAATAATGTAGATAGAGAGAGGGGGGGGGGGGGATGGTTGGGAATAGTCACCTACCCTGCCAGGACCCCCTGAGGGTCAATCCTGTCCACCACTTCCCCCCACGCTGCGTCTTTCTCGTCAGAAACAGGCTCAAATATGTACACCTCTTCTTCATTGTTGCCACCATTGGGGAGGCTTCTGGGAGTGGAGGTAACTTGAACTGAAGTATACTCTGCATCATGCAGATTCTGGAATGACTGCACACAAGAGAATCAAGATGGAGGGAGGAAAGAGGACCGAAGAAGAGGTAAAAAGAAAGGATGGAAGAGAAAATAGAACAGGAGGAAGGAAGAAAAAGATGAAAGTTGATGTGTAAGTGCAGTGGTTAAAAAACAGCTGCAGAGCTGAATCAGTATTTGCTAAATCAGCACTTGCTAAAAAAACATTCACTAAATCTTTATCTACTGGATTAGTAATTTAAATTTTCTGTCTTTCCTCACCTGGAACCCAGATTTGAACTGCTCAAAGGAGATTTGTCCTTCATGGTTGGGCTCCAGACACTGAATGACATTGTCCAGGATACCAGAGGTCACCACCTCGCTATTTGACTGCACACAGATGTCCTCCAGCTCATTCTTGGTAATGAAGCCTTTACTATCTTTATCACACAAGTTGAACACCTGCAATGGTGGGTAGAAGTCTCATGCACTGCAGCTACTGTCCCAGGGTAAACCTGCAGCTCTAAGATCTCACCTCTCTGTAAATCTTTAAGCTGCTTCTAACATCCTGCTGGTCCAGCCAGCTCAAGGAGTCCGTCCCTGGCGCTACCGCTACCTCCATACCTCCTCTGAGTGTGAGTTAATTCACAACTACAACAGAACCCACCTCTTCATATTTAACAAATTCTCATTAGTCACATGCCTGAACCAAA
>OZ017791.1:11577919-11758554 GCA_963969325.1 Lycopodina hypogea | reverse complement strand
AGGGAGATGATACTTTCCTGAGAAGATTTGCAGAGGGGGGAGGGAGGGGGGTGTTCAACCAGGTTCTTGAAGGATATTTATTGCCTGGATGGAGGTTCTTTTTTGTTAAGTTTCTCTGCAGTGGGGGCATAGGGCTGACTGGCCATTCCATGTTGGTTACCATGGAGACAGTGTTGTGTAATGTTCATGTACTTAGGAATGTTGCATCTTGCTGCCTTATATAGTATAAAGTGTACAAATGTGTTCTGTGGTATGTCGTAAATGTACATTTGGAGATGTGCCAGCATCTTACAGCATCTACAAGAGACTGTGTGTATGTGCTTGCCAAATCTGCACACAGACCTATGACATGGTCCATACCACAGACATCCACTGCTTCAGCTAATTATTATGTACAGTGTTTTCTGTCAAGCCCAAATATCCACTAAATTAATCATTGTGTGTGTATATTAGCAAGTAAACACTCACTCACCCACAAGGTCATTCACTGTGATGGAAGATAATTGAGAACAGAAACAACAGAAATAACATACCACACCCCCACACCCCCCCCCCCCCCCCACCCCACACACAACCCCCAGTGGTGCCAGGCTAGTAACACAGCATAAAAATGATACCAAAGATTTCCCTTATATGGAAGTTTTTGGAACCTAACCATAGATGTCATCCACCAGGGGTCCCATAACTGCATGATTAAAATTGGCAGGCATGCTGAGTGGACCTAAACTAATCACTTGATTCTCTGTGTGGACTACACCTCTTCAGTTCCTCCAGGAATGGATGTTGTGTTCCCCGTCACCACAATAGAACAGCAATGCAGTGACTCCTGTGCAGCCCTGAGGGCTGAGGGCCAAGGTTTGCCTTCATTCTGATTGTGGCCAATGGAATGGGTTGCAGTGGCAGTAGTTGGTGTTGTTTCTCAAGACAAGTTGTCCACTTTCAACCAGTGCCTGCAGGTGACTGTAGCCCACCTCCTCCTGCTGTGTTGAAGGAGTTGGTGTTGTTTCATAATGTTGGCTATATCCTTAAAGCCTTTTTACTGAAGGATGTTCAAGAGTGTTTTATTGAACAGGTTGGTATTAATTAACTATGATATTTGGTGTCCTTTGGTTTCTCTTAGCTGAGAATGAATTGTAGGGTGATATAGCTCCTTAAGACATGTTGGTCACAGCCGCCCCTTCCCCTTGAGGCCCTCCAGTTTGTCTGCCTACACCAGAGCTTGTGCATTAGAATGGTCATTGCGTCCACAGGCACTCACTTAGTCAGACACGTGTGGTCTGGTGTTTAATGGAGGCCAACTGCTGTTGCCACACACGACAGTTCTATGATGGCATCTGTATGGTGTGCGTGAGTAAACCTTGCACAGGGCATGGATGATTCCTTGCTCTCAAATAGCCCATGACAGCCTCAACCCTTCAAAGGACCATAGCAGGAATTAATACTCCACAACCAATAATGGGACCATGGGTTAATATTTCACTCTCCCATCATGTGAACCATGTTAGACTCCCTTCTCTCCACCCCCTCCCTCTCTCTCTCCCTCTGCTTGAAGCAGCGGTTGTTCCTGAACAGTTGCTATAGGCTGGCTTTAGAAACTTTTAAATTTATTTACTCATTTCTGCATCTTATTATGTGTGTATGATTCTTGTGATGGTGCAGTTCTTCTTTCTATTCTGCATCTGATGAAATGTTGAGAGCTATAAATATTTTGAAATCATTAAGAGCAACTGAACAAGAAACACTACAAGTAGTTGTAAAATGATAGATGTGTCAATATGCCATTAGTCTATCCTGGGATCATCTATCAGACTTCTATACACATGTGCGTACACACACACACACACACACACACACACACACACACACACACACACACACACACACACACACACACACACACACACACACACATCATTAGCAAGCATTAGTGTGGCAGAATTTATCAGAGCCACCTGATGACCATGGACATGATGCCAGCCCATATATGGGCATATGGGTACAAGCTCTCACAGACAATGTGTCCAAGGTGCCAACTGTCCCGGAATTAGCTTCTCTGTCCCAGATCCCGAATTACTCACTATAGTTCTATTGCATCTTGCGGATGCCAAACAAACTGTTTGATCAACTTTCTGTTTTGGCTTTCTTTACCTCCTTCTTCTTAAAGAGATAACTTCAATGTGCCTTCTCTCAGGAGGAGAGCTCTTCCCTCAGGAGGAGAGCCCCGATGTGGTGATGTATTCTCAATAGCTATTCCACACAGTGAGTGCTTACACAGGGCTCCACTCCAGAATGGAAAATGCCTTTTTTTTTTCGCCTACCCACCCAACCTGGGTTGATGAGATTATTTTATTCTTAACTCCCCCACCCCCAACATTGTGTTCCATTTAAAAGGAAAAAAAGTTGTGATGTATTCTTGTTGTTCCTTTACGTATTCATGGCTCAAGTCAGCGTCAAAACGCTTTAGTATAGCCAGACCTTTTTTTCCTTTTTTTTTATTTTTACAATGGCAACCCCTCTTCCATATAGCCAGCCAAAAGACGTCACTTCAAACAGAAATAGATACCATATTTCCAACAAATAGGGAAGAGCTCTGACGTTTTCCTGTAGTTGCAGTTGTTTTGTTGTTGCTGATCATATTAATATTAAATTTTGTCTTGTAACTTGATATGTGCCACGCATGGGAGGCGTGGTCTGTATTCCTCGTAATTCAGCATGGCACGGGCCATGGAGGGAGGGAGGAAGGAACTAGTGCCTGTGTGAGAAGAAGGCACCATAAGAACATTTCCAGTACTGCAGCTTCTTGTTCAAGGTCAGATATTTCCTCCCTCACGCAAATAGTTTCACATTGTGCTATCCGAGCGGCAGTTATGAGGGCGACATTTGTAGCTGAGTATGAGCTTATCTTTACTATTAGTGCTCAAGCCACCAAGTTGTATTCTAAAATGTTCCCTGATTCAGAAGGTGCAGAAAAATCACTTGTGGATGCACAAAGACTACAGCAATTATAAACAGAGCCTCAGCACTCTATTTCTCTAAGAACAAGTTATAGAAATTGAAGAAGTGTAGTCTATATTTGGTAAAGATGGATGAGTCGAATGTTACAGTGACTAAATGTTGTGTTCTCATTAGACTTCTTGATCGTGATGTAGGAGATGTTTGCACACGCTCTGTAGACATGTCTGTGGTCAACATCTGTACAGCCTCGGAATCTTTTTGATGCTCTGAGTGCATGTAGGAGGAAGAAGGGTATGAACTTGGGTGGTGAGTGAGTGGCAGTTGTGCCAGACACCACCAATGGATGGAGGGCAAGAAGATGTGAGGGTCAAAACCTGATTAGAAATGGAGTGCCCAAGTTTGTGCGATGGTGGAGGCACTTGCCCCCTCACTGACTTAACCATTAAAGCTGCTGTGAAAACCTTTCCAGTAGACATAGAGGAGCCTCTTTGTTAATGTCTCTGTCTTCTTCCACAATAATAAAGGAACCATGGATATTCGAACAATGGACAATCTTTCTTCACTTACGAGACCAAAAAAAAGCCTCTCAATGGATACAGTACTGAGTGGCTAAGTCTTGTCTGTTGTGTTTGCAGATAGACTAGATAACTTGCACTGAACGATAATTTTATATCGTATTTCTTGTTGTGAGGTAAATCTGAATCTGATGGAGTTTATGAGTAGTATGGATAGATTAGACAACCATCTTGTATGAGACCCACTCTACTCTTCCTGGTTTATAAATTTTATCAAAAATCTGCTGACAATGCTACTTGCCAATTATATATAGTGAAATGAGCAGGTTAGTTGGTCTCTGTGGTGCTGTAGAATTATATCAGAGCAGCTGGGGACAATCTTTGCACTCTCAAGGAGCTGCTCTGAGTCAGTGTGTGGATAAAAATTCAGTGGTTGGCATTAGCACAGACTGTAGGTTCTCCCTGCAGATCTGGAGCAAGATGGCGAATGAAGTCATTCTATTCATCTCACTCACTGCAATTAGAAATGTTTTAAAGTTTCTCTTTTTATAGATCCTGATATTATTAATCCTGAATCCATGATTAAAAAAAAATTTTTTTTTTAATTCAGTATGAAAGTCCAACGACAACATTTAACAGTAGTGCTGTTGGTTATGTCACTATCTTTAACTATGACATCACATCTAGGATTGGTGGAGTATTGCAAGAGTATTGTCCTTACCTGTGAGGTCCATTAGTTCAAATGCTTATGGGAGCAGTGATGTAAGGGATGTGATCACAGCACAGTTTCTACGGCGACCATACTTGATTCTTAAATTCATCTTGTTTTAATAAAAATAATCATACTTTAATATATCTTAATTGGACATGCCAATTGAGTGTGATCAATCTTGGGTGTAGTGTAGCTAGTGACTTTGAGACATCTCCAAAATAGTTGGCACTTATGGTGTATGTGCGTGTGATTGTGCGTGCAGGCATGTGTGCTGATTCTCTATGATATTTCCACTCTGAGCATGCCCAGAGGAGTTAGCATTTGCTGCTGGGAAACATTGACAGGAGAGAAGCATGTTTTGTTCCATTGCAAGACCTGGTTGGGTTGATCTGTTGACTAACAAACAAGTAAACAATCAGTAATGATTTTAAAAAAATTCAAATTACATACGCTAGATGTAGTGATTTGATCTATTGATCTCACTAGCGACTAGCCTGCTCTGTGGGTGCAGACTTTCTCTACTTTAGCCTCAGTCTGTTTTAAGTTGAGAGAGCTGAGCTGTAACAGGAAGACAGAGCTGTGAAGGCACCTCTGGGTTATATATATATGTAGGTCTATTTTTGTGTATGATCAGATTACAGTGTGTTTTGTAAAGACAGCTTCCTATAGTAATTAGTGTACTTTTGAATGTGATCACATCACAACTTTGTGGTTATTATGAATGAAGGAAGTTGACTTAGGCCTTACATCGTGAACTTACACATTCATATCCCTGGAATATGCGGTAGTGTACATAATAAGACCTTGCATATTCAACTTTAATTTTGGCTCCATAATGATGTGGTGCGTAGATATCCATTAGCATGAGTCTGTCCCTCCTAGGTCTGAAGGAGCAGCCATCGGGGTCATCGTACAGCAGCGCTGGCTATGGCGTGGCTAAGGGCGGGGCCAAGACTGGCGGGGGGCCCAAGTTTGGAGGGAGCAATGTCTGTCCGAGGTGTGGGAAGAGCGTGTACGCTGCGGAGAAGGTCATGGGCGCTGGAAGTGTAAGTGAACCTGAATTACGCTGCATTATCAATAGTTACATTGTTTAACACATCAGTTTGGACTAACTCCTTTAACTGCTGGTGGATATATTTTTAAGAACCTGATGACTGATTGTATCTTATGGAGATGACATGATGTGCATCATTTTGAATTTCCTCTGTGGATTTAGTTGAAAAAACGTCTCTGGAGTTTACAGTATAAATTTAAAATATTTTTGCTGTGTGTGTGCACGCATGCTTGTGTTCTATAACTTGACCATCCTTTACTTAACTTGAGGTTATATACAACAGCTAGTTGTTTAGTGAGTGAATCAATTATTGGACACTCATTTATTTTATGAAGCTCTTCTAAGTACTAGCAATCTTAATATTAATAGTAGTGCAATTTTTTAAAATTGGATTTTGTCCTGCTATGAAAACTTAAAAACAATTTTTTTTGTGAACTAAATTTTGTTGTAGCATGAAGTCCGCTCCCCCATGAATCCCACCCCCACCCCTCACCCTACCCTCATCCAACAGAAAGCCTGTATATATCCACACCCTGAGCAATGGTGTGTCCAGAGTTGTTAACAATAGTTTTTACTAACTCCCTTCCAGCACCTTGACCCAACCCAATTCCCTCCTAGCCCCCCCCCCCCCCCCCCGGGCCTTTCCTCCACCTGACCTGGCCTTCATCCGGCTCCTGCCCTGATATGACACACTCTGGGGAAGGGTCACATGAGACTGCCCTCAGTAACCCTCTGATCACATAAGACTGCCCTTAGCAACCATCTGGTCAATCACAGCCAGCAATGCTCTTGTGCTTGACACTGCCAACTCATCATTCCTTCTCTGTGTTGTTGTTGTTGTTATTGTTGTTCCACCCACTGCAGGCGTGGCACAAGGGTTGTTTTTCCTGTGCCACTTGCAACAAGAAGGTGGACTCCACCACCGTGGCCGACAAGGAAGGAGAGATCTATTGCAAAGGTGTGTATGCATGTCTGTTTGCATGTGTGTGCGGTGGAGGGCAAGTACAAATGAAGTGGATGTGAAGCTATGTTCTATTGCTAACAGTTTGTTCAAAGTGAGAAAAGCTGCATACCCCAACAATGAAGAAATCAAATATAAACCAAAATAAGAGGGTGGGGGAGAAAAGAAAGGAAAAAACCCAGTCCAGGGATAATACCAGTGAATTTCAGCTTGGGAGACCTGTGCCTTAACCACTAAACCATGTTTTTTTGTTGGCTTTTTGGTATGGAGAATTTAAATTCCTTTTTTTCCCACCATAGTCACCACTTTCAGAAATTTTTTTTTTACACAAATCCAAAAAATTGCATTCAAATTGGTCCAAAACTGTTGGAGTTAGTGAACAGACAGACATAGAAATTCCTTAAAATCCTCTCTGTTATGATAACCTCCAACTGCCGTTGGGAATAGCTCTCTCTCCATAGTTCCATGCATCTTTGCACTTCTGTCTCATACAATCGTGGAATGGAAGCTAAAGAGTAAGGAGTTGTGGTGTGGGGCATTTGAGGTGGATTGTGTGGGGTAATAATTACAACATGAAGACATGAACAGGAAATTGAGAGAAGAAAGCATGTGCAGCAGAAGTTCTCTTCATGATTGGACATTCCAATCATCATCCAGTCAGTGTTTCCACGAATACCCTAAAGCCACCTCATGGGAGACATCTCATTGTTTATGATAGATTCACTTAGAAATTTTAAAAAATAATAAAAAAAATTAAAAAAATAAAAAAATAAAATTAGGTCTTCTGATAGGAATGACATCTCAATGAGATAAGTTTGGGTATGAATGAGCTACTATCTAATTTTGCAGTGCATGTGAACCTGGACTTATTTCTTACATTATTTGACACCTCCTTCCTGCCCATGCAAACACCAGACCCCCCCCCCCCCCCCTCCACCTTTGGTATGTGCATTTACAACTGATGTAATTAATTTTGGTATGTGTTTCTCTATTTATTCCCTGCAGCTTGCTATGGGAAGCAGTTTGGCCCAAAAGGCGTTGGTTTCGGTCAGGGGGCTGGGACACTTTCAACGACCACTTAACCAATCTGCCATCAGACAGACTTAGTTAGTTTTATTCCTTAGTAGAATTCTCCTGTTGCCATGACAACTGTAGAAACATTAGGCCACTGAATTGTTTCTGTAGATGAACAATCTAATGTCAAGTATGTTGTGTGTGCTCCACGAGTCGTTATGATTACTTTTGTAACCACACCCATCCATGTGTGGTTTTGCACTGAACAAGAAGAGGGAATATAGACACTGAAAATACAAACAATCTTACTAATATTTACAATTTGTTTGTTGGTTTGTTTAATATCTCCTCCCTGATACTTGAACCTACAGAGCTCCAATTTTTATGGGCTAATGGAGGTCGTCTGAGGATGGTTTTAGGCGGAGTTTATGAAGATCAGAGTAAAACTCTGCCTGTAGGATTGTAATTTTTTTGTCCAAAATTTTCCTTGAGGGTAGGGGGTGGGCTCCATTTTATGTATGAGTAATCACTAAGCTGCATTGTGACTACTACAAACCACAATTATGTATGCACACTGTAAGAGAGGTCAGCAAAACTGAGCCCAAACTCTTTCCATCACTTTCTTATTCTTATTTTTTAGCCCTTCCCAAGTATTTGGAAGGAGATATCAAACAAGCAAACAAATGTCAAATTAAAGGAAGATCTCTTTATTGTCTCCATCCACAGAATGGGTACTTTGTTGGTGGTTTTATAGTTTATTGTAGTTTTTAGTTAACATTTGATAAGAAAAGCATAAAAAGTTTCTACATATAGTACTGCTATTCTGTACCAAGTTATGAAGTTGTATGTAAAGAATATTTTCTATTCCATCTTTTGTGGGGAGGGAGAAAAGAGAGAGAAGGGAATGTTGAGGTTTCTACCTGGTCTGGTCCACTCTTGAACAATCAACATAAAAGGCTGTTCATGTGAGAACGTGGTTTCTCAAACTTCTGCCTCAGGCTGTAGTGGGGGGGGGGGGGGGGGGGGGGGGGGTTTCAGAAGCAAGATGGCTGCTATTAGAAGTGGTGGTTTTCTCAGGTACTTCAAGCCTGGAGTGTTCACTTCTTATGTCTCTATGTCTACCACGAGTGGTTATGGTATTGCTCAGTAATTTTGATGGCATTTGTGTCGGTGATAATCTTAGGTTGGGATCTTATGCTAGTTATGGAGGTTTAAATCATCATGATGTAGATGGTAATGGTGGTCCTGATATTGGACATCTAGTTAAACTTAATATGGAAGTAAGGCTTGCTGGAAGAAGAAGGCAACTTCCAGAAGTGGTGGTCTTCCAAAGTACTTGAAGCCACAATGTCCACTGACAATTTCTTTTGTCAGTGGTGAAGGTGTTGATGTGAGCCATGCATGCACCTGTGATTAGCAATACTGATGGCGCTTGTGAAATCTTAGGTTGGGATCAGCTGCTAGTTGTGCAAGTTTGGACCATCTAGATGTAATGGTGGCCCTGACAGTTTATCTCAAGAAAGTTAAGATATTGGCATTTTCATTAAGCCTAATATGACCTCTACTGAAGTAATTAAGGTGATGAATTCTTTGAATAGAAATCAAATCTATAGATTTTTAAAACATCATTTTGTTCCTTCCGATATTTTCCTTCCCCTAAGAAGTATATTGTATAACTGTTGCTTTCAGGTGAAATAGTTATAAAAAAATACTTGGTTAGTATATAATAAGCTATAGATTAGATGGTGGGTTTCGTATTTTCATAGTTTTTTTGTAAAAGATAAGAGTAAGTATGGAATTCTAGTCAATACAACTTTTAATAAAGGGATCAGGGTACATAAGATAGTAGATGGTCATTCCTCTAATCTGTGCCATCTTAATGCAATGGCAGATGCAAGGGCTTTCATCCAATCTGTGGAAAGTCCACAGCACAATGTAGATGAATGTACTAATTCTGCGCTGGCTAAAACTGTTGAAGAAAATAGACACAATTCATTGTTATGCCGAGTATATTTTATTTTATGTATGGCAACGCCTATCACTTGGGGGATATGATGAAACTTGATGTAATGGTAACCCAAAAATATCAAAAACGTTACCTGTCATTGTTCAAACAAAATTTGTATTGAAACTGAAGAAACAGAACTTTTTTTTTTACTCTGCATATATGTCAACATTTTATCTAATACTAGAGAAGAACACACCCTACAGGCGGTTTTTTCATGGGCTGTAGTCACAAAAATGTCTGCTTTGAATATATGTAGACTTTTAAAACAAAAGTGAGCTAATGATTAGATCAAAGTGTTTCTTTTAAGTACCATTTTTGACATTTTAAGCCTTACACACAAAGAGGAAGAGGTGTGGCCAGATGGGACCCACACCACATTATTCACAAAGTCAAGCTGTGTCTGCATGCCAAAGTTTTAGGCCTGTAACTCCATTCATTTTTTTTTTTTTTTTTTTTTTTTTTTTTGGCAAAAGTAATATTTTTGGTTTTTTGAATACAGAAAGGGGTGTGACCATATAAATATTCTGATGGAATTTCCCTAATGACACTGATTCAAAATATATATTTGTTTGTGTGTCTAGCTCCATTCTTTTTTGGAAAAAGTACCATTTTTGGCTTTTTAAAAATACATAGAGGGTGTGGCCATATACACATGCTCATGATGTCCTAGTGACACTGATTCTTAATATATATGGGTTCGTGGGTCTAACTTCAATGTTCAAGTGTGAACAATGGACGGAGAGACAGACAGACAAACAGACAGACTGTTCGCACTTTATAGTATAGATACTACATTGTAGAAGTTGTTCACATATTTGTCTTCTAATTAAGAAAACATCATCACTCTGATTGACAGAAATGTCCAGTTTGATGCTGAGTTGCCTTTGCACTGGGACAGAACTCTTCCAGTAAATATTGAAGGAGGTCTGTGTCCACTGTAGTCTACCTCAATCTATGATCCACATCTAATGAAGGTTGTCTGCTGGAATTCAATTCGTGACACTATATGCTACATCATATATATATAAATTTATAGTATTATGTAGACCTGTTTGGCCATTATGCATGGCCATTTTTTTTTAACCATATTTTGTGAAATTTTTTATGATACTTGGAAATAATATTTGAGAATGTGACATACTTAAACATGTCATGAAGCATATCATTGAAAAGCATTAGAACCAAGCTTTCATTTGGCAATAAGATTAAGAGTAGGGGGTGAATGACAACTAAGTGATGGTACATAATAGATATCTCATGAATAAGAACCCCCTTTTCAAAAGTCCTGTCTACCAGCGAGTGCATAGCTACTTTGAGTGATTTTCCCTGAGCCTTACTGACTGACATAGTAGAAGTCAACCAAACTGCAAACTGAAGATGCTTATTCAGACTTCCTCTGTTCCTTCTTCACAGGAGGGGGGGGGGGGGGGGGAGGAAATCGGTAAATTTTGGAAAGAAATTATCCTTTAAGCCACCGAACATTACTTAATTCTTTTTTCTTGCTCTTTTATAATTACCTTCGCATTTAAAATATTTATAGCTTGAAATTGAATAGAACACTGATAAGCAATAGGGGTATCATATAAAAGCTAATGAGCTATATTATTATTTTTATATTCTCAAATGATTAATAAGCCACACTCATAACAAATCCTAATGATAAGGAAACAATGTCTGTCTGTCTGTCTGTCTGTCTATCTGACTTTAAACTCATTGTAGATGCCTAGACTGATTTTGATGAAAATTTGTATGAATGTTCCCTATGTTTAGTTACCCAGAGACACTTTCCCATTGGAAAGAGTAAGTTCGACCAGCCCAACAACAACAAAGTCACCCTAAGACTCCATGAGCTACTACCTGAGCCAGAAATGTCGATATCAATATCCCTGTTGATTTCTTCAGATTTTTGTATAGTT
This sequence comes from Lycopodina hypogea, assembly GCA_963969325.1. NCBI lineage: Eukaryota > Metazoa > Porifera > Demospongiae > Poecilosclerida > Cladorhizidae > Lycopodina > Lycopodina hypogea. Next base: position 11,747,419 of record OZ017791.1, on the reverse strand, counting down.
AAGTTCCTCATTAGCACTTATAATATTACACATCCATCAATCATTAAGAGTGAACTTTTTTTTCTCATTTTTTATATACATAAATAACTAGACAAAGGGAAAAAGAGTACTTTTTTGGTGTACTTTAAGTATTTTATAGGTGATGGGAAAACACAGAAGTAACTTATTTTCAGATGAAAAATTCCCCCAAAAACTAACTTAGAGGTAAAATAAAGACATATCTATATATATTTCAACATCTTATTGATTATTTACAGTAATTAAGACCGAGAATAATTTCAGTGATCTGATCTGTGTGTGCACTGTGCATAAACTGTTCACTAATCTACAATTCCCTCGCCAGACAAAGGCTACTGTTGGCATGTTAGGGCTGGTCACTAACACTGACAACGATGAAGAAAACCCTGAATAAAACACCTCTCGTCATCACTCTGTGGGTGGATATGTACTTATAAACAGCTCTTAATCTATGTGTTTATGTGCTTGTGTGCATGCATGTGTGCATGTCCCTGCTACACATTCCTTCATTTTTGATGCTACAGAGTCAAGAAGGGTATAAAAAAAAATAGTATTGAAACACCACTGCTCCCACTCATATGGTTTAAAAATTTGGAGAAGACTTATTCAGGTTGTAATAGACAAAAGTGATCATAAAATAAGGGCCATTTCAAACTAATTAATGGCAGCAGCTGTATCGAAAAGCCCTTAGGGAAGTTGCGTACTCTTGACAGTTCAGTGCACACTCAGTTTAATACACGATAAAAAAAAATTAGGTACAGAATTCCCTGATAAACAGCAACCCTTTGTGGATAGTTAGTTGCATGTTGGTGGCATAGCCACACTAACCAATGAAGCAGGACCTGGAATAGAGCCTCACTTTGCAAGGTTAAATAAATGGGGAATTATTGTGCACAGAAAAAGGGGGAGAGAGAATGAAGGTGGACTATTGCAATTTTGACTCAAAGATTACATGCGCTGGCCAGAACATGAGAAATGTTCTGCAGATTAAATTTAAAAAAAAATTTTTTTTCTTTTCTTTTTTTAATTTTTTTTATTAATTTAGTATTGATAGATTCATGATCAATTGCTGACTGAATTGATGATAATAATTAAATTACATACATATTCCTACTTTGCAAGCAGAGCTGCAAAAGGACATCTGGTTTGCATAAATTGGTTTCAATTTTTCAGAAAGTAAAGGGAGGCATTTTTAAGTTAAAACGTACAAATCAAGTGATTTTCGGCAACAAATGACACTTTAGGTAAAATATTTAAGTTTAGATGATGACCTTTCCCCCCTAAGCCCAGAACTGACCAAACGTCTCCACTTTTTATGGCAAGTAAGAATAAGAATGCATGCAATACATCATATTTTGTTGTTGACATATTATAGTTCATAATTTATATTCTGATATTATATACAAGTTCAATAATAATCATTGTGATGTGAAATTAGTTTTCAGTTTTTCAATGTCCTTTGGTTACTATTCGGTTGACTTGAAGTTGAGGGTCACATTCATAGTGTGTCCAGTAAGGTCCACTTGTGGAGATTCATATTCAATTCCACGAACATCACCAGAAATCTTGAAGTCCTTGTTTTCATCAGCAAGTGTGAATTTGCATTTATAATGCCCTAGCCCAAAAATAATGACCTTGAAGTATCCATCAAGTGGGGAATCCCCTATGGCCTGAGAGTATTAAGAGAAGTAAGAATAATGATCTGCAGTGGCTGGCTATGTAGCTGGCAATGACAAGATGATCAGTGACACTTACGTTGATTTCGGCGGCTGTAGCATCACCGCTTTCAAGTGTTGAAGGTTTTTTAGTGAATCTACCAGTTGTGAAGTATTCAGAAATATGGACTGGTGAATTTGTCTTGTTACTCAATGTCACATTCACCTCTGTTATGAAAATAGACAAGAGAGAAGAAAGATGTGATATTAGTTTAGTTCAATAAATACAGTTGATCTTCTTTGCAGAACTCACTCAGTTCTGCCATGACTGCCTGCTTCTGTTCTGTGCTGCAAAGTTTAGAAGATGATAAGGTTTGAGAAGACTGCCCAATGTGAAAAGACCAGACCATGGTCCTGCTTTTATACCAAGTGCTATGAAGCCATTCATGCATGTGGAGATGTTCCAGGCAGCTGCTGACAGTTCAGCTGACAGAGGGAATGGGGAATTGACCTGGCTTCAGGCGTGAGTTTTCCGTTTGACCTGTAATTGAAGTCAGGGTAGCTGAGAAAGTTGTCAAAAGTGTAGCTTCATCTACAATAGAATGCCCTATAGCTGACTTACTATTGCATACATGTAGCATGATTTCTTGAGGAAAGTAGCCCCCCCAGGCATCTCCAAATGAACTTTTAAAATATCCCATTGGTCTAAATGGTTGTTTGGCAGTCAATTAGCATAAGGAAATGTTTCCTGAACATTGTACAGGTATAGCTGAGTCAGGCTGGGGGTAGCACCTGGTCTTCGCTTGGGCTTTTTCCTCCTCTTTTGTTTTGAATTGAGAACTTATAAGTGTGGTAACCAGTTCAATTAGTCTGAAATGGGAAAAGTGTGGAATGCAAGCCATCCTTAGAACAGGTACTTTGTTGGTGGTGTGATAATTTTATTGTAGAGTTTTAGTAAACATTTAATAAGAAAAAAAAAAAGTTTCTACAGATTAGTCTGAAGTGGGAAGAGTGTGGAATGCACGCCATCCATGGAACAGGTACTTTGTTGGTGGTGTGATAATTTTATTGTAAAGTTTAGTAAACATTTGATAAGAAAAGAACACATTTCTATGTATAGTACTATTCTGTACAAAGTTATGATGTTCTAGGTAAAGAATATTTTCTGTTCCATCTTTGTGAAGAGGGGGTGGTGGCAGGGTGGGGGAAAAGAGAGGCAGAGAAGGGAATATTGAGGGTTCTACCTGGTCCACTCTTGAACAATCAACATAAAAAGCTGTTCATGTTAGAACATGTTTTCTCACACTTCTGCCTAACTACCTTGAGTGATATTCCCTGAGCCTTACTGACTGACTGACATAGTAGAAGTCAACCAAACTGCAAACTGAAGATGCTTATTCAGACTTCCTCTGTTCCTTCTTCATGGGGAATTATTAGATTTGAAACAAACATTGATATTTAGTCCATTAACCAGTCTTTGATAATGAAAACATTTCAGCTTCTTTCCATACCAAGTTAAACTTGGATCATGAAATAAAATTAATTTGAGTGTCTCTATTATAACTGGAACATTTTTTCTTTTGTGTGTCTGTTTCTTCCATTGTTAGCTACACATATCTGTTTACAGACATTGAGATTAATTACTTTGACAAGAACAGACTAATTAGGATCCTAGAATGTCCATTTATATATGATTAAAAAAGGGCCACAGCTGTGAGTACACTAATGGGACCATATCCCAATATTATAAAATTCATTGCTGGTAGGTTGGATAACTTTGCCAAAATTCTTGGCATTATCAATGAAAATGAACTTCCATGTGGTGAATTTGGTGAATTTGGTGAATTTTAAATAGAACATAATAAAATTCATTTGGGATGAGTTTCTGTGGAAGGTGGAGGGGAGAAATGATTTTTTAGGAGGAGAAGTGGGGTACGGGGAGTGTGGGCGGTGCGGCGGGGGGAGTGTGGGCAGTGCGGCGGGGGAAGTGTGGGCGGTGCGGCGTGGCGGGGGGGACATCCCAGGGCTCCCCACCTCTATATGAGTGATGAGGGAGTACAGTAGTACTCTCTAAGTAGGGAAGATCACCCCCAAAAAATGGCGGCCTCATTGACTAATAGAACATTAAAACTTTGTTTTCTCTGCTATGGCTCAAACCTAGGCCACAAAACTCACCTGCAGTCCATATAAACTGCAACACAAACTAACTAGGTATTTCTGTCCTCCAAATCAATCGCTAAAGTAGCAAGCGGAGACTTGTCAAAATCACCAAATGTTCTCCATCTTTCTTCTTATTATTTTTCTTCAGTTCCAGGGCTAGAGCTTAGCTGGCTGCAGCAAATCATGCAATATTATACTAACCGATTACGTTTTTGTGGACTAGGTCCAGGACCTCTTCATTTGTTTCGCCATGCTAACAAACAACCAAAGTATAACCCAGACTAACAGCTACAGTGTTAAGTTGATGCCACCATTTTGACACTATCAATTCATCTATTCGCACAATTTAAGACCAGTTCATGTGCGTGGCTATGAATATCATTAAATGAATTTTAAAATGTGTTGGGGTCCCAACTATCAGAATTACACTTCCAAATCTTGAATGGAAGTCAAATTCTTTAGCTAAATTTGTTACAGCTAGCCATAGCATTGTTATGGCTAGCTAACTTACTTCTTTCTACATTTGGCAGTGAGCCTCTCTGAAGCTCTCCACTGCTGACAGTGAGTTTCTCTCTCTCTCTCTGAAACTCTATGCTACCCACTGCAGCTTACTGCTACTGCTACAACTGCTATTACAGCCACATTAAAAAAATATTTATCTTTTACAATGAAAATACCTCTTTGAAATTGAACTGGTGAGTAGGGATGATGTGTCAACAAAGAGTGCACAAACAAGAATTGTCTGACAGTGTATGCTACAAAATTCCCTGCTACAAAATTCCCTGCTCCACCAATTTCACATTCTCACATAATGTGTGAGATGTGATGCCCCACCTCTTTATTGTGGCAAACTAATGGCATGAACTTTCACCATCTGCAGCCATATATCATGAATTGCACAAGTAGTGATGGAAAATAATCAAAAAAAAAATTTTTTTTGGAAAGAAATTACCCTTAAGTCTCTGAGCTTCTAAACCTTTTTAAAAATATTTATGACTTGAAAAATCAATAAGATGCCAATTAGCAATATGGGTATAACGTAAAAGCTAATGTGCTACATTATTATTTTTTAATTTTCAAATGATAAATATGCCACACACAAATAAATTCTAGTGATAAGGAAGCAATGTCTGTCTGTCTGTCTGTCTGTCTGTCTGTCTGTCTGTCTGTCTGTCTGTCTGTCTGTCTGTCTGTCTGTCTGTCTGTCTGTCTGTCTGTCTGTCTGTCTGTCTGTCTGTCTGTCTGTCTGTCTGTCTGTCTGTCTGTCTGTCTGTCTGTCTGTCTGTCTGTCTGTCTGTCTGTCTGTCTGTCTGTGAGACTTTAAACTCCACCTGGATGCCTAGACTGATCTTGATGGAACTTTGTACGAATATTCCCTATGTTTGGTTTTAATTGGTGACCTATTGTGGCTGCTACAGGCTTTTTTCTCAAGGCATATTGTAACAGATAAAGGGTCCTTTATGGTACACTCCCAAACCACCAAAATGTAAACAACAGCAAAGTACACAAAAATTGAATTCTATTGAATTCTACTGAATGAGTGGTGGCCATCAAAAGCAGCCATTCCTCGAGTTATGATAAATTGAGCATAGTTAATTTATATAATGAGACTTGAAATTTCCAGCCAAATCACGCTCACTCATGATTTAATATTGTCTACATAATGACTTAATGTTCCAAATCCACTGAATTTCAACAGGAGTGTGGTGGGGTGTAGGAGAGGGGGTGGTGGAGGTCAAGAGGATTCTAAGCCTCTGTCTCCTCAGTTTATGCTGCAACCAGAGACAATCCTATGTGCTAGGTAGAGTTTGATCCACCTTCAAGTTGAATAGGTTTTAAACTATATTACTTAAATGCACATTAGGGAAATCTGGCTTTCCCACTCAGGAGCTCCCCAAAGTAAAAACTCCTGGTGGGTGGAGCCACTCAAAGATGACACAAAAATAAGAATGCCAACACAAAACAACATAACAAGTGACTACACACAAAGCTGATTAACATACATTGGACGTAAGTAATGGCATCAGATGAATTGGTTGCCTAACAATAACTATCTAAGGGTCCAGCCCACATTCAAATGTTATTACAATTTATGGAGCTGTTAATTAGGAAATCTTGTGGTCTGGATGCTTCTCTGTGTCTTTAGTTGGAGGCTGGTCCTTACAGGGGTCATTACCAGGAATCTACCCAGAGACACCTTTCCATTGGAAGGAGGAAGTTCGACCAGCCCAGCAATAACAAAGTCACCCTAAGACTCCATGAGCTACTACGTGAGCCAGAAATGTAGATATCAATATCTCTACTGATTTCTTCAAACTTTTTTAAAGTGTAGTTCCTCCTTGGACTTCAAAATGTTAGACTACCATCAAATCATTACAAATGTAGTTTTTACCTGTGGCACACAGCTCTAGGAACTCTTGGAATGGTTAGGGTAAGGTGGGGGCGGGGGGCGGGGGGCGGTGGTGATTGGTGAAATGGATACATCCACAGGTTTAGCTCAAGAATGTTTTTTAACTAATTGTTTACTGTTTGTAAACAGAATTTGTTGTTACAACTAAGTGGTTGCAACCAAGTGCTTTTACTGTATGGAAACCCACTGGTTACAATTTGGTATTTTCATAGAAACCCAGAAGTTGTACATCTTACCACATATTTAACCTCATCTTAGGTGTTCTATGCAATTATTTTTCCTGGTCTAAAACATTGCTTCAAAAAATATTATAGTAATTATTTGCCACAGGTCATAGTGCAGGCCGCACTTGCTTTTTTATTGCCAGTATTAGCATAAAATATTTTATATTCGTAAATATCAGCGTCCAAATTGCTGCGACATTTTAGCGAGCTATATAACAATCTTAGAGATTATTTCATATTTAATTATTTGTTGATCACCAGTTTAGTTGTAACTTGTTAGCCAATTCTTTCTGAAGCTTCATAACTTCCTTCAGCAATATTTCTTTCTTTTTTATATTCATAAATAACTAGGCAAAGAGGAAAGGAGTGATTTCTTTGATTCACTTAAGTATTTTTTTTTTTGATGAAAAATTTCCCCATAAACTAACTTGTAGGTCAAATAAAGACATCTATACATATTTCAACATTTATAGACTATTTACAGTAATTAGGAGTGGCAGTAGTTGCAGTGATCTGATCTGTGTGTGCTTTGTGCATTAACTGTTCACTAATCTACAACTCCCTCGCCAGACAAAGGCTACTGTTGGCATGTTAGGGCTGGTCACTAACACTGACAACCATGATGAAAATCCTAAGTAGAACACCTCTCGTGAGCACTCTCTGGGTGGACATCTACTTGTAAACAGCTCTTAATCTGTGTGTGCGTGTGTGTGTGTGTGTGTGTGTGCGTGCGTGCGTGCGTGCGTGCGTGCGTGCGTGCGTGCATGCGTGCATGCGTGCGTGCGTGCGTGCGTGCGTGCATGTGTGTTCAACACATTCCTTCATTTTTTATGCTACAGAATCAAGAAAGGTATCAAAAAATAGTAATGAAGCACTGCTCCCACTCATGTGGTTTATAATTTGAAGACTTATTCAGGTCATAATAGACAAAAGTGATCAAAAGAAGGGCCATTTCAAGCTAATTAATGGCAGCATCAGCTGTATCGAAAAGCCCTTAGGGAAGTTGCATACTCTTGACAGATTAGTGCACACTCAGTTTAGTACATGATCACTAAAACTTACTACAGAATTCCCTGATAAACAGCAACCCTTTGTGGATAGGTGGCACTGGTTGCATTTTGGTGGTATAACCACACTAGGAATAGAGCCTCACTTTGCAAGGTTAAATAAATGGGGAATTATTGTGCACAGAAAAGGGGGGAAAGAGAAGGAAGGTGGACTATTGCATTGTTGACTCGTGGATTGTATGCACCGGCCAGAAGATGAGAAATGTTGTGCACATTTAATTGATAGAGTCATGATTAATTGCTGGCTGAATTTACGATAATAATTAAATTACATACATATTCCTACTTTGCAAGCAGAGCTGCAAAAGAACATCTGGTCTGCTTAAATTGGTTTCAATTTTTCAGCAAGTAAAGAGAGGCATTTTTAAGTTAAAACGTACAAATCAAGTGATTTTCGGCAACAAATGACACTTTAGGTAAAATATTTAAATTTTAGATGATGACCTTTCCCCCCTAAGCCCAGAACTGACCAAACGTCTCCACTTTTTATGGCAAGTAAGAATAATAATGCATGCAATACATTATTTTTTTGTTGTTGACATATTATAGTTCATAATTTATATTCTGATATTATATACAAGTTCAATAATAATCACTGTGATGTGAAATTAGTTTTCATTTTTTCAATGTCCTTTGGTTACTATTCGGTTGACTTGAAGTTGAGGGTCACATTCATAGTGTGTCCAGTAAGGTCCACTTGTGGAGATTCATATTCAATTCCACGAACATCACCAGAAATCTTGAAGTCCTTGTTTTCATCAGCAAGTGTGAATTTGCATTTATAATGCCCTAGCCCAAAAATAATGACCTTGAAGTATCCATCAAGTGGGGAATCCCCTATGGCCTGAGAGTATTAAGAGAAGTAAGAATAATGATCTGCAGTGGCTGGCTATGTAGCTGGCAATGACAAGATGATCAGTGACACTTACGTTGATTTCGGCGGCTGTAGCATCACCGCTTTCAAGTGTTGAAGGTTTTTTAGTGAATCTACCAGTTGTGAAGTATTCAGAAATATGGACTGGTGAATTTGTCTTGTTACTCAATGTCACATTCACCTCTGTTATGAAAATAGACAAGAGAGAAGAAAGATGTGATATTAGTTTAGTTCAATAAATACAGTTGATCTTCTTTGCAGAACTCACTCAGTTCTGCCATGACTGCCTGCTTCTGTTCTGTGCTGCAAAGTTTAGAAGATGATAAGGTTTGAGAAGACTGCCCAATGTGAAAAGACCAGACCATGGTCCTGCTTTTATACCAACTGCTGACAGTTCAGCTGACAGAGGGAATGGGGAATTGACCTTGCTTCAGGCATGAGTTTCCGTTTGACCAGTAATTGAGGTCAGGGTAGCTGAGAAAGTTGTCAAAAGTGTAGCTTCATCTACAATAGAATGCCCTATAGCTGACTTACTATTGTATACATGTAGCATGATTTCTTGAGGAAAGTAGCCCCCCACCAGGCATCTACAAACGAACATTTTAAAAATCCCATTGGTCTAAATGGTTGTTTGGCAGTCAATTAGCATAAGGAAATGTTTCCTGAACATTGTACAGGTATAGCTGAGTCAGGCTGGGGGTAGCACCTGGTCTTCGCTTGGGCTTTTTTCCCCTCTTTTGCTTTGAATTGAGTGGTAACCAGTTCAATTAGTCTGAAATGGGAAAAGTGTGGAATGCAAGCCATCCTTAGAACAGGTACTTTGTTGGTGGTGTGATAATTTTATTGTAGAGTTTAGTTAACATTTAATAAGAAAAACAAACATTTGTACAGATTAGTCGAAGTGGGAAGAGTGTGGAATGCACGCCATCCATGGAACAGGTACTTTGTTGGTGGTTTGATAAGTTCATTGTAGAGTTTAGCTAACATTTGATAAGAAAAGAAAACATTTCTACGTATAGTACTATTCTGTACAAAGTTATGATGTTCTAGGTAAAGAATATTTTCTCTTCCATCTTTTGTGGAGAGGGAGTGGTGGCAGGGTGGGGGAAAAGAGAGGCAGAGAAGGGAATATTGAGGGTTCTACCTGGTCCACTCTTGAACAATCAACATAAAAAGCTGTTCATGTTAGAACATGTTTTCTCACACTTCTGCCTAACTACCTTGAGTGATATTCCCTGAGCCTTACTGACTGACTGACATAGTAGAAGTCAACCAAACTGCAAACTGAAGATGCTTATTCAGACTTCCTCTGTTCCTTCTTCATGGGGAATTGTTAGATTTGAAACAAACATTGATATTTAGTCCATTAACCAGTCTTTGATAATGAAAACATTTCAGCTTCTTTCCATACCAAGTTAAACTTGGATCATGAAATAAAATTAATTTGAGTGTCTCTATTATAACTGGAACATTTTTCTTTTGTGTGTCTGTTTCTTCCATTGTTAGCTACACATATCTGTTCACAGACATTGAGATTAATTACTTTGACAAGGACAGACTAATTAGGATCCTAGAAGGTCCATTTATATATGTTTAAAAAAGGGACACAGCTGTGAGTACACTAATGGGACCATATCCCAATATTATAAAATTCATTGCTGGTAGGTTGGATAACTTTGCCAAAATTCTTGGCATTTTCAATGAAAATGAACTTCCATGTGGTGAATTTGGTGAATTTGGTGAATTTGGTGAATTTGGTGAATTTTAAATAGAACATAATAAAATTCATTTGGGATGAGTTTCTGTGGAAGGTGGAGGGGAGAAATGATCTTTTAGGAGGGGAAGTGGGGTACTGGGAGTTGGGGCGGCGCAGCGGGTGGGGGGGGGGGGGACATCCCAGGTCTCCCCACATCTATATGAGGGAGTACAGTAGTACTCTCTAAGTAGGGATGATCACACCCAAAAAAATAGCGGCCTCATTGACTAATATAACATTAAAACTTTGTTTTCTCTGCTATGGCTCAAACCTAGGCCACAAAACTCACCTGCAGTCCATATAAACTGCAACACAAACTAACTAGGTATTTCTGTCCTCCAAATCAATCGCTAAAGTAGCGAGCGGAGACTTGTCAAAATCACCAAATGTTCTCCATCTTTCTTCTTATTATTTTTCTTCAGTTCCAGGGCTAGAGCTTAGCTGGCTGCAGCAAATCATGCAATATTATACTAACCGATTACGTTTCTGTGGACTAGGTCCAGGACCTCTTCATTTGCTTCGCCATGCTAACAAACTACCAAAGTATATCCCAGACTAACAGCTACAGTGTTAAGTTGATGCCGCCATTTTGACACTATCAATTCATCTATTCGCACAATTTAAGACCAGTTCATGTGCGTGGCTATGAATATCATTAAATGAATTTTAAAATATGGTGGGGTCCCAACTATCAGATAAAAGAACTCCAAATTTCTGCTAACAGCGAGTCTCTCTACCACCACTACCACCAGAATTACACTTCCAAATCTTGAATGGAAGTCAAATTCTTTAGCTAAATTTGTTACAGCTAGCCATAGCATTGTTATGGCTAGCTAACTTACTCTTTCTGCGTTTGGCAGTGAGCCTCTCTGAAGCTCTCCACTGCTGACAGTGAGTTTCTCTCTCTCTCTCTCTGAAACTCTACGCTACCCACTGCAGCTTACTGCTACTGCTACAACTGCTATTACAGCCACATTAAAAAAATATTTATCTTTTACAATGAAAATACCTCTTTGAAATTGAACTGGTGAGTAGGGATGATGTGTCAACAAAGAGTGCACAAACAAGAATTGTCTGACAGTGTATGCTACAAAATTCCCTGCTACAAAATTCCCTGATCCACCAATTTCACATTCTCACGTAATGTGTGAGATGTGATGCCCCACCTCTTTATTGTGGCAAACTAATGGCATGAACTTTCACCATCTGCAGCCATATATCGTGAATTGCACAAGTAGTGATGGAAAATAATTAAAAAAAAAATTTTTTTTTTGGAAAGAAATTACCCTTTAAGTCTCTGAGCTTCTAAACCTTCTTTTTAAAAATATTTATGACTTGAAAAATCAATAAGATGCCAATTAGCAATATGGGTATAACGTAAAAGCTAATGTGCTACATTATTATTTTTTAATTTTCAAATGATAAATATGCCACACACATAAATAAATTCTAGTGATAAGGAAGCAATGTCTGTCTGTCTGTCTGTCTGTCTGTCTGTCTGTCTGTCTGTCTGTCTGTCTGTCTGTCTGTCTGTCTGTCTGTCTGTCTGTCTGTCTGTCTGTCTGTCTGTCTGTCTGTCTGTCTGTCTGTCTGTCTGTCTGTCTGTGAGACTTTAAACTCCACCTGGATGCCTAGACTGATCTTGATGGAACTTTGTACGAATATTCCCTATGTTTGGTTTTAATTGGTGACCTATTGTGGCTGCTACAGGCTTTTTTCTCAAGGCATATTGTAACAGATAAAGGGTCCTTTATGGTACACTCCCAAACCACCAAAAAGTAAACAACAGCAAAGTACACAAAAATTGAATTCTATTGAATTCTACTGAATGAGTGGTGGCCATCAAAAGCAGCCATTCCTCGAGTTATGATAAATTGAGCATAGTTAATTTATATAATGAGACTTGAAATTTCCAGCCAAATCACGCTCACTCATGATTTAATATTGTCTACATAATGACTTAATGTTCCAAATCCACTGAATTTCAACAGGAGTGTGGTGGGGTGTAGGAGAGGAGGTGGTGGAGGTCAAGAGGATTCTAAGCCTCTGTCTCCTCAGTTTATGCTGCAACCAGAGACAATCCTATGTGCTAGGTAGAGTTTGATCCACCTTCAAGTTGAATAGGTTTTAAACTATATTACTTAAATGCACATTAGGGAAATCTGGCTTTCCCACTCAGGAGCTCCCCAAAGTAAAAACTCCTGGTGGGTGGAGCCACTCAAAGATGACACAAAAATAAGAATGCCAACACAAAACAACATAACAAGTGACTACACACAAAGCTGATTAACATACATTGGACGTAAGTAATGGCATCAAATGAATTGGTTGCCTAACAATAACTATCTAAGGGTCCAGCCCACATTCAAATGTTATTACAATTTATGGAGCTGTTAATTAGGAAATCTTGTGGTCTGGATGCTTCTCTGTGTCTTTAGTTGGAGGCTGGTCCTTACAGGGGTCATTACCAGGAATCTACCCAGAGACACCTTTCCATTGGAAGGAGGAAGTTCGACCAGCCCAGCAATAACAAAGTCACCCTAAGACTCCATGAGCTACTACGTGAGCCAGAAATGTAGATATCAATATCTCTACTGATTTCTTCAAACTTTTTTAAAGTGTAGTTCCTCCTTGGACTTCAAAATGTTAGACTACCATCAAATCATTACAAATGTAGTTTTTACCTGTGGCACACAGCTCTAGGAACTCTTGGAATGGTTAGGGTAAGGTGGGGGCGGGGGGCGGGGGGCGGTGGTGATTGGTGAAATGGATACATCCACAGGTTTAGCTCAAGAATGTTTTTTAACTAATTGTTTACTGTTTGTAAACAGAATTTGTTGTTACAACTAAGTGGTTGCAACCAAGTGCTTTTACTGTATGGAAACCCACTGGTTACAATTTGGTATTTTCATAGAAACCCAGAAGTTGTACATCTTACCACATATTTAACCTCATCTTAGGTGTTCTATGCAATTATTTTTCCTGGTCTAAAACATTGCTTCAATAAATATTATAGTAATTATTTGCCACAGGTCATAGTGCAGGCCGCACTTGCTTTTTTATTGCCAGTATTAGCATAAAATGTTTTATATTCGTAAATATCAGCGTCCAAATTGCTGCGACATTTTAGCGAGCTATATAACAATCTTAGAGATTATTTCATATTTAATTATTTGTTGATCACCAGTTTAGTTGTAACTTGTTAGCCAATTCTTTCTGAAGCTTCATAACTTCCTTCAGCAATATTTCTTTCTTTTTTATATTCATAAATAACTAGGCAAAGAGGAAAGGAGTGATTTCTTTGATTCACTTAAGTATTTTTTTTTTGATGAAAAATTTCCCCATAAACTAACTTGTAGGTCAAATAAAGACATCTATACATATTTCAACATTTATAGACTATTTACAGTAATTAGGAGTGGCAGTAGTTGCAGTGATCTGATCTGTGTGTGCTTTGTGCATTAACTGTTCACTAATCTACAACTCCCTCGCCAGACAAAGGCTACTGTTGGCATGTTAGGGCTGGTCACTAACACTGACAACCATGATGAAAATCCTAAGTAGAACACCTCTCGTGAGCACTCTCTGGGTGGACATCTACTTGTAAACAGCTCTTAATCTGTGTGTGCGTGTGTGTGTGTGTGTGTGTGCGCGTGCGTGCGTGCGTGCGTGCGTGCGTGCGTGCATGCGTGCGTGCGTGCGTGCGTGCGTGCGTGCATGTGTGTTCAACACATTCCTTCATTTTTTATGCTACAGAATCAAGAAAGGTATCAAAAAATAGTAATGAAGCACTGCTCCCACTCATGTGGTTTATAATTTGAAGACTTATTCAGGTCATAATAGACAAAAGTGATCAAAAGAAGGGCCATTTCAAGCTAATTAATGGCAGCATCAGCTGTATCGAAAAGCCCTTAGGGAAGTTGCATACTCTTGACAGATTAGTGTACACTCAGTTTAGTACATGATCACTAAAACTTACTACAGAATTCCCTGATAAACAGCAACCCTTTGTGGATAGGTGGCACTGGTTGCATTTTGGTGGTATAACCACACTAGGAATAGAGCCTCACTTTGCAAGGTTAAATAAATGGGGAATTATTGTGCACAGAAAAGGGGGGAAAGAGAAGGAAGGTGGACTATTGCATTGTTGACTCGTGGATTGTATGCACCGGCCAGAAGATGAGAAATGTTGTGCACATTTAATTGATAGAGTCATGATTAATTGCTGGCTGAATTTACGATAATAATTAAATTACATACATATTCCTACTTTGCAAGCAGAGCTGCAAAAGAACATCTGGTCTGCTTAAATTGGTTTCAATTTTTCAGCAAGTAAAGAGAGGCATTTTTAAGTTAAAACGTACAAATCAAGTGATTTTCGGCAACAAATGACACTTTAGGTAAAATATTTAAATTTTAGATGATGACCTTTCCCCCCTAAGCCCAGAACTGACCAAACGTCTCCACTTTTTATGGCAAGTAAGAATAATAATGCATGCAATACATTATTTTTTTGTTGTTGACATATTATAGTTCATAATTTATATTCTGATATTATATACAAGTTCAATAATAATCACTGTGATGTGAAATTAGTTTTCATTTTTTCAATGTCCTTTGGTTACTATTCGGTTGACTTGAAGTTGAGGGTCACATTCATAGTGTGTCCAGTAAGGTCCACTTGTGGAGATTCATATTCAATTCCACGAACATCACCAGAAATCTTGAAGTCCTTGTTTTCATCAGCAAGTGTGAATTTGCATTTATAATGCCCTAGCCCAAAAATAATGACCTTGAAGTATCCATCAAGTGGGGAATCCCCTATGGCCTGAGAGTATTAAGAGAAGTAAGAATAATGATCTGCAGTGGCTGGCTATGTAGCTGGCAATGACAAGATGATCAGTGACACTTACGTTGATTTCGGCGGCTGTAGCATCACCGCTTTCAAGTGTTGAAGGTTTTTTAGTGAATCTACCAGTTGTGAAGTATTCAGAAATATGGACTGGTGAATTTGTCTTGTTACTCAATGTCACATTCACCTCTGTTATGAAAATAGACAAGAGAGAAGAAAGATGTGATATTAGTTTAGTTCAATAAATACAGTTGATCTTCTTTGCAGAACTCACTCAGTTCTGCCATGACTGCCTGCTTCTGTTCTGTGCTGCAAAGTTTAGAAGATGATAAGGTTTGAGAAGACTGCCCAATGTGAAAAGACCAGACCATGGTCCTGCTTTTATACCAACTGCTGACAGTTCAGCTGACAGAGGGAATGGGGAATTGACCTTGCTTCAGGCATGAGTTTCCGTTTGACCAGTAATTGAGGTCAGGGTAGCTGAGAAAGTTGTCAAAAGTGTAGCTTCATCTACAATAGAATGCCCTATAGCTGACTTACTATTGTATACATGTAGCATGATTTCTTGAGGAAAGTAGCCCCCCACCAGGCATCTACAAACGAACATTTTAAAAATCCCATTGGTCTAAATGGTTGTTTGGCAGTCAATTAGCATAAGGAAATGTTTCCTGAACATTGTACAGGTATAGCTGAGTCAGGCTGGGGGTAGCACCTGGTCTTCGCTTGGGCTTTTTTCCCCTCTTTTGCTTTGAATTGAGTGGTAACCAGTTCAATTAGTCTGAAATGGGAAAAGTGTGGAATGCAAGCCATCCTTAGAACAGGTACTTTGTTGGTGGTGTGATAATTTTATTGTAGAGTTTAGTTAACATTTAATAAGAAAAACAAACATTTGTACAGATTAGTCGAAGTGGGAAGAGTGTGGAATGCACGCCATCCATGGAACAGGTACTTTGTTGGTGGTTTGATAAGTTCATTGTAGAGTTTAGCTAACATTTGATAAGAAAAGAAAACATTTCTACGTATAGTACTATTCTGTACAAAGTTATGATGTTCTAGGTAAAGAATATTTTCTCTTCCATCTTTTGTGGAGAGGGAGTGGTGGCAGGGTGGGGGAAAAGAGAGGCAGAGAAGGGAATATTGAGGGTTCTACCTGGTCCACTCTTGAACAATCAACATAAAAAGCTGTTCATGTTAGAACATGTTTTCTCACACTTCTGCCTAACTACCTTGAGTGATATTCCCTGAGCCTTACTGACTGACTGACATAGTAGAAGTCAACCAAACTGCAAACTGAAGATGCTTATTCAGACTTCCTCTGTTCCTTCTTCATGGGGAATTGTTAGATTTGAAACAAACATTGATATTTAGTCCATTAACCAGTCTTTGATAATGAAAACATTTCAGCTTCTTTCCATACCAAGTTAAACTTGGATCATGAAATAAAATTAATTTGAGTGTCTCTATTATAACTGGAACATTTTTCTTTTGTGTGTCTGTTTCTTCCATTGTTAGCTACACATATCTGTTCACAGACATTGAGATTAATTACTTTGACAAGGACAGACTAATTAGGATCCTAGAAGGTCCATTTATATATGTTTAAAAAAGGGACACAGCTGTGAGTACACTAATGGGACCATATCCCAATATTATAAAATTCATTGCTGGTAGGTTGGATAACTTTGCCAAAATTCTTGGCATTTTCAATGAAAATGAACTTCCATGTGGTGAATTTGGTGAATTTGGTGAATTTGGTGAATTTGGTGAATTTTAAATAGAACATAATAAAATTCATTTGGGATGAGTTTCTGTGGAAGGTGGAGGGGAGAAATGATCTTTTAGGAGGGGAAGTGGGGTACTGGGAGTTGGGGCGGCGCAGCGGGTGGGGGGGGGGGGACATCCCAGGTCTCCCCACATCTATATGAGGGAGTACAGTAGTACTCTCTAAGTAGGGATGATCACACCCAAAAAAATAGCGGCCTCATTGACTAATATAACATTAAAACTTTGTTTTCTCTGCTATGGCTCAAACCTAGGCCACAAAACTCACCTGCAGTCCATATAAACTGCAACACAAACTAACTAGGTATTTCTGTCCTCCAAATCAATCGCTAAAGTAGCGAGCGGAGACTTGTCAAAATCACCAAATGTTCTCCATCTTTCTTCTTATTATTTTTCTTCAGTTCCAGGGCTAGAGCTTAGCTGGCTGCAGCAAATCATGCAATATTATACTAACCGATTACGTTTCTGTGGACTAGGTCCAGGACCTCTTCATTTGCTTCGCCATGCTAACAAACTACCAAAGTATATCCCAGACTAACAGCTACAGTGTTAAGTTGATGCCGCCATTTTGACACTATCAATTCATCTATTCGCACAATTTAAGACCAGTTCATGTGCGTGGCTATGAATATCATTAAATGAATTTTAAAATATGGTGGGGTCCCAACTATCAGATAAAAGAACTCCAAATTTCTGCTAACAGCGAGTCTCTCTACCACCACTACCACCAGAATTACACTTCCAAATCTTGAATGGAAGTCAAATTCTTTAGCTAAATTTGTTACAGCTAGCCATAGCATTGTTATGGCTAGCTAACTTACTCTTTCTGCGTTTGGCAGTGAGCCTCTCTGAAGCTCTCCACTGCTGACAGTGAGTTTCTCTCTCTCTCTATCTGAAACTCTACGCTACCCACTGCAGCTTACTGCTACTGCTACAACTGCTATTACAGCCACATTCAAAAAATATTTATCTTTTACAATGAAAATACCTCTTTGAAATTGAACTGGTGAGTAGGGATGATGTGTCAACAAAGAGTGCACAAACAAGAATTGTCTGACAGTGTATGCTACAAAATTCCCTGCTACAAAATTCCCTGATCCACCAATTTCACATTCTCACGTAATGTGTGAGATGTGATGCCCCACCTCTTTATTGTGGCAAACTAATGGCATGAACTTTCACCATCTGCAGCCATATATCGTGAATTGCACAAGTAGTGATGGAAAATAATTAAAAAAAAAATTTTTTTTTTGGAAAGAAATTACCCTTTAAGTCTCTGAGCTTCTAAACCTTCTTTTTAAAAATATTTATGACTTGAAAAATCAATAAGATGCCAATTAGCAATATGGGTATAACGTAAAAGCTAATGTGCTACATTATTATTTTTTAATTTTCAAATGATAAATATGCCACACACATAAATAAATTCTAGTGATAAGGAAGCAATGTCTGTCTGTCTGTCTGTCTGTCTGTCTGTCTGTCTGTCTGTCTGTCTGTCTGTCTGTCTGTCTGTCTGTCTGTCTGTCTGTCTGTCTGTCTGTCTGTCTGTCTGTCTGTCTGTCTGTCTGTGAGACTTTAAACTCCACCTGGATGCCTAGACTGATCTTGATGGAACTTTGTACGAATATTCCCTATGTTTTGTTTTAATTGGTGACCTATTGTGGCTGCTACAGGCTTTTTTCTCAAGGCATATTGTAACAGATAAAGGGTCCTTTATGGTACACTCCCAAACCACCAAAAAGTAAACAACAGCAAAGTACACAAAAATTGAATTCTATTGAATTCTACTGAATGAGTGGTGGCCATCAAAAGCAGCCATTCCTCGAGTTATGATAAATTGAGCATAGTTAATTTATATAATGAGACTTGAAATTTCCAGCCAAATCACGCTCACTCATGATTTAATATTGTCTACATAATGACTTAATGTTCCAAATCCACTGAATTTCAACAGGAGTGTGGTGGGGTGTAGGAGAGGGGGTGGTGGAGGTCAAGAGGATTCTAAGCCTCTGTCTCCTCAGTTTATGCTGCAACCAGAGACAATCCTATGTGCTAGGTAGAGTTTGATCCACCTTCAAGTTGAATAGGTTTTAAACTATATTACTTAAATGCACATTAGGGAAATCTGGCTTTCCCACTCAGGAGCTCCCCAAAGTAAAAACTCCTGGTGGGTGGAGCCACTCAAAGATGACACAAAAATAAGAATGCCAACACAAAACAACATAACAAGTGACTACACACAAAGCTGATTAACATACATTGGACGTAAGTAATGGCATCAAATGAATTGGTTGCCTAACAATAACTATCTAAGGGTCCAGCCCACATTCAAATGTTATTACAATTTATGGAGCTGTTAATTAGGAAATCTTGTGGTCTGGATGCTTCTCTGTGTCTTTAGTTGGAGGCTGGTCCTTACAGGGGTCATTACCAGGAAACTACCCAGAGACACCTTTCCATTGGAAGGAGGAAGTTCGACCAGCCCAGCAATAACAAAGTCACCCTAAGACTCCATGAGCTACTACGTGAGCCAGAAATGTAGATATCAATATCTCTACTGATTTCTTCAAACTTTTTTAAAGTGTAGTTCCTCCTTGGACTTCAAAATGTTAGACTACCATCAAATCATTACAAATGTAGTTTTTACCTGTGGCACACAGCTCTAGGAACTCTTGGAATGGTTAGGGTAAGGTGGGGGCGGGGGGCGGGGGGCGGTGGTGATTGGTGAAATGGATACATCCACAGGTTTAGCTCAAGAATGTTTTTTAACTAATTGTTTACTGTTTGTAAACAGAATTTGTTGTTACAACTAAGTGGTTGCAACCAAGTGCTTTTACTGTATGGAAACCCACTGGTTACAATTTGGTATTTTCATAGAAACCCAGAAGTTGTACATCTTACCACATATTTAACCTCATCTTAGGTGTTCTATGCAATTATTTTTCCTGGTCTAAAACATTGCTTCAATAAATATTATAGTAATTATTTGCCACAGGTCATAGTGCAGGCCGCACTTGCTTTTTTATTGCCAGTATTAGCATAAAATGTTTTATATTCGTAAATATCAGCGTCCAAATTGCTGCGACATTTTAGCGAGCTATATAACAATCTTAGAGATTATTTCATATTTAATTATTTGTTGATCACCAGTTTAGTTGTAACTTGTTAGCCAATTCTTTCTGAAGCTTCATAACTTCCTTCAGCAATATTTCTTTCTTTTTTATATTCATAAATAACTAGGCAAAGAGGAAAGGAGTGATTTCTTTGATTCACTTAAGTATTTTTTTTTTTGATGAAAAATTTCCCCATAAACTAACTTGTAGGTCAAATAAAGACATATCTATACATATTTCAACATTTATAGACTATTTACAGTAATTAGGAGTGGCAGTAGTTGCAGTGATCTGATCTGTGTGTGCTTTGTGCATTAACTGTTCACTAATCTACAACTCCCTCGCCAGACAAAGGCTACTGTTGGCATGTTAGGGCTGGTCACTAACACTGACAACAATGATGAAAATCCAAAGTAGAACACCTCTCGTGAGCACTCTCTGGGTGGACATCTACTTGTAAACAGCTCTTAATCTGTGTGTGTGTGTGTGTGTGTGTGTGTGTGTGTGTGTGTGTGTGTGTGTGTTGTGCACACGCGTGCATGCGTGCGTGCGTGCCTGCGTGCGTGCATGCGTGCATGCATGCGTTCAACACATTCCTTCATTTTTGATGCTACAGAATCAAGAAAGGTATCAAAAAAATAGTAATGAAGCACTACTCCCACTCATGTGGTTTATAATTTGAAGACTTATTCAGGTCATAATAGACAAATGTGATCAAAAAAAGGGCCATTTCAAGCTAATTAATGGCAGCATCAGCTGTATTGAAAAGCTCTTAGGGAAGTTGCATACTCTTGACAGTTTAGTGCACACTCAGTTTAGTACATGATCACTAAAACTTACTACAGAATTCCCTGATAAACAGCAACCCTTTGTGGATAGGTTGCACTGGTTGCATTTTGGTGGTATAACCACTCTAGGAATAGAGCCTCACTTTGCAAGGTTAAATAAATGGGGAATTATTGTGCACAGAAAAGGGGGGAAATAGAAGGAATGTGGACTATTACATTGTTGACTCGTGGATTGTATGCACCGGCCAGAAGATGAGAAATGTTGTGCACATTTAATTGATAGAGTCATGATTAATTGCTGGCTGAATTTACGATAATAATTAAATTACATACATATTCCTACTTTGCAAGCAGAGCTGCAAAAGAACATCTGGTCTGCTTAAATTGGTTTCAATTTTTCAGCAAGTAAAGAGAGGCATTTTTAAGTTAAAACGTACAAATCAAGTGATTTTCGGCAACAAATGACACTTTAGGTAAAATATTTAAATTTTAGATGATGACCTTTCCCCCTAAGCCCAGAACTGACCAAACGTCTCCACTTTTTATGGCAAGTAAGAATAATAATGCATGCAATACATTATTTTTTTGTTGTTGACATATTATAGTTCATAATTTATATTCTGATATTATATACAAGTTCAATAATAATCACTGTGATGTGAAATTAGTTTTCATTTTTTCAATGTCCTTTGGTTACTATTCGGTTGACTTGAAGTTGAGGGTCACATTCATAGTGTGTCCAGTAAGGTCCACTTGTGGAGATTCATATTCAATTCCACGAACATCACCAGAAATCTTGAAGTCCTTGTTTTCATCAGCAAGTGTGAATTTGCATTTATAATGCCCTAGCCCAAAAATAATGACCATGAAGTATCCATCAAGTGGGGAATCCCCTATGGCCTGAGAGTATTAAGAGAAGTAAGAATAATGATCTGCAGTGGCTGGCTATGTAGCTGGCAATGACAAGATGATCAGTGACACTTACGTTGATTTCGGCGGCTGTAGCATCACCGCTTTCAAGTGTTGAAGGTTTTTTAGTGAATCTACCAGTTGTGAAGTATTCAGAAATATGGACTGGTGAATTTGTCTTGTTACTCAATGTCACATTCACCTCTGTTATGAAAATAGACAAGAGAGAAGAAAGATGTGATATTAGTTTAGTTCAATAAATACAGTTGATCTTCTTTGCAGAACTCACTCAGTTCTGCCATGACTGCCTGCTTCTGTTCTGTGCTGCAAAGTTTAGAAGATGATAAGGTTTGAGAAGACTGCCCAATGTGAAAAGACCAGACCATGGTCCTGCTTTTATACCAACTGCTGACAGTTCAGCTGACAGAGGGAATGGGGAATTGACCTTGCTTCAGGCATGAGTTTCCGTTTGACCAGTAATTGAGGTCAGGGTAGCTGAGAAAGTTGTCAAAAGTGTAGCTTCATCTACAATAGAATGCCCTATAGCTGACTTACTATTGTATACATGTAGCATGATTTCTTGAGGAAAGTAGCCCCCCACCAGGCATCTACAAACGAACATTTTAAAAATCCCATTGGTCTAAATGGTTGTTTGGCAGTCAATTAGCATAAGGAAATGTTTCCTGAACATTGTACAGGTATAGCTGAGTCAGGCTGGGGGTAGCACCTGGTCTTCGCTTGGGCTTTTTTCCCCTCTTTTGCTTTGAATTGAGTGGTAACCAGTTCAATTAGTCTGAAATGGGAAAAGTGTGGAATGCAAGCCATCCTTAGAACAGGTACTTTGTTGGTGGTGTGATAATTTTATTGTAGAGTTTAGTTAACATTTAATAAGAAAAACAAACATTTGTACAGATTAGTCGAAGTGGGAAGAGTGTGGAATGCACGCCATCCATGGAACAGGTACTTTGTTGGTGGTTTGATAAGTTCATTGTAGAGTTTAGCTAACATTTGATAAGAAAAGAAAACATTTCTACGTATAGTACTATTCTGTACAAAGTTATGATGTTCTAGGTAAAGAATATTTTCTCTTCCATCTTTTGTGGAGAGGGAGTGGTGGCAGGGTGGGGGAAAAGAGAGAAAGAGAGGCAGAGAAGGGAATATTGAGGGTTCTACCTGGTCCACTCTTGAACAATCAACATAAAAAGCTGTTCATGTTAGAACATGTTTTCTCACACTTCTGCCTAACTACCTTGAGTGATATTCCCTGAGCCTTACTGACTGACTGACATAGTAGAAGTCAACCAAACTGCAAACTGAAGATGCTTATTCAGACTTCCTCTGTTCCTTCTTCATGGGGAATTGTTAGATTTGAAACAAACATTGATATTTAGTCCATTAACCAGTCTTTGATAATGAAAACATTTCAGCTTCTTTCCATACCAAGTTAAACTTGGATCATGAAATAAAATTAATTTGAGTGTCTCTATTATAACTGGAACATTTTTTCTTTTGTGTGTCTGTTTCTTCCATTGTTAGCTACACATATCTGTTCACAGACATTGAGATTAATTACTTTGACAAGGACAGACTAATTAGGATCCTAGAAGGTCCATTTATATATGTTTAAAAAAGGGACACAGCTGTGAGTACACTAATGGGACCATATCCCAATATTATAAAATTCATTGCTGGTAGGTTGGATAACTTTGCCAAAATTCTTGGCATTTTCAATGAAAATGAACTTCCATGTGGTGAATTTGGTGAATTTGGTGAATTTGGTGAATTTGGTGAATTTTAAATAGAACATAATAAAATTCATTTGGGATGAGTTTCTGTGGAAGGTGGAGGGGAGAAATGATCTTTTAGGAGGGGAAGTGGGGTACTGGGAGTTGGGGCGGTGCAGCGGGTGGGGGGGGGGGACATCCCAGGTCTCCCCACATCTATATGAGGGAGTACAGTAGTACTCTCTAAGTAGGGATGATCACCCCCAAAAAAATAGCGGCCTCATTGACTAATATAACATTAAAACTTTGTTTTCTCTGCTATGGCTCAAACCTAGGCCACAAAACTCACCTGCAGTCCATATAAACTGCAACACAAACTAACTAGGTATTTCTGTCCTCCAAATCAATCGCTAAAGTAGCGAGCGGAGACTTGTCAAAATCACCAAATGTTCTCCATCTTTCTTCTTATTATTTTTCTTCAGTTCCAGGGCTAGAGCTTAGCTGGCTGCAGCAAATCATGCAATATTATACTAACCGATTACGTTTCTGTGGACTAGGTCCAGGACCTCTTCATTTGCTTCGCCATGCTAACAAACTACCAAAGTATATCCCAGACTAACAGCTACAGTGTTAAGTTGATGCCGCCATTTTGACACTATCAATTCATCTATTCGCACAATTTAAGACCAGTTCATGTGCGTGGCTATGAATATCATTAAATGAATTTTAAAATATGGTGGGGTCCCAACTATCAGATAAAAGAACTCCAAATTTCTGCTAACAGCGAGTCTCTCTACCACCACTACTACCAGAATTACACTTCCAAATCTTGAACGGAAGTCAAATTCTTTAGCTAAATTTGTTACAGCTAGCCATAGCATTGTTATGGCTAGCTAACTTACTTCTTTCTGCATTTGGCAGTGAGCCTCTCTGAAGCTCTCCACTGCTGACAGTGAGTTTCTCTCTCTCTCTCTCTGAAACTCTACGCTACCCACTGCAGCTTACTGCTACTGCTACAACTGCTATTACAGCCACATTAAAAAATATTTATCTTTTACAATGAAAATACCTCTTTGAAATTGAACTGGTGAGTAGGGATGATGTGTCAACAAAGAGTGCACAAACAAGAATTGTCTGACAGTGTATGCTACAAAATTCCCTGCTACAAAATTCCCTGATCCACCAATTTCACATTCTCACGTAATGTGTGAGATGTGATGCCCCACCTCTTTATTGTGGCAAACTAATGGCATGAACTTTCACCATCTGCAGCCATATATCGTGAATTGCACAAGTAGTGATGGAAAATAATTAAAAAAAAAATTTTTTTTTTTTGGAAAGAAATTACCCTTTAAGTCTCTGAGCTTCTAAAAAAATTTTTCTATCTTCCATTTTCCCTTCTTTTTTAAAATATTTATGACTTGAAAAATCAATAAGATGCCAATTAGCAATATGGGTATAACGTAAAAGCTAATGTGCTACATTATTATTTTTTAATTTTCAAATGATAAATATGCCACACACATAAATAAATTCTAGTGATAAGGAAGCAATGTCTGTCTGTCTGTCTGTCTGTCTGTCTGTCTGTCTGTCTGTCTGTCTGTCTGTCTGTCTCTCTGTCTGTCTGTCTGTCTGTCTGTCTGTCTGTCTGTCTGTCTGTCTGTCTGTCTGTCTGTCTGTCTGTCTGTCTGTCTGTCTGTCTGTCTGTCTGTGAGACTTTAAACTCCACCTGGATGCCTAGACTGATCTTGATGGAACTTTGTACGAATATTCCCTATGTTTGGTTTTAATTGGTGACCTATTGTGGCTGCTACAGGCTTTTTTCTCAAGGCATATTGTAACAGATAAAGGGTCCTTTATGGTACACTCCCAAACCACCAAAAAGTAAACAACAGCAAAGTACACAAAAATTGAATTCTATTGAATTCTACTGAATGAGTGGTGGCCATCAAAAGCAGCCATTCCTCGAGTTATGATAAATTGAGCATAGTTAATTTATATAATGAGACTTGAAATTTCCAGCCAAATCACGCTCACTCATGATTTAATATTGTCTACATAATGACTTAATGTTCCAAATCCACTGAATTTCAACAGGAGTGTGGTGGGGTGTAGGAGAGGGGGTGGTGGAGGTCAAGAGGATTCTAAGCCTCTGTCTCCTCAGTTTATGCTGCAACCAGAGACAATCCTATGTGCTAGGTAGAGTTTGATCCACCTTCAAGTTGAATAGGTTTTAAACTATATTACTTAAATGCACATTAGGGAAATCTGGCTTTCCCACTCAGGAGCTCCCCAAAGTAAAAACTCCTGGTGGGTGGAGCCACTCAAAGATGACACAAAAATAAGAATGCCAACACAAAACAACATAACAAGTGACTACACACAAAGCTGATTAACATACATTGGACGTAAGTAATGGCATCAAATGAATTGGTTGCCTAACAATAACTATCTAAGGGTCCAGCCCACATTCAAATGTTATTACAATTTATGGAGCTGTTAATTAGGAAATCTTGTGGTCTGGATGCTTCTCTGTGTCTTTAGTTGGAGGCTGGTCCTTACAGGGGTCATTACCAGGAATCTACCCAGAGACACCTTTCCATTGGAAGGAGGAAGTTCGACCAGCCCAGCAATAACAAAGTCACCCTAAGACTCCATGAGCTACTACGTGAGCCAGAAATGTAGATATCAATATCTCTACTGATTTCTTCAAACTTTTTTAAAGTGTAGTTCCTCCTTGGACTTCAAAATGTTAGACTACCATCAAATCATTACAAATGTAGTTTTTACCTGTGGCACACAGCTCTAGGAACTCTTGGAATGGTTAGGGTAAGGTGGGGGCGGGGGGCGGGGGGCGGTGGTGATTGGTGAAATGGATACATCCACAGGTTTAGCTCAAGAATGTTTTTTAACTAATTGTTTACTGTTTGTAAACAGAATTTGTTGTTACAACTAAGTGGTTGCAACCAAGTGCTTTTACTGTATGGAAACCCACTGGTTACAATTTGGTATTTTCATAGAAACCCAGAAGTTGTACATCTTACCACATATTTAACCTCATCTTAGGTGTTCTATGCAATTATTTTTCCTGGTCTAAAACATTGCTTCAATAAATATTATAGTAATTATTTGCCACAGGTCATAGTGCAGGCCGCACTTGCTTTTTTATTGCCAGTATTAGCATAAAATGTTTTATATTCGTAAATATCAGCGTCCAAATTGCTGCGACATTTTAGCGAGCTATATAACAATCTTAGAGATTATTTCATATTTAATTATTTGTTGATCACCAGTTTAGTTGTAACTTGTTAGCCAATTCTTTCTGAAGCTTCATAACTTCCTTCAGCAATATTTCTTTCTTTTTTATATTCATAAATAACTAGGCAAAGAGGAAAGGAGTGATTTCTTTGATTCACTTAAGTATTATTTTTTTTTTGATGAAAAATTTCCCCATAAACTAACTTGTAGGTCAAATAAAGACATATCTATACATATTTCAACATTTATAGACTATTTACAGTAATTAGGAGTGGCAGTAGTTGCAGTGATCTGATCTGTGTGTGCTTTGTGCATTAACTGTTCACTAATCTACAACTCCCTCGCCAGACAAAGGCTACTGTTGGCATGTTAGGGCTGGTCACTAACACTGACAACAATGATGAAAATCCAAAGTAGAACACCTCTCGTGAGCACTCTCTGGGTGGACATCTACTTGTAAACAGCTCTTAATCTGTGTGTGTGTGTGTGTGTGTGTGTGTGTGTGTGTGTGTGTGTGTGTTTGTGCACATGCGTGCATGCGTGCGTGCGTGCCTGCGTGCGTGCATGCGTGCATGCATGCGTTCAACACATTCCTTCATTTTTGATGCTACAGAATCAAGAAAGGTATCAAAAAAATAGTAATGAAGCACTACTCCCACTCATGTGGTTTATAATTTGAAGACTTATTCAGGTCATAATAGACAAATGTGATCAAAAAAAGGGCCATTTCAAGCTAATTAATGGCAGCATCAGCTGTATCGAAAAGCTCTTAGGGAAGTTGCATACTCTTGACAGTTTAGTGCACACTCAGTTTAGTACATGATCACTAAAACTTACTACAGAATTCCCTGATAAACAGCAACCCTTTGTGGATAGGTTGCACTGGTTGCATTTTGGTGGTATAACCACTCTAGGAATAGAGCCTCACTTTGCAAGGTTAAATAAATGGGGAATTATTGTGCACAGAAAAGGGGGGAAAGAGAAGGAAGGTGGACTATTGCATTGTTGACTCGTGGATTGTATGCACCGGCCAGAAGATGAGAAATGTTGTGCACATTTAATTGATAGAGTCATGATTAATTGCTGGCTGAATTTACGATAATAATTAAATTACATACATATTCCTACTTTGCAAGCAGAGCTGCAAAAGAACATCTGGTCTGCTTAAATTGGTTTCAATTTTTCAGCAAGTAAAGAGAGGCATTTTTAAGTTAAAACGTACAAATCAAGTGATTTTCGGCAACAAATGACACTTTAGGTAAAATATTTAAATTTTAGATGATGACCTTTCCCCCCTAAGCCCAGAACTGACCAAACGTCTCCACTTTTTATGGCAAGTAAGAATAATAATGCATGCAATACATTATTTTTTTGTTGTTGACATATTATAGTTCATAATTTATATTCTGATATTATATACAAGTTCAATAATAATCACTGTGATGTGAAATTAGTTTTCATTTTTTCAATGTCCTTTGGTTACTATTCGGTTGACTTGAAGTTGAGGGTCACATTCATAGTGTGTCCAGTAAGGTCCACTTGTGGAGATTCATATTCAATTCCACGAACATCACCAGAAATCTTGAAGTCCTTGTTTTCATCAGCAAGTGTGAATTTGCATTTATAATGCCCTAGACCAAAAATAATGACCTTGAAGTATCCATCAAGTGGGGAATCCCCTATGGCCTGAGAGTATTAAGAGAAGTAAGAATAATGATCTGCAGTGGCTGGCTATGTAGCTGGCAATGACAAGATGATCAGTGACACTTACGTTGATTTCGGCGGCTGTAGCATCACCGCTTTCAAGTGTTGAAGGTTTTTTAGTGAATCTACCAGTTGTGAAGTATTCAGAAATATGGACTGGTGAATTTGTCTTGTTACTCAATGTCACATTCACCTCTGTTATGAAAATAGACAAGAGAGAAGAAAGATGTGATATTAGTTTAGTTCAATAAATACAGTTGATCTTCTTTGCAGAACTCACTCAGTTCTGCCATGACTGCCTGCTTCTGTTCTGTGCTGCAAAGTTTAGAAGATGATAAGGTTTGAGAAGACTGCCCAATGTGAAAAGACCAGACCATGGTCCTGCTTTTATACCAACTGCTGACAGTTCAGCTGACAGAGGGAATGGGGAATTGACCTTGCTTCAGGCATGAGTTTCCGTTTGACCAGTAATTGAGGTCAGGGTAGCTGAGAAAGTTGTCAAAAGTGTAGCTTCATCTACAATAGAATGCCCTATAGCTGACTTACTATTGTATACATGTAGCATGATTTCTTGAGGAAAGTAGCCCCCCACCAGGCATCTACAAACGAACATTTTAAAAATCCCATTGGTCTAAATGGTTGTTTGGCAGTCAATTAGCATAAGGAAATGTTTCCTGAACATTGTACAGGTATAGCTGAGTCAGGCTGGGGGTAGCACCTGGTCTTCGCTTGGGCTTTTTTCCCCTCTTTTGCTTTGAATTGAGTGGTAACCAGTTCAATTAGTCTGAAATGGGAAAAGTGTGGAATGCAAGCCATCCTTAGAACAGGTACTTTGTTGGTGGTGTGATAATTTTATTGTAGAGTTTAGTTAACATTTAATAAGAAAAACAAACATTTGTACAGATTAGTCGAAGTGGGAAGAGTGTGGAATGCACGCCATTACAGGGCTCCCCACCTCTGTAGTATCACAGAGTACAGTAGTACTCTCTAAGTAGGGATGATCACCAAAAAAAAAGAAAAAGAAAAAAAGGCGGCCTCATTGACTAATACAACATTAAAACTCACTTTCTCTTCTAATACTGGCAATAAAAAAGCAAGTGCGGCCTGCACTATGACCTGTGGCAAATAATTACTATAATATTTATTGAAGCAATGTTTTAGACCAGGAAAAATAATTGTATAGAGCATCTAAGATGAGGTTAAATATGTGGTAAGATGTACAACTTCTGGGTTTCTATGAAAATACCAAATTGTAACCACTGGGTTTCCATACAGTAGGGTAGAAGGTGCAGAAATGGGGAGGAAGAAAAAATGGGGGGGGGGAGGGAAAGGGAAAATTAAAGAAATATCTTTATTGAGCATTGAACCAAGGACCTTGGAATCATTAGCCAAGCTATAGTATTAACATAGAGTTGGTGTTAAATAGAAAAAGATGGTTAGCAAAGAAGGAAATTCCGATTAAGTTTAGAAAATACAATCCCACAGACAGACAACAAATTATATTAATATATTGAGTGTGGGGGGGGGGGGGGGGGGGGGGACTGGCCCCCTCTTCAAATATTGGGGAAAGGGTTGTGACCTTCCCACTTCCTACTCCAGTGCATGTGAGGCAACAGGCAGATCTGCATTCATATAGATGGTTGAACTGTTTCACACCCAACAATGATAATGATGGGGCAATCTCTGGTGTTGTCTGTTCTGATAGTCGGGGTTATCTGATCTAACAGCTCTTGTATCTGACATGTTGTATAATTCACAATGTGTCTGTCCGTCTGTCTATGTGGACTCTTACTACTTCCAAATTGCTTGAAGGACCTTGAAATACTTTCAGGGACTAATTAGGGCAACTCACACTACATGGGCTGACTGTTAAACTAATTGGGTTTTTATTACACCAATAGGGATAGATTTTAACATGGCCTGAGGTTGGGTTATTCATAATTTGAAACTATTACATTGCACAGAAAATTTAGATGAACATCATGTTTCAGGGTCAGATACAGGAGTTTGATAAGGGGGGGGGGGGGGGGGGGGGGGGAGGAGGAGGAGGCTAACCTCTAGGTAGTGGTGGTGGTGGGGAGAGGAAGTGTTACTGGGAGACTCCATCAGGATTTTTTATTTTTTTTATTTTTAGTTTTATAAAGTCCCTGGCACTGATTCTGATCCATTGATAATAGCATCAGCAAAAAGTAATGTTTTATTTGTGAAAACTCATAATCTTTGGATCCTGTACAGTTAACTTGATTAACATGACCTGTGCGCATTAAAAATTGTTATATGAACTATAAATTGTTATATTATTCTGAGTAGTTCACTTGTGTAACAACAAAATCTGTGCCAAAAATGGTACGTTTACAAAAAATAATTTTGCCTGTATCTACATATGCCAGATATGCCATTATGCAATAGTTCACTTGAGCAACAACATGCATCCTGAATGGTGTATGGCAAATTCAGCCACAAGTCTTTCTAGTTCAAATTTTATGCCATGGTGAAAACTCATTAATGCTAATCCATTATGCCTGTCCTGTCTCATGGTGCTATGTAATGGTGTTTTGATAAGCTTAAGCAAGCTCATTGAGCATTCACACTCACAACTAGTAACATGGAATGTAGCCATCAATTGTAAGAAAGTTTGAATGTTTGTATATTAGAGAAAGAAAATTCCCTTGGCCCACACAACTACTTTTCACATCCAAACTGTCCTCCCCAAGTTGCCTCAAGAGCAACTCTTTGTCTTCCACAGAGAAGAATAGCTGCAGCCATTGAACAAAGCTCCAATTCATTTCGTGCAACAAATTTAGATTGACTAAAAGATGATCAATTGCCATTGCCTTGTTTGTTTTCACAACATGAAATGTCATTGCCATCTCCAATGTTTCCAAGTGAGATTTTCTCTCTCTCTCTCTATTTTTTTTTTTTTTTTTTTTTTTTTTTTTTTTTTTTTTTTTTTTTTTTTTTTTTTTTGAAAAAAAATGCTTATTTTCTATTGCCTTCTTGAAATTTGTTAATGGGATATTTACCAGTAAACCAAAATGCTGTACTGATGGATTACTGTGACAATTCCCAAATCAAATGCAAAATAGACAATACTTTCCATTTTCAGGCTCTGGAATAAGTCAAACCATTATATTTATCAAGCCAGTTAATTTGGAATGATCTTTTCTGACCACCAGAACTACAACTAGGAAATTGATATATATCTTGCCTTGTACTAAGTGATGTCCCAAAAGGAATATTGTTTTATTGTCTGCAAGCTTTCTTTGATTTTTCAATATTAACACTCAGCCCAAGTCACCAGAATGTACACTAAACTGCATTTCACTTGTTTTGAGCTCTGCAGTTATCGAACTCTCACCCATGCTTTCTTCCATAATTACACCAGAAGTTGAAGCACATTTATCAGCGCTCTCCATACTTCTGCTAAAATCAGCACCAACAATACATATGGGACTAGGATATTGATCATATTCACTGCTACCAATATTTGACTGGCTCAAATCAGCAGATTCAGTAGGGACAAGTGGGATCCAGGTGTACCAGATGATGACATACTTAGAATGGTAGCTTCAAGTTCCACATTGGTAGCCCCACTGTAATAACTGCTTAGCCAAATAGAGCCTTTAAATTTCTTGTAAACTTCTACACTTAAACAAAACTAATAATGTATTCACCTTGACCCCTTATGCTTTAAAAAAAAAAAAATCTGTAAATCCATTATTCCATTTCTACGCTTGGCTGGATGTTTTCCTTTTGAGATATCTTTTTAACATGACTACGGTACTCTCAATACGAGTATAGTTAACTACAGCACTTATTGGAGTAACTTGAAAAGGAATCCAAGTCAATATTAACTGACTACACAACTAATTTCAAGGAATCAGACTAAGTTCTAGTAGAGAAAGCTTAAATACGAACTACTACTGAAATTATAATAATATTTTGTTAATCTTAAAATAAATGACGCTTCACCACCTATTCAAAATAGAGCCTCACTCATCGAAACCACAGTTTTAGATAGGGAAATAAAATATCAACAGTATGACTGATCAAATGCATGAAAATACAACAGTAAGTAGTAGGATAGTAACAGTGTTGCATATTAAGTAAACTCACTAAATAAAATTAAGGCAAAGGAAAATAATATCAAGACAAAACAATTACATATCGATCAAGATTCATATTAGTCATTACAATAAGGTGATGCCATTCTGGTCATGCCAGCTGGTTAAAAGTGGGGGCAGGGAAACTGTGGTTCACCATTGAGTCATTAGTTAAGTCTGTAATGATGAATGAAGTAATTAGAAGGAGCCCCCCCCCCCCCCCCCCCCCCCCCCCTTTCAGGTTATTTCCCCTTCAGGTTATTTATTAGTTTACTTAACATGTAACACTGTTACTTGCCAAAAGAGGTTTAAGGTATGCTTTCGCAAAACAAAACAACACATGCACAGTAACCCATTGCAGTTGTACCATGTGGAGGCTGTAGTTTTTCCAAGTTTTGAAACTTGCACTTGTAAGGCATCCCCCAGGCTCTTGTAAGGCTTCTCTCAGAACTTCTAAACTTCTCAACTGATGGGTAAGCTGTGCTAGTGTAGTCTTTAATTATGCAAAAACTCTGTTAGCTAATGCCAATGCTTGCATTTTTGTTGTTGTTGCTGGTTACTGTGGCTGGTTCTTGTTGTTTGCTGTGGCTGGTTGTTAGTTTCTGTGGCTGGTTGTTGTTTGCTGTGACTGGTTGTTGTTAGTTGCTGTGGCTGGTTGTTATTAGTTGCTGTGGCTGGCTGTTATTAGTTGCTGTGGCTGGTTGTTATTGGTTGCTGAGGCTGATTGTTGTGCTTTATTTTTGTGCTAAGACAAAACAGTATATTTAATGGTGTTAAAATGTGCATTAAATAATATATGCAATACAGTAATGAGTAGGCAAGGACCCTCTTCTTCTGGAGGTCCATTGAGGAGTGCAAGGAAGAAGCCAGGAAGAGGCCTACGTTTGTTTTCCCTGTCCAAACATATCCTTACCTCTGCTAGGAGCTATTTGGAAGAAGAGAAGTGGACTGGGAAGTCACTCATGAAGAATAGACTACTGAACAGAACAGCAACGGGGAATTTCCAAGGCTACAATTAAACAAATCTACCAGATGATGACTGAAACAAAGAAATGCTTACTCCAACTAAACGATACATTAAATCAAAATTACAATTAACCTTGACTCATTTGACAAAGAAGCTATATGACGGACTGTACACTCTTCATGTATCTCATATTTAGCTGTTTACGCATCATCGTCATTTATGCATTAATTTATGTATCTTACATTTAGCTACTTAAACCGCCTCATCATTTGTCCACTAATTTATGTATCTCACAATTGGTTTTTGCTGTTGATTTCATTTCCCATGCATTCAACAAAAGTTAAAAAAAAGAGAAAAAAAAGTTGTTTTTTTTCCCCAGAATATATATTTTTTATTATATTCTTCATTTGTCTTACACAAGTTTATTCATTCATTGAAATGATAAAGAACACACAAGAAGTAATGAACATACAGAAATAAGTACAGAAGTAATATAAATTACTTAATGATAAGAGATTTGTATGTGACAAACTTGGCTATCTTTAACAGGCACTGTATGTCTCTGGAACAAATTGAAAAAAGCATGGATATAGCCTTCCTTGCTCTTCTTGACCAGTGATAGGTGATAGAAGAGAAGCAGGAAATATATAGCTGGTGTGGCCTAACTCACACTTCCAACACTGGATAATTCCACAGATATGCTTGGTGTATGCAGATCAGTCAGAACATGGCTGTTGACTGAAAGAATAAGTTTAGTTTCTCAGCAAGACTATATCCTCTCCCACTCCCAACCTGATAGCTAGGTATAGAACTATTGGTTGATACTGTGATCACCAGCAATGTTCTAGGATAATGAGAAGCCAAAAGCTAGACTTGCTCTTCTGAGGGAACATGTGCTCTATCCAATCTGCAGATGTGCAGTGCCATCTGCAAGGTGTACATTCT
This sequence comes from Lycopodina hypogea, assembly GCA_963969325.1. Lineage (NCBI taxonomy): Eukaryota > Metazoa > Porifera > Demospongiae > Poecilosclerida > Cladorhizidae > Lycopodina > Lycopodina hypogea. The sequence continues at coordinate 11,713,110 of OZ017791.1, read as the reverse complement.
GGGATTATAATGGTCAGCAAAGTCAATTCACAGATGGATCAGGTTTAAGGGAAAGTTTGGTATATAGAGGTCTAATACAGCCACACCACTATCAAGAGAGGTCCCTAGTTACACACATGTGCATGCATGCATGCACACACACCCCCACCCACCTATCGGAATCTATATTGCAATAAATGAGACACAAAATTAAAAGATAATAAAAATAACAACAACAACAACAATTTGCAGTGAATGGTGTCTATTTCCAGCTTTGAAGGGCTTCATCGAAATCGTCTCCTGAAGGAATGAAGAGCTTGGTGATGGACTGGATCATTCTCTCCCCACAGTAAAGACACTCCGCACCAACCACAGCATCTAGTCTGGCCTGCCATGTCCGTGCAAAGTGTGTGTGTGTGTGTGTGTGTGTGTGTGTGTGTGTGTGTGTGTGTGTGTGTGTGTGTGTGTGTGTGTGTGTGTGTGACCAACAAGATAATCTCATGTGTACCAATATGTGTGTGTTCTCATCTGATCACAGGTGTGCATCACTTTGTAACATACCCTCTCCCTACACATTTGTGTAATACTTACTCGACTGTCGTTCCATGCTGCCCTGGCTGCAATGCCTAGTTCACTGCCACTGCCCGCCTGTGCCACGTTGCTTATCAGCACATCCAACTCCATCTTTTCCTCATCAGACAGATACTGACGCACCTACAGCACATAAAATATAGATAACTAGCAGCATATACCCAGCGCTGCCCGGTCAATGCAACATGAAACATTATAGAAGCCACTCAAAGTTTGACCTAGTTCGTCCTTTAATTACTTTTGACAGGCAAAACAACTTCTGGTGGGTGTGGCTAATACCAAACCACACACATTGCCACACCCACATGTAGTTAATGCTAACCCGGTAAATTGGATTCCATACACCAAATTTCAGCTTGATTGGTCCCTAAGTATGTTTTTGAACATTATAGAAACCACTCAAATTGTGGCCTGGTTGGTCCTTTAATTAGCTTTTGGTATCAGAAATATTTCCCGTGGATGTCATTACCACCAAACCACACCCATTTACATGCCCACATGGTTACTAACTCTCACCCAGTTACTTGCAGACCACATGCCAAATTTTAGTGTGATAGGTCCTTTAATTAGCTTTTGGCAGCCAAAACAATTTTTTTGTGGGTGTGGCTATGACCAAACCAATGTATGGTTAATAATGCTTACCAGATACTTGGAGACCACATGCCAAATTCCAGCTTGGTTGGTTTTTCAATTAGCTTTTGGTAGCCAAAATAACTACTTTTAGGTGTGGCTATGAAAAAACCATACCCATTAATACACCCACATGTGGTTAATAATGCTCATCCAGTTACTTGAGAATCACATGCCAAATTTTTGCTGGTTTTATCTTTAATTAGCTTTTGTTAGCCAAAACAACTTCCTGTGAGTGGGGCTATGATTAAACCACACCCATTATCACCCGCACATGTGGTCAATAACGCTCACCCGGTTACTTGGAGACCACATGCCAAATTCCAGCCTAATTAGCTAAATAATTTCCTGTGGGTGTGGCTAATGTCAAACCACACATGTTGTTAATAATGCTCATCCAGGTAATTGAAAACAACACGTCAAATTTCAGCCTGATTGATAATTTAATTGGCTTTGGACAGCCAAAACAATTTCCCATGGGTGTGGCTATAAAACCATACCCATTACCACACCGAATAGCCCATGTTCATCCCCGGGCCAAACTGGCTCACATGCCAAATCTATGCAAATCTGTCCAGTGTTTTAGGCGCCTATAGGTAACAGACAAACGGACACACTGACATTCAAGAATATGTAGTAGATGAAGCAAGAAAAAAAAATCATACCAATGACAAAAGTATAAAAAATGTGTGAAAAAATAATCATACAGTAAGCACTTGCACCTGATAGAGAACCACGAGTATAGACAATGAGATAGCCCACTAATACAATTAAGTAAAGACAAAGCAGACAATAAGATCAGAAAGTGGAAACAGAACCAATAAATCATAAAAACAACAAGACCAGGAATAAGGTTCAGGGCAACCCAGGAGTCAACCCAGGAGTGAGCCCAGGAGTGAGCCCAGGAGTGAGAATGCATACAATCCATTGATGTGGTGACTTGCCTAATGCTGTGTGTTATTATAATGGACTTGTGTCATGTGGTTTACGGTACATTATCATTAATTTTTGTAATGGCGTCATAAAACTTACAAACATGGTAATGTAGGTCACTAAATAGTGATATGTAAAATACTTAATGGTCTCACATGACTTACAGAATATTGTCATGTGGTATATTGCAGTGTCATGTGACTAACCTCATATGTGAGGCAGTCCCGGTGGAAGGCGTGGAGACAAGGGAACATGTAGAAGCCTTGGGTGAGCAGTCTGGTGTCACACACACGGCACTTGGTGTTGGCTTCCACTGTCACACACCTGCACCATTGGGGCAGAGCAGCAGGTGTGTGTGAGCATGTCCACACACACTCACTCACTCACACAGGTGTGCGCACACTCACTCACACACTGGTGTTACCAACAGCATACGTGCATGAACAATGGCACACACCTCAACAACTTTGTCTGATAGGACATACTGACACCGACTGAACTTATTACTTCCAATACTACATGCACAAATAGGACACATCTGTACTACATATGCACTGAACTAGAATGTACAAACACAGTGTGTGTGTGTGTGTGTGTGTGTGTGTGTGTGTGTGTGTGTGTGTGTGTGTGTGTGTGCGCGCGCGCGCGTAATGAAAAGTGATACAACATTTGGGGATGATCAAGAAAATACAAAACATCATAATTGTTGTGTTCCACACCAAAAGCCTCTAACTAGTTTTTGCATTCTATACAATGAATTGCCTTATTAGGCAAACATTTCTACATGAAGGGCCAGTGGTGGCATGTCAGGTCAATGTTGGGTCTGGGAAACTGGAAAGTACACGAATACAGTCAACCAAAAATGTTGAAGAAGCTAAATCACATATTCTTCATCATCATCTACTTGGGTGGTCAGATGATGTCATAGCTAATCTCATCTGCAGCTATAGGAAAATCTGCAGATATCCAGAATATTCCGTCATACAAGGACAGTATGATTGAGGTGTGGAGTACCTCTCTTAGGTTCCAGGGATGATCTACAAAACTCCATGGAAATGTTTTCATCTGCAGACATCATAGGATAGATGCTGATACAGCAAACAGGCTTGTCTAGCTAGTTCATGTCCTGGCCAAAGAAGTCAACAATGAGAGTTTCTTACCCAAACATTAGCATTTGTGTATGGATAACAAATTTTCTTGCCCAAGCATTAAGAGTAGAACTTAGCTATGTGTAGATATCAGATGACAATCTGTGCATGTCCGTGAAGGATAATGGGTGAGATTATTTTGACCATGATAAAACCGGACCAAATGAAACAACTGGTAAAATAAGGCAGTTAGACTTGAATATTCGATACCACATTGCACAAAATTCTCTTCAAAACTTTACCTGCAATTGTTCTGGAATTTGGGAATGTCAGAATATCCAACAATAGAAGCTAATGATGTTTTTAATAACTACATTAGATCACTTTACTTGTTTCTGATGTCCTGGATATCTGAGCGGATGTTCTTAGCAGATTCTGTGGCTCCTATCATCTCAGACTTGAGGTCATCGATGTGTGCGTTGTACTCAGTGAGAGACGTGCATATGGCATCCTGGGACATGTAAGAGACGTACACATCTAGACTATATATCACACACTGCCTATCCTCTTCTCTTATAACCAATCCACTTTCTACAACACACTCACAAAGACACACACACTCACAAAGACACACATGCACACACAAAGACACACACACTCACAAAGACACACTCACAAAGACACACACACATGCACACACACAAAGGCACACACGCACAAAGGCACACACGCACAAAGACACACACACGCACAAAGACATACAGACACATGCACATATACACAGAGCAGACAAACACACACACACCACACACATACCACGCACACATATGCACACTATGAGATAACCTGACAAGCATACAGGTATGCTATGTCATGTCCTCACCTTGAAATGATCTATGGTGACAAAGTCCGGGAAGAAAGGGAGAATGTCTTCAATCTTTAACAGATTGCACTCGTGCAAGAGCTCCATAGCCCTACAGGGAGAGCACAGTCATGATGAATATGGGTGTGGTCTCTGCATAAGGGCCACACCTACTTTCCAATATCTTTGTCCTTCCTGATGACATGTTTGGCAATCTTGAGCCACAGTCTCTTCTGAGTGTCGTCACTCACCAGCCTGGTGTCAGCCACCTGTCGGGCCAGGTCAAATGCCTCCATCTGACAACAACATGCAAACACCAACAATAACAGAAATTGAAGCAAAATATAAACAACAAATAAAACAAACAAGAGAGAGATTTCATCTCACAACAGCACGCACACTAAATATGGAATCTCCCACCAAACCAAACGCCCTGCAGTACACACATCACTGCCTGCGTCACTGCCACTCCCTCATGTCCACCACACACACACACACATACCTCCTCTCCACCTATTACCAATACCTTACCATAATGTCAGAGCTGTTTGTGTTTCCCTGGCATTTCACTATAGCCCTCCAAGTTACATACTCACCTACCACTGAATCCTGTGACACATATTACTGACATCTTAACACTCCGCTCACACACTATACCCACATCTCTCCCAAGCCATAAGCCACACCCATCACAAGCCACATTCTGCACCCACCACTCACACCACACCCATGCCACACCCCCTCTTACCTGAAGAGAGAGGTCCACTGCCTCCTCATAGAGACCCATGGTTGCATAGATGTGCACACATGCCTCCTCCTGACCTTGCTCCATGCACAGCCTCAAGGCATACTGTGTGTCGTAACATGACCAGTCCTACATAGCAAGAGGAGGGAGGGGGGGGGGGGGGAATGTAGCTGCCATCTTGTGTGGGTTGGGAAACATGGATTATCAACACATAATGTATTAGTAGCTCTTCTAGCTATGGAGCTCCATATGCAGACTCCCACAGTTTTCTATGTTTGGGAAACAATCTCATCGATATAACCATTTTAACCATCCCCTACAATCTGTGTCTCCAGGATACTCTAACATAAGAGAATAAAACGTTTGCAGCTGAATTAACACATCAGTCATATTATAATTAATTTCAATTTTCCTTCCTCATTGATGTGACACTAATGATTGGATATGTTTGTCACTGCCAAACACTCAGATATCGTATTACAAGGACAACGGCCAGATCAGGGGCTAACTAGGGCCAGGGCATTGGGGATTAGACAAATGATAGACCAACGGTTGTCCATTCACATCATCTCTTTCACAATGTGTGAGTAGTTATGTGTGACTGTGTGTGCCCACTGACTTCGTGCTTGAGGTAGGCCAGCAGTTTGCTGTAGTGTCCCTCTGCCTTGCTGGTGGCATAGCACGAGATCAAGAAGTTGTGCACGGCACGTTCCCTGTTCTTCAAACTCGACACACAGAACTCCAAGTACTGAATAGCAGCAGACACCTGTGGGGTCACATGACAACACTGCAAGATGCATTACTGTACATCACAATACATACATTACTTCACATGAAATACACATTTTATAAGCATTTTCATGTCCACCACATGCAATGCACATCAACATTAAATAAAAATACATGCATGATGTATAAAACATGCCTTTTACAAAGGACTAACACAAAGTAAATGCCACCCAAGGATGGAATCCCACAAGCCTAACTGAACATTCACACTTTCGCTGTTGTACAAAGTTCATGTGGTTCATAGTTTTTCTGACCTCATTTAGGGTATTTTACAGTGGATTGGTGTTTCTACATAGTGTGGTTTGTAGGGTAAGTGGACCACTCAAATAATTAGTTAGGAATGTGAAATTCATTTAAAATTACAATTATTGTAATTTGTACTTCTATTATGTTATTGTAATTACAATCAGAGAGTGGACAGAAGATCAAAATGTGCACACACACAAGGTGAAAACAAAACAAACTTCACTGTGTGGTTCGTAATAACACATGACACACTTCAACTACTTAATAAAAATTGAGCAACAATCAGCACAGAGCCTTGCCACAATCAACATAGAGCCTTGCCACAATTAACATAGAGCCTTGCAACAATAAAAACAAAGCCTCGCCACAATCAACATAGAGCCTTGCCACAATCAACACAGAGTCTAGCCACAATAAAAACAAAGCCTCGCCACAATCAACATAGAGCCTTGCCACAATCAACACAGAGTCTAGCCACAATCAACACGAGCCATGCCACAATTAACACAGTCTTGCCACAATCATCAAAGAGCCTTGCCACAATCAACAGAGCCTCGCCACAATGAACACAGAGCTTCACCACAATCAACACCAACACAGAGCCTTGCCACAATCAACACAGAGCCTCGCTATAATCAACACAGAGCCTCGCCACAATCAACACAGAGCCTCGCCACAACTCACTTGAGCAGAGTCAGCTGGTTGGTTGCACTGGATAAGAGAGGGGATAAGTTTGCGTGGTTCCAAGAGGTTGTCCATCTTCATCCAAGAGTCCACAGTCTCCACAGCACACTTCTTGACCAGCATGGGCGAGAACCGGTAGAACAAGTCGGCAAACACCTTGAACTGTGCCCGGCGCTCCTTGTCTGGCTTGCCCAGCACGCTGGATGCATTACTGGTGAGCACCCTGAGGGCGTCTAGGTAGTTGGACTGCTGGATGCTGTGAGTGATCACCGTCTCATAGTCTACAGGGCAATGGGCACTAGAGTCAAGTCAGGTGACATGTCATGGTGAACATGTGATTAAATCTTGGTGTTACATTGTTAGCAGAAGAGATAAAATTCTTAAAATGTGCAAGATGTGAGATATCTATTGTCCATGATCAATCGTTGCTCTATTCCTGTCTTATAAGTAATGCAATGTATGTTGGTCTGAGGTACATATGTATGCCTGGGAATAGAGTCAGCTGTGCAGGCTGGGCTAGGGATAGGGTTGGGTAAGGGCGGTATTGTAAGATGTGCGTTGGGAATGCAGTCACGACTAAGCATGAGACACACACACACACAACTTATATACCTTTCATCTGGGTGGCGAAGAAGACCACATCGTCTACTGCCCCATGACTGGAGATCAAGTCATACACTGTCTTGCGGTTAATGTCCAGACAATCCTATAGATAGTTGTAAGGGAAGAGGGGGGTGACTAACACATGTGAGGGGGGGGTTTAACACATGTGAGGGGGTGACTAACACATGTGAGGGGGTTAACACATGTGAGGGGGTTAACACATGTGAGGGGGGTGACTAACACATGTGAGGGGGTGACTAACACATGTGAGGGGGGGTTAACACATGTGAGGGGGTGTCTAACACATGTGAGGGGGTTAACACATGTGAGGGGGGGTTTGACACATGCAGGCTGTCAACCAGATCATGCTGCCATCACTAACCAGTGTATAGGCTACTGACACATTGAGTGCGTCAACCTTTGACATTCATGATCACTGATCAGTCGGTGTTAAAATGTGCTAAATCATACAAGTTATGCTCCATCTGAACATCAACTTTTGGCAGTTAGAACACATTTACTTCAACCTGCTTCAATCTAGAGTAATGCTGGTCCAGTATGTGCTCCCAGAGCTATTGTCAACCTACTTCAACCTGCCTCAACCCAGTGTGATGTTGGTCCAGTGTGTGTCCCCATAGAGCTAGTGTCAACCTGCTTCAACCCAGTGTGATGTTGGTCCAGTGTGTGTCCCCATAGAGCTAGTATCAACCTGCTTCAACCTGCCTCAACCCAGTGTGGTGTTGGTCCAGTGTGTGTCCCCATAGAGCTAGTGTCAACCTACTTCAACCTGCCTCAACCCAGTGTGATGTTGGTCCAGTGTGTGTCTCCATAGAGCTATTGTCAACCTGCTTCAACCCAGTGTGGTGTTGGTCCAGTGTGTGTCCCCATAGAGCTAGTGTCAACCTACTTCAACCTGCCTCAACCCAGTGTGATGTTGGTCCAGTGTGCGTCCCCATAGAGCTAGTATCAACCTGCTTCAACCCAGTGTGGTGTTGGTCCAGTGTGTGTCCCCATAGAGCTAGTGTCAACCTGCTTCAACCTGCCTCAACCCAGTGTGATGTTGGTCCAGTGTGTGTCCCCATAGAGCTAGTATCAACCTGCTTCAACCTGCCTCAACCCAGTGTGGTGTTGGTCCAGTGTGTGTCCCCATAGAGCTAGTGTCAACCTACTTCAACCTGCCTCAACCCAGTGTGATGTTGGTCCAGTGTGTGTCTCCATAGAGCTATTGTCAACCTGCTTCAACCTGCCTTAACCCAGTGTGGTGTTGGTCCAGTGTGTGTCCCCATAGAGCTAGTGTCAACCTACTTCAACCTGCCTCAACCCAGTGTGATGTTGGTCCAGTGTGTGTCTCCATAGAGCTATTGTCAACCTGCTTCAACCTGCCTCAACCCAGTGTGGTGTTGGTCCAGTGTGTGTCCCCATAGAGCTAGTGTCAACCTACTTCAACCTGCCTCAACCCAGTGTGATGTTGGTCCAGTGTGTGTCCCCATAGAGCTATTGCCCACCTACTTCAACCTGCCTCAACCCAGTGTGGTGTTGGTCCAGTGTGTGTCACCATAGAGCTAGTGTCAACCTGCTTCAACCCAGTGTGATGTTGGTCCAGTGTGTGTCCCCATAGAGCTAGTATCAACCTGCTTCAACCTGCCTCAACCCAGTGTGGTGTTGGTCCAGTGTGTGTCCCCATAGAGCTATTGCCCACCTACTTCAACCTGCCTCAACCCAGTGTGGTGTTGGTCCAGTGTGAGCAAGAGTCCTTACCCTGAGTGTTTCCTGGGAAAGAAACGAGTGAAACTCCTGCCTTAGTCTGGAGTGAGCATTCTTGTCCCCTTTGTCTGCCAAACTGCCCAGCTCATTCAGGAACAACTCAATCAACCAGGTGGTCAGCATTGTTCGCTGTGTGTCAACCTTTACCAAACAACAATAGAGACAGTATCATACACACACACGGCCATCTCTACTCTCCTGACAATCTCCCTCTCTCTCTAACTCCCTCCCCTCTCTCTCTAATCCCCTCTCCCCTCTCCCTCTCTCTCACCTGTCAACCTGGAGTATCATTCAGCATCCCTCTCACCTTTTCCTTTTCCTTGAGAGAAGCCAGCTTCTTGATAAGGAAGGTCTTGAGGGCATCACTGTGCTCCACTTGAATAAACTTGAGGGCAACTTCCTCAAATGACAGCTGACTTTGGGAGAAGGAAATGGCCGCCTCCTGATACCTTCACACATGAACACTGATAAACTCAGTCCTTGCAGTGCACTTTATTTAGAAGTAAAATCAATTTAATAAAGCAGGTGCACAGTACCAAAACAAGTCAGAATGATGCCCATTTCCACATGGATGGACACCATTATGAGCAGTAACAGTGCTGGTTAGGAAGGAACCATACTCTCACACACACACACACACACACACTGTAGGTCAGGGATTCTCTACCATTCCTCCACCCCCTCAGTCTGAAGCATTTAAACATTGACTCCCTTACTACCACAAATAATGCATAGCCATCATGACAGCTCAGAAAACAAGAAGACAAGAACAGACATGCATAACAAAAGAAGAAAATATGTGTTCCACTTGCATCACTAAAAATGATCAAACAGGAACACCAGCAGCATTATGAGTGGGAGCATTGTTGGTTCATTGAGTCTACCAGTTTCTCTATTAGTGAAGCTGTAGTTATTGACTCCATGCCATGCCATCTTTTTTATTCTCCAGGGGGTATATGTGCCCCCAGCAGGTATATGTGCCCCCTGGTTGAGAACCCCTGCTGTAGGCATCAGGCAGCATTGCACCACACACTATATAATGTTACTGGAGGAATGTCGGTCAACACATCACAAGTTTTCCCATACTTGCCGTCCCTGAAGAACTCTTCGGCTTGTTGAATGAGGATGATGTCTATATGCTCCTGGTTCCCCTGCAAACACACACACACATGCATACCACATGACAGTCATGTGACATCAAGTAGGCACATGCTGAACATGCGACCAACTGATCTCACCTCAGCATATTGCTTTGCTCTCTCGTACTGACCCTTGTCCAAGTAAATCTTCCATACATCTCTGGAGCAACAAAAACAACCACAAGTGATGGTTGGGTCACAACTTCAACAATAAAAAACGCTATCAGCTGTTCTGGTTGGAAGAATTATTTTGAAGTTTATCTCCAAAATAACATCAAATTTCTAACGTAATGTCATATTAGTATTATAATAGGAGCTAACAGTACCTCACAGGAGCCAACAGCACCTCACAGAAGCCAACAGTACCTCACAGGAGCGAACAGTACCTCACAGGAGCCAACAGTACCTCACAGGAGCCAACAGTACCTCACAGGAGCCAACAGTACCTCACAGGAGCGAACAGTACCTCACAGGAGCCAACAGTACCTCACAGGAGCCAACAGTACCTCACAGGAGCCAACAGTACCTCACAGGAGCCAACAGTACCTCACAGGAGCCAACAGTACTTCACAGGAACCAACAGGACCTCACAGGAGCCAACAGGACCTCACAGGAGCCAACAGTACCTCACAGGAGCGAACAGTACCTCACAGGAACCAACATTACCTCACAAGAGCCAACAGTACCTCACAGGATTGCAGGACTCTACACTGCCTTATAGGGCAGAGTTCTGTTGGTCAACTTGGACCAAGTGACCACACCCACCCACCTGGTCTCCTTGTATGGCTTGTAGGTCCAGACCTTCATTTTCTGGTTGGTGTAGATGGTGTTGGTGACCGGGTCCATGCAGATGGAGAGGAGGGGACCATCACGCTGCACCACAGGCAGGGGAAAAGGGGGCGTGGCAGGAGAGAAGGGGGCATGGTAGGAAAGGGAGAGAGTAAAAGAGTTTTAAGATAATATCAGAAAGAGTCTAGGAATAGAACTTACTCTGGCATAAGATTCATCTTGGAAGACATTCTTGTGGTTCAGAACACAAATAGCATCCACTCTGCAGATATCATTCAAAGCATTCCTTAAACACGAAGCTAATGCATAAAGCCACACACACACATCAGGTAGAAGCCACACCCACCTGTCCCGGTAGAGGAGCACACAGTGGAACTGAGTGAGGACCATTCCCACTGGAGGGGACAATTCCACATTCTTCTCGGCACTATATGGGATTAACTCCTTCTCCACGATGAGGGTGTCCCCAGGCTTCTGGTTCTCAAACTCCAGTCTGCCGTAGTAGACTCCGGCCCCAGTCATCCAGCCAAACACACGAGGACTCTTGTCCGGATGTGCAGGCCACACATGTAGCTGGCTCTCCTTCATGTTCCCAGGGATCTCCAGGAAGGGAACTAGACATCAAAATATGGCGAGAATCAGAGGCCACGTGCACATGAAACTTCACACCCACACATGTGAATTGTACATGCCACACCCACAAGTTATTCTTGTAATATCTACTAAATACACATGTCTAAAAGATCACATCCACTAATTAAACATGCCACACCCATTAATATCACAACAAACTATGCAAAAGGCAAAGGCTGTATTTTTGTGGCTGTTGATAATGCATAATTCTGAAGGTTGAGTTCTCAATGCAACACAAGGCTACACTACAGCAGACCTCTCCCTGGGCGAAACCGGACTTAACATTCCAGAGATATTCTGGGAAGAAACATTGTCTGCCAGTGTCACTGTTATGACTTCTAGTATGATATTCTGACATTCCCTAACTTGTGACAATCTCTCCATGACTGTCTCTATGCACAAGTAACATAAACACACCACCCTCCCTCCGCACTGCTACAGCCATTAAATGGGAGGGGTCACTCCATGCAGAGGACCTCTCACTGCAGGCTTCACCTCCTCCCCACTCCATTGGATTCCACTGACTAACAAAAGACATCATTAATAGCAGAGAGAACAGAACACCTTCCAAATTTAGCTCAATCACAGAAAATGATGCGAGAAAAAAATTCATAAGCGCTTAATCTGACCTCTACATTATAGATTAATTCATCTGGCAAATTAATGCATATATTCATAATGTGAATATATATATATATATATATATATATATATATATATATTCACAATATGATACTAACAGTGTTGAGTACTTTAGTACAGAGCATGTCTCCTTGAGCAGGAGGACTGTGAGAGATATGATAGGTGGCTGACCTTTCATGTTCTGGTAATAGCTGAAGAGTTCGGAGAACTGGGGGGCTTCCCCATAGTTGATGGGCCCAATAAACTGATAGATCCTAACAGTGAACAATTACATGGAATTAGTGCATGTACATGAGCAAGTTAGTGTGTATGTGCTTGTGTGTGTGTGTGTGTGTGTGTGTGTGTGTGTGTGTGTGTGTGTGTGTGTGTGTGTGTGCGTGTTTTGGGGAGTGAGGAGTTCCTGCCTACTTGCGTGGAGTCGTGGCCATGATGAAGCACTTATTTGGTGAGGAAGGGAAAGGTTCCAGGTGCAGTCCAGTGATGGGGTCAGTGTTGTCAGACGGGTCGTACAGCTGGTGCATCTGCAGTCAACAAGTCACATCAACCACACAAACTTTACGACTGCATGCAACAAAGTACTTATTTGTTGCTGTGAGAATTATTGTCCTTGTATACCCTCCAGGTGCAAACTACACCCCACATACACATGACGTGTAAAGGTGTGGTTCACAATATCTTTATTATTTCTGCGTTGCATTGCAGAGTGCTTTCACACGTCATCAAACAAAACGTCCTCCTGCGTAGTCACTGTTCACAAAGACGCATTCTAGGCGGCATATGATGGCAGTAAAAAAAACAACATTTGACTAGAATACAGAAGCTGATTGGAACAGGTGGCACTAATAAGCAATCTGATTGGACAGACAGATGAGGAGAAACTAAACGCAGAAATAGAACACTAGGCTATCCTTGCGTCTTGGAGCGTTCACATCAATTTTTATGAGAATGGGTATGGATGAACAGTGTTTAAAGATACTTGAAGACGTGACGGAACAGGACTATGGCACTTTGCATTGTATTGTGAACCAGCCTTTAGAATAGCCGTTGCTAGTAGCAACAAATGAAATGCAACATACCTCTGTGAAATATCCTTTCTTCTGCTTGAGAATAGTGTCCTCAAACATAATATCAGTTTCGTAAATGGACCCTACACAGAAAATGAAGAACAACTTGCTGATAAACTTATATAATCCTTTTTCAGTATTAAATGATTCAACTCGAAATGACTCAGATAAAGAGAAAAAAGTTTAATTTTTGTGCAGTGTGGACAGGCATTAACCCTCCTCTCTCAGAAATCTCATTTCAGACACCAAAAAATAATAGTAATAAAAAATAAATAAATAAATGAATAAATAAATAAATATATAAATAAATAAATAAAAACATTTTTTTTTTTATACAGCTCATCACAAATAAGTGTTCTAAGAAGCTGACATTCTCGGAACTCTCCCCGCCACACCCAACAAGAGTGTGATACGAACCATTTTTGGTGCCAAGCAAGATGGCCCCGGTCCCTCCTCCTGGCTCTCTCATGTCCAGTTTATTCCAGGCCACAGATTCAATCACTTGACCCTTGACCTTGGGGAGGAGGCGAGGTTGTGGTTTGCGGCTGGCCTTGCCGATGTAGTAGCACTCGCGTGACTTCATGCACACCAGCAGGTGCACGCCAGTGGGGTCCTGGAACACCTTCTGCACACGATCATCGTCTCGCTTGATCTCGTATTCTAGATGTGGGTGTGGCAGGGGTGTGGTCATAAAATATGTACTGTAGAAATAATTTGTGTACTGCAACCTCATGTCACGACCCCTGAACTTAGTCCCCCCCTCTCCCCCATTTTCTGGTTCCCACACATTGTGTGTGTGTGTGTGTATATATATTAGCAGCATATAACTGGCGTTGCCTGGCCAATGTCAACATAAAACATTATAGAAGCCTCTCAAATTTGGCTTGGTTGGTCCTTTAATTAGCTATTGGCAGCCAAAACAACTTCCTGTGGGTGTGTGACTAACAACAGACCACACACATTGCCACACCCACATGTGGTTAATAATTCTCACCCAGATACTTGGACTCCATATGCCAAATTCAGCCTGATTGGTCCATAAATGAGTTTTTGACAGGCATAATGACGTCCTATGGGTGTGGCAATGACAAAACCACACCCATTGATCAAAAACACTTGATTAGTAATGCTCACCCACTTGCTTGGAAACCTTAATCAAAATTTTAGTCTGGCAGGTCGTTTGATTAGCCTTTAATTGCCAAAAAACAACTTCCAGTGGGTGTGGCTATGACCAAACCACACACACATGCAGTTAATATTGCTTTCCCTGGTACTTGGAGACCACACACCAATTTTTTTTTGCCTGATTGGTCTCTGATTAAATTTTTCAGCCAAAATAACTTACTGTGGGTGTGGCTATGGAAAAAACCATGCCCACATGTGCTTAATAACACTCACCAGGGTTCTTGGAGAGCACATGCCAAATTATGGCCTTTTTGGTTTAAGCGTTAGGCTGTGACTCCTAGACACACATACATATAAACAAACCAAAATATATATTAAAATGGGTTCGGGGATCTAACTCCTTAGGTCCAAGCGTTATTCAGAAGTTCATTTTTTTGGCACTTTTTCTCTTTACACATCAATGGGAAGAGGTGTAGCCAGGAGGGATTCCACCCATGTTACTCCCAAAGTCTACTTGTGTATGCATACCATGTTTTAAGATTGTCACTCCAAGATTTCATCTGGCCAAGTACCATTTTTGGATTTCTTTTGGGGTCTGGCATGAATACAGAAATGGGTGTGGTCATATACATGTATTTAAAACATTCCCCAGACTATATTGGTTAAAAATATATATAGATTCAAGTGTTTTTGCTGAAATACCATTTTTGGCATTTTTAGCCTTACACAGGGAAAGGAAGAGGTGTGGCCAGGTGGGACCCAGCCCATGTAACTCCTAGAGTGAAGTTGTATATGCATACCAAGTTTCAGATCTGCAACTCCAAGGGTTTTTCTGGCAAAATACCATTTGGGGGGGGGGGGGGGGTCTTTTTCATTACCATGGTAACCATTTTCTGGATTTTGTAGCCCATGTTTTAAGTTGGGTCAAAACCTACCATCATGCAAAGTTTCAGAGAAATCCATCCACAGGTTTGGCCAGAATGAAGATACAAACATACAGATAGACATTTCCTTTTATTTATACTAGCAGGTGGACTCACTTCCCTCATCACTGGATTGTCAAATTCACTTTACTGAATTCAAAATTGCATCCATGTGCTTATCACCTATGTGGCTAATATTATTACTTAGGTGCCTAATATACTGCCAAACTCTTAGACCAAGAGATCTTAGGCGATAATGATATCCAAGGGTGGTATTAATGATATCCAAGGGTGGTATTAATGATATCCAAGGGTGGTATTAATGATATCCAAGGGTGGTATTAATGATATCCAAGGGTGGTATTAATGATATCCAAGGGTGGTATTAATGATATCCAAGGGTGGTATTAATGATATCCAAGGGTGGTATTAATGATATCCAAGGGTGGTATTAATGATATCCAAGGGTGGTATTAATGATATCCAAGGGTGGTATTAATGATATCCAAGGGTGGTATTCTGAGGGTTTCAGTACACACACACAAAAAAAGAGGAGATTAAGTGGGTTCAATGAGAATCACTTACCCAAAACAGGTCAGAATTACACTAAATGCTAATTATCTCCATTAAAATTCCCTTAAGCAAAATTCTAAGAGCAGGGGTGTGAACCTTGTCACTACACTTATCCTCACTACAAATTTCATCTACCTTAGACCTCAAGAAGAATCCCTTCAATTTTCTAACTTATTTAGTGTTACCAAGGGACAAATGAACTGACTGACTGACTGACCGACCGACCGACTGACGGAAGGACATACACATTCCTGTTTATATAGATTTATTGATTGTTCATGTGCTTACCCAAGTGGCTAATGTACTGCCAAACTTTTGGACCTCGAGACAACTTGGCAATATTAAAATCAGAAATACACTGAATGTTCATTATCTCTGTTGAAATTATCTTTAGCAAAATTTGAAGTGAATGGGCTTCAACCTTGCCACGCCCTCTACACCTATCCTCACACATAATTCCATCTACCTTCCACCTTAAGTACTCTTTTAATTTTCAAAGGTCTTAATATTTTTAGAAATAATTTTCAGAATCAAAGTCACAGCTGTCAAGCTGCTGTTATTGAGTGTGTGTGTGTGTGTGTGGGGAGAGGAGGAGGGGGAGGGAGGATGGGAAGAGAGAGAGACCAATCTGTTTTGGAGCGGATGACCCCAGTTGTTATACAAAAACTGTGGTTGAGACAATTCCACCTGGACGTTCTCTTCCTAATTTCCTTGATACGTTGTTGTTTTCTGAATTAAAAAAAAAAAAAAAAAAAAAAAAAAAAAAAAAAAAAATTATATTAAAAATGGACAAACTATATTTCAAAATTGCACCTGATATCTGTGCTAAGTAGTGAGTTGGGTTTGAGCAAACAAAAGTTTAAAAACTGCACTACCACACTTAGCTAAACCCAGATAATGGCATTAATATACCAACCTACCAATGTGGCTAATGCACTGCCAAACCTTTGAACATAGTAGACACCTCAAACTTTGCCTGCATATACAACTGAACCAGGAGAAGTGACTTGGGCAATGTTAAAACCCCCTGATGGATGTGAATGTGGGGGCCTCCAGACATGAAAAACAGGAGATTAAGTGGGTGTGGTGAGTTTATTTTTGAACAAAAAATGTAAAAATTTCACTAAATGCTAATTGTATTTGTTGAAACTATCTTTAGCAAAATTCTAAGAAAATGGGCATTAAACTTGTCACTACACCTATCCTCACGCCAAGTTTTATCTACCTCTGACCTCAGGAAGTATCCTGTTAGTATGTGAACACATTTAGCGTTATGGACAGACGGAGGGACATACACATTTCTTTTTATATAGAGCAAGATATATATATACACACACACACACACACACACAAACAAGTGTAAGATACACTGTACAAGCTTTGTTGAACATACAGGAGAAAAAATGGGTGCGGTCAGACACACAGGAGGAGGGGACTAGGTCATGAGGTAAAGGATGTTAAAAGAATATGATTACGACCAGTTCCCAATATCAAGCAGTATATTCATGCTAAATATTGCCACATTTGCCCAGCATGGTGAGTGGCAGGGGGGGGGGGGTAGCTATGGGCAGGTCACTTACGCTCCCTGTGGGAAGGGTTGGCGATGTTGTAGCGGTAGATGATGTTGCCTATCATGATGAGAGTCACCCACCCACTGCTCACACACAGACTAATGATGCCCGATGCCTGTCCCGGCAGGTCCGCGTCTTGTCGCTTGAAGATCGGGAACTCAGGCTGCTTCATCTGCTGCATCCGTCGCTGCATGCACACATCACATAATATGGTCACATGATCACAACATGACAACAACAGTCAAAGCATTGTCCCAGAGTGTACAGTAAGTTAGAGGCATTCATTCAATGTCATTATGATAGCTATTTCATGGCAAATGAAATTAATCACTTCTAGTCTGCCTCAACTTTTTTTTTGTTGAATCCATCATGATCTGAAACTGTGTTCTTCATCAAGGATATCACATTCATATTGATCATGGTTGAACATACATTGAACCACAAACACACCTCACTCCAACGCAGCACTTCCATAACCTTCTGTGCTTACTGTCATTCAGCAACAATCAAGGCCAGACCAGCTGCAGCTTGATCAGTATGAAATATAATTGAAATAAGGCACAGTTCGACCCCCTCTCATCCACACTTCATACTTACAGGCATGTAGCACTTTCTATGGAGCAGCTGATTTTGAAATTCTAAAGTTTACTCTTGCTAACATCTTCTTAACACATACTGCACATGTTCATGATGTAACACATTCCACATCTATTAATCAAAATAGTTCACAGTCTATCACTACAGGCCAATAATGTCTTTAAAATCTGATATTTTTCACAAGCATGTGACCAATTATTCCAAGTTGACATGATTTAGACTCTAGATGTAATTAATTATCTCATAAAGGATGGTTCTATGGACACTCCAACGGAGCTTGAGAGAGTTCACTAATATCAGAGGATGACATCATTAACCACACTTTGGAGAGAAGAGTTGAATTTACCACACAGGGCTGGTTGGGGGGCTATGTGCTCATTAATCCTAAAGACACTGCTCACTTATAAACCATGTGGCCTGATCAACCATCAATCTGACTACAGCCCTGCCCTTTGACCCCCCACATGACTATGTGAGGATGTTCAGCACCATTTGGAGAAGTGCAACTTACAGACAGACAAACACTTGCAAAGTATATTTAGTTAGATTTTGAATTACACTAAATATCACTAACACTACACACTCCAGTACATTACATAAGCAAATAGCTAATTGACAATTAACTTTCCTACCAATCTGAAGGGAGAGAGAGAGAGATCCCCCCTCCCTTAGATAAAAAAACAGGTTTGTTTGAGAAGAAAATGGAAAGATAAGGAAAGGGATTCCGGCACGGTTTTACTGACCTTACTCAGAGTGCATTTACATAATTGTGGTTTGTAATATTCATACTGTAGCTTGGTGGCTGATTCCCACGCATGAAATTGAGCTTCCCCTTACCCCTCCCCCTACCCCTCCCCCTCCTGAGCAAGAACAGAGACAATGAAGACCTCTTAATACAACTGTAGATCTGTTGTTAGCTATCTCATCCCAGATGCTTGGGTCTACAGGATTCAAACAGAAGGGGAAAAAAAAGAAGCAGGAAGTGGTTTGGGCACAGTTTTATTGACCTGTGTGTTTACAAAATTGTGGTTTGTAGTAAGTGGGTTGGTTTACTTTGGCATAGAGTGTGACCCAACCAGGAAATTTTGAGAGAGAAAAATAGAAAAAAGTCCCACTAGCTGTGTTTTACTCCACTCTTCACAAACCTCCATATAACCTCCCCAGGATGACTCCACTAGTCTGGGAGGAGTTACTGAACAAACAAACAAACAAAAAAAGAATTAAGAATTATAGTAAAATATCAAAGAAGTGTTTATTGAAAGAAAAAAACCAAAAAACCAAAACAAAAAAAAAGAAATAAAAAAAACAAAAACAAAAAACAAAAAATAAATAAATAAAAAAAAAAATAATAAAAAAATAAATAAATAAATAAATAAACAAACAAGAAAACTGAAAAAACAAACAAATAACAACCCCAGGCTCTGTAGCTTATAAATAGGGACTAGTCCAGACATTATTAATTGGCCACACACCTTGGAGGTCCATTACATATATAATGTATATAATGGTAACTGATTAACTAGTACAATTTCTAATGCGGAACATCAGTAATAAAGCCACAGGTATGGTCAATATATCTGAGCAGCTTGAAGCCTGTCCTTCTGAAGGTTTCAGATGAAACCAGGTGTAGTGTGGATGTGTGGAACCCGTTCCAGATACAGGTGAAACTGGTTTTAGTGTGCAGTGTGGACAGGACTTCAGACCAGTGACATTTTTTTAAAGTTATTTCAGTTCATTGGGAAAGTACATTTGGAGATGCCAGGCAGGGCTGCTTTCCTCAAGAAACCATACTACATGTATACAATAGTAAGTCAGCTATAGGGCATCAATTGTAGATGAAGCTATACTTCAGACAACTCTCTCAGCCACCCTGACCTCAATTACAAGGTCAAACAGGGAAAACTAAGGAAAGGAATTTGGGCATGGTTTTACTGAATTTTAACAAGAGTGCAGTACATAATTGTGGTTTGTAGCATTCATGCCATAGCTTGGTGGCAGATTCTCATGCACAACTGTGGTTTTTAGTAAGTGGGGTGGCTTACATAGACATAGAGTTGTGACCCAATCAGGAAATTTTGAGAGAAAAAAAGTACCACCGGGTTTTGCTCCAATCTTCATCAAACTTCCATATAACCACCCCAAGGGTGACTCTCATTAAACCCTGAAATTTTGAGCCCTCTAGGCTCAACCATTTGGGAGGAGTTACTAAAAAAATAAACAAGAAAAAAAATTGAGACTTAGAGTAACTTTCCTCTTTCAATTCTTCATTGTTGTTCCAGTTCTTGAGAAAAGTACACTTGGAGATGCCTGGCAGGGCTGCTTTCCTCAAGAAACCATACTACATGTATACAATAGTAAGTCAGCTATAAGGCATCTATTGTAGATGAAGCTACATTTCAGACAACTCTCTCAGCCACCCTGACCTCAATTACAAGGTCAAATAGGGAAAACTCACGCCTGAAGCCAGGTCAACTTCCAATTTCCTCTGTCAGCTGAACTGTCAGCAGTTGCCTGAAACGTCTCCACATGCATGAATGGCTTTCCTAGCAGTTGGTATAAAAGCAGGACCATGGTCTGGTCTTTTCACATTGGGCAGTCTTCTCAAAGCTTATCATCTTCTAAACTTTGCATCACAGAACAGAAGCAGGCAGTCATGGCAGAACTAAGTGAGTTCTGCAAATATTATCAACTGTATTGACAGAACTAAACTAATATCATATTTTGGTCTCTCTCTCTTGTCTATTTTCATAACAGAGGTGAATGTGACATTGGGTAACCAGATAGGAGAGCCAGTTGATATTACTGAATACTTCATAACTGGTAGATTCACAACAACAACAAAAAACCCTTCAACACTTGAAAGTGGTGGTACTACAACGAAATCAAATAAGTGTCACTGATCATCTGGTCATTGTCATCAGCCACATAGCTAGTCACTACAGATTATTATTCTTCACTTATCTTAATATTTTCAGTCATAGGGGATTCCCCACTTGAAGGCTACTTCACCGCCTTGACTACGGGGATGGGTTGTTATACATTCAAATTCATGCTTGATAAAAAAAACCCATCAGGGCACACCATCGCTGTGACCACGACTTCATGATTAGTGGTGTAGTGCATGGAATTGGGTATGATACTCCAGAAGTGACTTATGATGAAAACTCTATGAATGTCACGGTCAACCTCATTTATACTTAAGATGAAGAGTAACTGAAGGACATTTGGAAACTAATTTTACATTGTAATGATCATTATTGAACTTGTTAGTAATAACAGAATATTATTATGAACCACAACAAGTTAGAAATAGGCACTGCATGCATACACTTTCTCTCTTGACACGATATGTTGAGAATTTGGCTAGTGATTTCATACTAGAAATATACCCATCCTACAGACAGAGATAACAAAAATATCCTACCATGATTTGAGATTTTTATTGGTTTGCAGGGTTTTATCAAGGATTTTTTTGGAAAGGGTGGCATACCAATGCTGTGTTCTCAAATTCAGCCTTAAATGTGGTATTACTAGTAGAACCAATGTGGTTCCTCAACTACGAAAACAGATGGAATTCAAAGAATTAGTGTTCTAAAATGGAATTTGTAGTTTTCATGTATGAACTCACTTTGTACCCCATGAGCCAATATAATTGTAGTTAGGCTTGTAGTCACCACCAATATTATATTATAATGGCTTTGTACAAGTCAGCTGCTATGCAATTTATACCAGCAGCACACCACACAGATCAGTACACCACACAGACCAGTACACCACAGAGACCAGTACACCACACAGACCAGCACACCACACAGACCAGCACACCACACAGACCAGCACACCACACAGACCAGCACACCACACAGACCAGCACACCACACAGACCAGCACACCACACAGACCAGCACACCACACAGACCAGCACACCACACAGACCAGCACACCACACAGACCAGCACACCACACAGACCAGCACACCACACAGACCAGCACACCACACAGACCAGCACACCACACAGACCAGCACACCACACAGATCAGCACACCACACAGACCAGCACACCACACAGACCAGCACACCACACAGACCAGCACACCACACAGAC
Source organism: Lycopodina hypogea (assembly GCA_963969325.1). NCBI lineage: Eukaryota > Metazoa > Porifera > Demospongiae > Poecilosclerida > Cladorhizidae > Lycopodina > Lycopodina hypogea. The sequence continues at coordinate 11,691,034 of OZ017791.1, read as the reverse complement.
CAGCACACCACACAGACCAGCACACCACACAGACCAGCACACCACACAGACCAGCACACCACACAGACCAGCACACCACACAGACCAGCACACCACACAGACCAGCACACCACACAGACCAGCACACCACACACACCAGCACACCACACAGATCAGCACACCACACAGATCAGCACACCACACAGACCAGTACACCACACAGATCTGATAAAAGGCAGTTGTATACGTACTGAGGTCTACCTCCTGCTCTGTGGTTTACTATCTCCTGCTGCATTTAAACATTATGGTGTTAATTGATTATGGTGTTAATGGTGTTAATTGATTATGGTGTTAATGGTGTTAATTGCAATCTTAAGTTTTCTGAAATGGAATTTCTAATATAATTGTCCTTTAAACCGGAATTTACAAAAAGCTGAAACAGAAAATGTGTTGTTGCTTTTTTAAACAGAAAAACATTGGCTCTATATTAGCATAAAATATGGATGAGTGTATGATAATGTCAGTTTCAGTACCTTTTTACAAATCTTGGAAGGAGCCTTGATCCACATTTAAAGCACACAGATTTCCCTTTGGTATCACTATTGCAACCCACTTCTCACACCAGGCAGGCCATTCATCATACATAACCCACCAATGAGCTTTCTTATGGGTGCTGGAGACAATGTCTGTTTGTATGAACTAGGTCTGATTCCGTTGGTTGTTGATGCAGAAGTGGATAGCTCACTTGCAGAATCTAATGTAAAGCATACTAACCGAGTAATTCATCACTGACTATATCTACTGTAGGATACTCGTCTGTGCTGTTACATTCAGTTGAATCCTTGCTAGCCTGCTTCCTAAACTGCACTCTCTGATCCATGATGAATACTATCCACCAGTACTATATTCCCACCATACAGAGTATAGCATATTTGAAATCCTAAGCCCATTATGGTTTGATTGCTAACATACAAATTAATTTAAAGCTCAAAAGTTCACAGGGCCACAACAGTTGACTAATTATGCAGACTGATTCATAATCGATAGTTCTAGGAAAATTATTGTGTGACCAAGTAACTCGAATGTTTACTATCTATTAAAAAATGTCTGCCTAATGGACAGTTCTTTGGTCAGGCGTTGGCCTCCTGCAGTGACAATCCTTTCCAGATTGTATAATGTATTAGCTATTCTAGAGGGTTCCTTTTGGGAGTTTCTAATTGAAAGTAGGCAGTGCATGGTACTGCATGCAACACAACCTCTGCAAAATTGGATTTCCTCCTCTTTTTTTTAATTTTTAATATAGCTGCTCATTGGTCTGCCTAAGATGGCCAATTGTGGCAGTTTAGCTTGCCACACACAGAAAGTCAAGAAAATATTAACTAACAGCATCATGATATTTCCTATTCCCTAAGATGAAACTCAATCTGTGCACTCTCAGTGCTACCCCAAATAGACCATAAAAATATCATGGTGATCAGAAAACCTGTCTGGAAGGAGTAGCATTACTAGTAATAGACAGACACTTGCAAACTATATATATATATATATATATATATATATAGCGGAATAGTATTAACATATACCAATTTAAAAGAACTAATGCAAAAGGGAAGGTGGAGGAAATAGGAAACATAAAGGGAGAAGAAGCCAAGTCCAGGATATGAACTGCCAAATTTAAGCTTGGGAAACCTGTGCCTTAATTGGTTTTTAGGGTTTTTAGGGTTTTTTTTTTTTTTTTTTTGTATATAGAAATATTTGAATTTCATTTTTCCCCTTCTCACAAAGCATTCCCCAAGATGAAACTCAATCTATTCACTCCCAGTGCTACCTCAAATGGAATGGAAAATCTTTGTTGTAACTGGAATGCCCATTTGGGAGGAGTATTCTTACAGATAGACAAACACTTGCAAAGTATATTTAGTTAGAAATTTTAATTACACTAAATATCACAAACACTACACACTCCAGTACATTACATAAGCTAATTTATCGTTTACTTCAGTACCAATGTGAAGGAGGTGGGAGACCACTCTGAAAGGGCAGCTATCAACTGTATTAACTGAATAAAACTAATATCACCTTTTCTCTCTCGTCTTTTTTTTAATTTTTTTTTTTTAAAAGAGGTGAATGTTACATTGGGTAGCATGACAAAGTCACCAATCCATATTTCTGAATACTTCACAACTGGTAGATTCACTATAAAACCTTCAACACTTTTTTTTGGGTGACCAAATTGAAGTAAGTGTCACTGATCATCTTGTCATAGTCAGTTACATAGCCAGCCACTACAGAGTATTATTCTCCACTTCTCTTAATATTTTCAGGCCATTGGGTGTTCGCCACTTGAAGGAAGTTTCCAGCTTGATTTTACAGAGATAGAGACTTATAAATGCCAATTCACACTTGCTGATGAATCACATGAGCTCAGTATATTAGGCCAAATCCGTGGAATTGAGTATGGATCTCCACAAGTGCAATTATCTGGACACACTATGAATGTGACCCTCAACTTCAAGTCAACCAAATAGTAACTAAAGGACATTCTCAAACTAAGAACTAATTTTACACTGTAATGATTATTATTGAACTCGTTAATAATGATAGAATATTATTATAAACCGCAAGTCGGAATGTTGTGGAGTCAGCCAGGAGTATTAAACTTGTGCTCTCCTCCAGATACCCACCAGATTGAAATGTGTTGCATGTGAGTGTAAGAATCCCAACAGGGGACCTAGTTGTATAGGAACCCCAACATGGAATGTTGTGGAGTCAGCCAGGAGTATTAAACTGGTGCTCTCCTCCAGATACCCACCAGATTGAAATGTGTTGCATGTGAGTGTAAGAACCCCAACAGGGGACCTAGTTGTATAGGAACCCCAACATGGAATGTTGTGGAGTCAGCCAGGAGTATTAAACTGGTGCTCTCCTCCAGATACCCACCAGATTGAAATGTGTTGCATGTGAGTGTAAGAACCCCAACAGGGGACCTAGTTGTATAGGAACCCCAACATGGAATGTTGTGGAGTCAGCAAGGAGTACTATTTAGTATAAAGCGAACATTTTATCAATTGAACTCAACTTCAAAATAAGTCAGTGGATACACAATCGGAACTGGCCGCAGAAAATCATGCTATAAATAGCGGGACAAAGGTGGGGCCTTATATTAATTACTTGGTCAGCTAAAATTACTGCCAGCTGGCTCTTTTACCTAATTGGATTGTCAGATACTTGTGTAACAAATGCATTGTAAAGCAATGCACTGTTGGGAAAATTAAATAAATAAATAAATATAATAAAATTATTAACAAAAATGAATGTGGAAATATTCTAAAAAGAGGAGTCTGGGCAGATCATTTCAAAGATGATGACTGCTGGTAAGATCAGCTATCACACACCCCTAGGGTACCAAGGTCGGACACCCTTATATGCACCCCAACAATACCAGGGCAGGACACCCCTATATGCACCCCTAGAATACAAGGGCAGGACACCCCAATACGCACCCCTAGAAATCCAGGGAAGGATATCCCTATACACACCCCTAGAATACCAGGGCAGGACACCCTTATAAGCACCCCTAGAATAGTAAGGCAGAACACCCCTATATGTGTCCCTAGAATATCAGGGCAGAACACCCCTACATGCACCCCTAGGGTACAGGGGCAGGACACCCTTTATGCACCCAACAATACCAGGATAGGACACCCTTTATGCACCCAACAATACCAGGATAGGACACCCTTTATGCACCCAACAATACCAGGATAGGACACCCCTATATGCGCTCCTAGAATACCAGGAAAGGACACCCCAAATATGCCACTAGAATAACAGGCAGGACACCCTTATAAGCACCCCTAGAATAGTAAGGCAGAACATCCCTACATGCGCTCCTACAATACCAGGGCAGGATACCCCTATATGCACCCTGAGAATACCAGGGCAGGACACCCCTATATGTACCTCTAGAACACCAGGGCAAGAACACCCCTATATCTGCCCCTAGAATACCAGGGCAAAAATACCCCTATATGCGCCCCTAGAACACCAGGGCAAGAACACCCCTACATGCACCCCTAGAATACCAGGGCAAGAATACCCCTATATGCGTCACTAGAATACCACAGCAAGAACACTCCTATATGCACCCCTAGAACACCAGGGCAAGAACACCCCTATATGCACCCCTAGAATACCAGGGCAAGAATATCCCTATATGCGCCCCTAGAACACCAGGACTAGAACATCCCTATATGCACCCCTAGAATACCAGGGCAGGACAGAGGTAGATTCGAAGCATTACGCTCTGATACCATATAGGGGTGCGTGAATAGTATGCTAGATTCAGGACCAGCTATCACACACTGGTAGGGTATTTGGGAAGGATAAGGCTAGACAAACTGGAATTTGTGGTGGACAAATTTTACTTGCCTGAGCAACAAATTTAAGGCCCCACTGTTTACCGCCTGTTTAAGGCCTAATTTTCAGCTAGGTGGTACTGGTCGGCTTCCACTATCAAAAAATGCCTACTCATTTTGGTCACAAAAAAAAGAAAAGAAGGTTGGATAGATTTTGTAGCTGAGTTGAACCAGCTGCACCCTTTAACCAAGGTAAGACTGATGTTACCAGATAGTGCAGAGCAAACAGTTATGCATGGTAATCCAGCAATGGAAACAGAAATAGTTATACACTCAGGTGAGAAAATTCACAGAAGAGCTGCCTCACCAACAAGGGGGTAATAACCTAGCCTCATTGAGATAACTCAGTGGGCCACAGATACTAAAACTTCTACATATACACATAGCAATGGCCAAATATGGTTACCGTGCATGGAGGCATGTGTGGGGCTTACAGACTGCATGGCAGTAAAGTCAACATCGTCAAAGGGGTTAGAAGAGACTTGGGGCCTGTGCTGCTTCCACTCTTGTCCTCCTCCCGCTTGCCCGTAATTGCTTTCAAACCTATCAAATAGGTCAGCCATATCTTCAATGGAAGCTCTGAATTGGGGAGGCTGACCTTGGTTGGTTTCGAGTTGGAATTGCTGACTCGTCAGATATGGAAATTATACTGTCCTTTACCTACAACTTCACTAGGTGGGTAAAGGATCTGCATAGGCCAAACTGATGTGGAAGAGGAGTGTGCTAGTTGGGGTTGTGAAGTCTAGCGCTGGGGTGAGCTGGGGAGGAGGAGTGACTAGGCGGTTCAGCCTCCCTTCGCACTTCTGGAGGAGAATTCCTAGGAGTTTCCTGCGATGCGAGGGGTTGGTAAAGGATGGTGGAGGAGGTAGAAAATGGTTGGTGGGGGTTGTTCTCTCTCTGGAACCTTAGTGGGTTACCACCGCTGCTTGGGGCAAATTACTTTAGTGGTTTTCTGTAAGGGACAGCAGGGCTCCCGCCCTCCTTCCTCCCGGCTCCCCACCAGCTCACAGAATAGTCGGCAAGATGACCAGGCATTTAACTGGACCCTACTTGCCAAATATATCTGGCCTGACCTGTTCTTCTTCATGGTTGCTGTTGGGGTGGGTATATTAAACTCTTTCAATGCTGTCTACTTATTCCATGGTCCTACAATCCTGAATGTGCTATGTACTGCTGTGACATTTTCTTTTACTAATTTCATCAGCAGAAGAGTGTCAGTAGCCCATTAAGTTTCAACTTTAGAGGGAACTAGTTATTGAGCAAGTCCATCTTTAATTTGATGACATTCCTCTTCACAATGATTTTTTTTTAATCACCAGATGACCTTTGAAATGAACTAGCATAGTACCCCTCCTGCAAACAATGAAGACATCTTACTATATTTTAGAATTATTTGTTAGTTAGTTTGCTAGCTCCCAGATGCTGGGCTATGCATGGCTGAAAAGGAAGGAAAGAGAAGGGAGGGAGTTGGTACAGTTCTTCTGACTTCACTTAAGTGACCTTGTAGTAGTTGTGTTTTATTAATAGCTATAATGGAGCTTGGTTGTTATTTATGAAACTTATTCCTCACCCTCTGCACATGGAAATTTTGAAAATTCCCACCCCTGTCCTATTTTTGTAGAATATAAGGGTGATCTCTCAAGAGGGGACTACTGTATAAGTGCAGTGTTATTTATCTTTATGCTGCCCACCTGACTCTGAACTACACATGCACGCTTCCTTTGCCCTCTGTTCAGAGTGCTCTTGTGGCTGCTTTCCTCAATATCTCCATCCCTCTGGAACTTGGCAAGTTGATCATCTCAGTGGCGTTGTTGCAGGCAGGACAGGAGATGAAGGAATACTTGCGGCAACTGGCTCCAGGGGCCACAAGACTGTTGATGCTGTACTCCTTGCAGGTGAAGGAAGGAAGAGGCACACACCTCCACATTATGTGATCACTCAGCTCTTTCCTAAGTCTACCACTATTTAATTCTATACACTATTGCTCCCTCACCTCCTCCCCCTTCACACTTGCATCGTACATCACTCCTGCTATAACACACCATATCACTACCCACTCACTCTCGCCCACTCACCCTCGCCCACTCACTCTCACCCTCGCCCACTCACTCCCTGCCCACTCATGCCCACTCACTCCCTGCCCACTCACTCTTGCACAGTCACCCTCACCCACTCACTCTTCGCCCACTCACTCTCACACACTCACTATCGCCCACTCACTCTCCCACTCACTCTCGACTACTCGCCCACTCACCCTTGCCCACTCACTCTCGCCCACCCATTGTTACCCACCTCACATCATGCATCACAGATAGTGTCTCGTTTTGTGCATAGATCACACATTATACCTACTATTCAACTGTTCATTTCTCTCTCACGCACACACACACTCGCACGCACACACACATACATACGCGCTTGCGCTCGCGCACACACACACATGCACATACACACACACATACACACACACACACACACACACACACACACACACACACACACACACACACACACACACAGGCAGTGTCTACCTTTATCTACATCTCTTCCTTATCAGTAGCTGGTGAGCGATTGAGTGTGCAACTTAGACTGGCTCTATTCAATTCTCTCCTCCAGAAAGACATAGCTTTCTTTGATGAGCACAAGACGGGAGAACTCATCAGCAGGTAAGCTTCGTGTAATGGAACAGTTTCCATGCTCAAGAGATATGCTCAGGTGTTGGGTGTACCCACTAGGTGGATCCTGGATCATTGTAGTCCAGACAGGGATGTCTGTCATTACCAATATCTTCCTGCTCATGTCAGTTCAGGCAGCACAGGGAAGTCAGATTTTCTGACATCTTCTGACATGCAATTTTGTTTATATTTGTTGAAGTGTCTATTGCATGTTTCTCTCTGTAGCTCGATTGTGTTTTATTGGCCAGATATTTTTGTGTATATCAGGTCTTCCACTTTGTTTCAAGCGCTTCTGCTTGTGAAATGAGGAAATGGATGCTCTTCAGAAGAGACATACACTGGCTTAACTTCCTCGGGCGAATGTCTCACTGACAAGCAGCTGATTATCTAGTGACCTATAGAGTGAGAATGAGTCAAGCCTGAACACTAACTTTGACCTAATGTCATACATGCATTTACTGCACTCAAATCACACGCAGGAGACCAAGTATCAATGCCCCCTCACCCCCTCCCCAGCCCAAGGGAGACTTTGATTTCAACTTGTTTAAGCTGAAAGTTTTGGAAACCGACTTATTCTTCATGTGCATATCTGAGTTAGTTTGGTCCAATCTGCCGACTGTTAATTTTTATAATAATAGAAGATGGATGTCCACACTGGAAGAGCATGTGTAACCATCTGTGGTAGGTGGAGTCAATCACAGATGAACTAGAGCCATGGAGAGGAGAGATGAGTGCAGCAACATGTGTGAAAACAGTTAATTTCAATAAATGACACTATTGTATTGACCGGTGTTAGAAAGAAATGAAACTGTACCAACTGCCGACCTGGTATGCTATGGGCTAGGGTAGGTATTACTGGAGAGGCAGTAGTTGATTACATACATTGCATTTATTGTTGATGGCTGTAGTACTATTAACTAATGCTAATATGGTTAGCAGCCCGTGGTTGACTGGTCACTTATGGAGTACTACTGTTAATTAATTATAGTCCTTTATGCAAATTCATTTTGGAAACTAATAAAAAAAATTTAAAAAAAGAAAAAGGTATTCTGTGAATGCATTTGTTATGTTCAATGGATTGAGTTAGAAGTGTTATCTAATCCTATTTGAAGAGCGGAATTAATTATTTGAAATGGCTTAGTTATTATCCTTTGTGTTGAGTTTGGTGTTTAATTAGAACACGTAATTGTGCACATTTATTCTGAAAACCATTAAAACTCCTTTCTTTGGAAGCTTAAGTTCTACTTCATTTTGATTTGTTGAGTTGGATAGTTGAGACATAATTATATTTGAGTCCACTGGAGAATGTAGAGCCTAACACCGGCCGGTGTAGCCCATGACATGAATGCTCCTATACTAAATAATATTAGGCACCTAAATTTTGTTGAAATCATACAGGTCAACAATATGTTTAAATGGTAAAGGGTAACCTAACTTGTATGGGTACATTTTTTTTTTAAAGTCAATCTTTTTTTTTGTATGAATGTATTCTTATTGTCATTTTGACTTAAAAAGTTGTGGCATTCTCTATTCAACCAACAAAAGTGGGTAGGAATAGGAATTATGGTTGTGAAAGTAACAGGAGATGGGCAGGATGGGAGAGGTGGGCAGGGATTTCAGCAGACTCTCCCTGATTCTGCCACAGTTGTAAACGTCTTAGAATTAACAAATATATTTTCATTATTTCATTTTCTATCTTGCCTTTCTCTTCCACCATCTTCTTTGCTTTTCCTTTGTCCCACTCACTTTTCCCACCCCCTCAGGCTGTCAGGTGATGTGCAGGAGCTGAAGAGCTCCTTCAAGCTCGTGGTGGGGCAGGGGCTACGCAGCGCCACACAGGTTCTCGGCTCCGTTGTCTCTCTCTTCTACATCTCCCCACAGATGACAGGTGTTGTTGGCGTGACTCTCCCTTGCATAGTTGCCATGGGAACATTCCTGGGATCAATTCTTTGGAGGTGGTCCCGACAGGTGCAAGAGCAGGTTGCCATAGCAACTGGTGTGGCTGATGAGGCAATAGGGAATATTCGCACAGTAAGTGCATTTGCCCTGGAAGATTCCAAAATCAAGTGAGTTGTTACTATTGGTTGTATCCAATCAATGCATGTACATATGCATTATAAAGACATGTGCACCTTATATGCACCTATGTTCAATAGCAGGCAGTACATGAATGTTCAATTGTTTATGATGCATTATGAGTTTGACCATGTGATGTAATGTAATTTTATTTTCCTTTATTTTTAGGTTATACGAATCTGAGTTGGTAAAGGGTCAGTCAATATCCACACATCTGGGAGTGGGCGTAGCTTTCTTTCAGGCTCTGTCACACATTGCCATTGATGGAATAGTGCTACTAGTGGTGGGACACGGAGGTCTGCTCCTAGCAACCAATCAGATTTCTCTGGGATCTCTCATGGCATTTCTTACTGCCATGCAAACCATCCAAAGGTGATGATCTTCCACTAAACTTTATACGTTTTTAGGACTGATATCCACTTTCTACAGAAGTGTGCCTCTCCGGTGATTACTAACTCTTTCATCAACCCAGTGTGATGTTGATCCAGTGTGTGTCCCCATAGAGCTATTTTCAACTTACTTCAACCTGTCTCAACCCAGTGTGATATTAACACATCAGAACTTGAGCAGAATCACACCTAGTATCTACTTGACATGACCATCCATCCTACTTACATGACGTTACATCTATCACTGGATCTCACACACCAAGTGATAATGAGACGTTTGTCCCACAGGTAAATCCACTGTGGCTGCTCTACTCGTGAGGTTCTACGAGCCAGATGGAGGTGTGGTTAAGTTGGATGATGTATGCATAGACGACCTCGATGCTTCCTGGTTGAGACGTGAAGTGATTGGCTTTATTAGTCAGGAACCTGTTCTGTTTGCTACCTCTGTCCTGGAGAATATCCGCTATGGTCGTCCCTGTGCCTCTGATGACGAGGTGAAAGAGGCTGCCAGGTTGGCACACGCCCACCACTTCATTGGAGAGTTTCCCCAGGGCTACCAGACACTCCTGGGGGAGAGAGGGCAGACACTCTCAGGAGGACAGAAGCAAAGGTGAGCTCATTGTAATATAAGTGGTATTATGCTGCCTCTCTCACACCCTGATCATACATGGATGCCTGAATTGGACTACATCTACTCCACAGTCCACACCCATAACCGCATATGCCCTATAACCACATATTACCATACACCCATACTCACATACACTCCATACCCACATTCTTTTGATACTTACCGTCATATAAACCTCCATGTTCCGTCACTGTGTCAGAGAATTCACAATCATCATCACATCATGTGATTACAACCACTTGTACACAAGCACCTGATTTCATGCCCCATCTAACTCCATTCCATGCTCTAAAAGTTACTATTTCACTTGCAGAGTGGCTATTGCCCGGGCTCTTCTGAAGAATCCTGCTGTGCTGGTGCTGGATGAGGCCACAAGTGCACTGGACACTCAGTCAGAGAGACTTGTGCAACAAGCATTGGACACAGCTTGCAAGGGTAAGCATGCCCCTCACCCACTCCCTCACTGCATGTCTAATGATGTGTGCCCCGCACATGCTCTCAGGTCGTACTGTGTTGGTGATTGCCCATCGGCTCAGTACCATCAGAGATGCTGAACAGATAGCAGTTCTGCACCAAGGGCAACTCAAGGAGGTGAGGCAGTCAGTGTGAATCTGAAAATTTCATAAATTAGTTATGTTTTCCCCTTCCATTCATCTGGTGATGTTTTCTTCTCCCCCCATTCTATGAATTCTTGTCTCTATAGCTTGGGACTCACGCAGAGTTGGTGGGTAAAGGTGGTCTCTACAGCAAACTTGTACGAAGACAAATTTCCCTCAAATGATACAGTGGAACTGAACCACAAACAGTAGACTTGTTTATTTTTGTAAAAGGTATATGAATATGTTCACTGTACACTGTGGATGATATTTAACTCTTTATGGACCTTGTCAGAGAAGTAAATTGGGAGGGGAGATCTTGGTCCCCCTTTTTAAACTTTGTATGGAAACTTGATACACTGTCTAAATTCACACACTTAGAAGCAGTTGTATATAGAAGAATTTTCTAAGAAGCATCCATGCAGAAATTGGTTATAAAAATACTGAACCTGCTTAACTAGCAATGATCTTATCATTATATACAAAAACATAAAACCTATCTCTTTTAAAAATTTTTTTTTTTAATTCTAAAAAAATTCAATTAATGTTTCGGTGGGACCCCTTAAAATACTGCATCCACCCCTGTCACACATTTCCTGTGTGAATAATATGGTAAAATTGCCAATATTACTTTTAACTAACCTAAAACATGGTGTAAGTAACCTAACATGGCATGCATACTCATCATGACTGAGGGAAAACATGGACATGGTCCCACCTGGCCAAAGTTCTTCTCTTGGACACGTCATGTTAAAAAAGAAAGTTAATAATAATAAGTGTGAAGCCTTGATCATGGTCCAGTCACACTTGACAATACCTCTCCCTGTGGTATGAATTCTTCAACAAGGATAAAAGGCTATTATGGCGCAGTGAGGGCTCACAATAAAATGTTGAAGCATGCTAAGAAACTAGCTAAACATCAGAGGACAACTAATGAAGAGAGGCTATACAAGAAAAATCGATGGCAATTTGCCAAAGAAACTTGCAACACAAAATCCATACTAGAAACAACCTTTTCAAAAGAGGAAACTCTAAAATTCTCAAACTCTTTCTCTAGTGAACATTCCAAATATTCAAGCCTTCCAGATTGGGTCTACACTGCGTTCCAACCACCCAACATTACTGAAGAGTTTGATTTATCCCCTATAACTCCCAGCATCATCAAAAGGCTCTTAAAAGGATACAAGAAGCCATCAGCTCCAGGTATGGATAAAATTACTTATGGTCAGCTAAGGAATCTACCTACCTGCCACCACTTTTAGCTACCCTGTACACTAAGATCATGTGAGAGTCCATGGAGACACAATTACAATGGGGACAGGGGAAATCATATTAATCCATAAAAAAGGTGATCAGTCAACCCCTTCAAATTACAGGTCCATTATCCTATCATCTTCAATTATTTCACAAGATTCTAGAGTTGAGAATGGAAAAATGTTGTCTAGATAGGTTTCCTATCAGGAGTAAATAGAACGATGGAACACATCTTCACTTTAACTTCCATCATTGATCATGCCCGAAAAAATGACTTACTACTCACTATCACTTTAATTGATTTTAAGAATGCGTTTGGATCAATTTCCCACTCTTGTGAAAGGCATCATGTTCCACATGAAGGTACCTGACAATATCAAGTACATCACCAACCTTTATGATAGTCTCACTGGATTTGTCCATTCATCCTCTTGGGTTACTTCAGTTTTCCCAATCACTCATGGAGTATTCCAAGGAGACACTATGTCTCCCATCATCTTCCTAATGGCTCTTACTCCAGTGATAAAGATGATGGAAAAAATAAACTGCCCTGGTTCTATTTCAATATCCCAATCCCCAAAAGCCAAGACCTTCCACATTGTGGAGCAACCATTCAAGTGCTATGGGAAGAAGATCATTCAGAGGAACCTAAAGGCTGGTACAAATCAGTGGTGCTTAAATATAACCCAAAAGGAGATGCTGAGCTACTACATCCAAATGGCACATCTGAACACTTAAATCTTTTCACTGCAAAGTGGAAATCTGCCCCAAAGTCATCTAAAGAGTACTACAGCATCGATTCATCCCCTCCATGTTTCATTCCAGTTTATCACCAACTCACCAATTCAAGGAAGATGGTCAAATCCTCTGAATATAAAATCAAAGGTTTTGCAGATGACCTAACTCTAATTAGCTCTGACAAAGAAGATCACAGGAATGCCCTATCTAGAATTGATCTTTGTGCATCTGATTTGGACCTAGCGATTAGGGCAGACAAATGTTACACTCCATCATTGAAAGGTCTCAAACAAGACAAAAAATTCTCAGTCGCTCTTGTTAGTGATAAGACAACCCCAATTTCCAAGGCAGGCACCAAGTTTCTGGGCAGACACATTGCTTGAACTCCAAAATCAACCACTACCGTGTGTAATGATTCTATCTCAAGCAAGTTTAAAGCAGCTATGGAAAAAATTGATGCTAAAAACACATCCAAGGGGAGTTCTAAGTATGGATATACCATCATTACCTGGCACCATCATTCTACTCTTGGCAGTGAATCAAACCAGCACTACTAGAATACAAAATTCAGAGGCAGTAGCAACAAGGAAGATGAAAAAGTGGCTAACATACTGAGAAATGCTACTCAAGTGCTGCTGTACCATCCAGAGGTCATGAAAATTCCCCAACTCAGTACCATAAAATGAAAAGCAAAACTCACTTACCTCACAGCAATCATGAAATCCCAGACCCCCTTGTACACCAACTACAAGAACTATTGGTTTCCAACGATGCTCAACAACACCTTAAAATATCTACCCTTTTCAAGGACTACTTCGAATTCCCCATCTCTCAGATTCTAACCACACTAAGAAAAATTTGACTAATAAGATCAATAAAAGGTTAGAAGAAAGATGTGATCAACACCTATCTGACCTCAAAGTACAGAGCAAATTTAAAGAAATTACTATATTGGAAAGCGAGTGTCATTCTTGGAAGAAGATAGTACAATCTGGACTATCACATGGGCAATTATCATTCTTGCTAAGGGCAGGCTCTGATTCCTTGCCTCATCCTGCAAATCTACATAGGTGGAATATCCGATGTGCCTCCAAATGTCCTCTTTATTCCTCAACCCGACCAACCACCACTCATATCCTCAATGGATGCCCTACAGCATTACAGCAAGGTCGGTTCACTTGGCGCCATGACTCAGTATTAAAGTTGATCTTCATCATTCTTAAAGATAATCTGCCACATGTCAAGATCTACGCTGTTCTAGATCACTGGAGGGCAGAGGACAACCCTCCTTCCACAATCCCCCCTGAGATCTTATCCACGTCATCAAAACCAGATTGTCATAGTATATAGTACCAGAGAAATTCAAATACTCGAATTGACAGTCCTATCTAATTCTAAATCTGCCCTCCAAAATGCCAGAGTTAGAAAACAAAGTAAAGAAAATTATAACTTCCTGGTCAATGACATGAAGGATAGAAAATGGAATACAACTTACCATACTGTTAAAATTGGCTCTCTTGGTCACATCCCCCCAAGTGCCAAAGAAGCAATTATAGACATTCTTCCTCAAAACCGAATTCAATTAAGCTCTTCCATCCTGCTGCAGGCTGCTAAAGTGTCTATTACCTGCTCTCAACAGATATTCATGGCACATAAGCAGATGGTCTGGTGTAGAACCATGTCATTAATTACCTAACTCAGTCACTTTAGGATCTATTAGCTTTGCCAAGCTCACTATATAAATTAAAGTATTCATCTGTGTTCGCTTGTGTCCGAGGATTCTATTGCCAATTGTGTTTATTACCCATTGTATCTCAATATTACATGTATGTCTTCATTTAATGAATGGTTTTTCTCTCAACATCGTCGAAGGGGTTAGAAGAGACTTGGGGTGGTGCTGCTTCCACTCCTGTCCCGCTCCAGCTTGTCCGTAATTTCTTTCAAACCTATCAAACAGGTCAGCCATATCTTCAAGGGCAGCTATAAGTTGGGAGGCCGACCTTGGTTGGTTTCTAGTTAGAATTGCTGACACGTCAGATGTGGAAATTGTTCTACCAAACCTACCCTTTACCCACCACTTCACTAGGTGGGTAAAGGGTCTGCTTAAGCGAAACTAATGTGGAAGAAGAGTGTGTTAGTTGGGGTAGTGAAGTCTAGCGCTGGGGTGAGCTGGGGAGGAGGAGTGACTAGGCGGTGCAGCCTCCCTTCGCACTTCTGGAGGAGAATTCCTAGGTGTTTCCTGCAGAGATGCGAGGGGTTGGCAAGGGGTGGAGGACGAGGTAGAAAATGGTTGATGGGGGTTGTTCTTTCTGGAACCTTAGTGGGTTACCATCGCTGCTTGGGGCAGCTTACTTCAGTGGTTTTCTGTAAGGAACACCGGGGCTCCCGTCCACCTTCCTCCCGGCTCCCCACCAGCTCACAGAATAGTCTGCAGGGTGATCAGGCATTTAACTGGACCCTATTTGCCAAATATATCTGGCCTGACCTGTTCTTCTTCATGGTTGCTGTTGGGGTGGGTATATTAAACTCTCTCAATGCTGTCTACTTATTCTATGGTCCTACAATCCTGAATGTGTATATACTGTTGTGACATTTTCTTTTACTGACTTAATCAGAATCTATCCAAGAGTGTCAGTAGCCCATTCAGTTTCAACTTTATAGAAACTAGTTATTGAGCAAGTCCATCTTCACCTTGATGACATTTCGCTTCATAATGATTCTTTTTTAATCACCTGATGACCTTTGAAATGAACTAGCACAGTACCCCTCCTGCCAGTAAAGAAGACATCTTACCATAATTTGGAATTTTTTTGTTTGTTTTTTAGTCCGATGTCTCCCAGATGCTGGGGTATACGTGGCTGAGAAGGAAGGGAAAGGGAAGGGAGGGAGTTGGTACAGTTCTTCTAACTTCACTTAGAGTGACTTTGTAATCGTTTTTTTATTTTATTCATAGACATAATGGAGCTTAGTTGTTATTTATGCATGAAATTGATACCTCACTCTGTGCACGGGGAAATTTTGAACCCCTCCCCCCCCCCGTCCTATAGATAGGGTTTTACTTTTATCTCCACCAAACTCCGCATAAAGCCATCCTTGGGGGACACCCATCAACCACTGAAGATTTGAGCCTTGTAGGCCAAAGCGTCTGGGAGGACATACTGAACTGACTAACAAAGAAATAGTGAATTATAGTATGTCTACACTTTGGTCTTGCCAGAGAGTGTCTCTTTCTCTTTATTCCTTCACCCCTGATCTCATCTTACTGCCCTAACCCCCAATACAGTAGTTCCCCTCTTGAGAAACCCCTCTATTGGAAGTTCTCCTCTCTTGAGAGACCACATTTTTCATGCCAGATGTATTTGCTGCACAAACTTACCTCTATTATAAGACCACCTCTTTTTTCTCATTTTTATGGGATTTAAGGGTGATCTCTCAAGAGAGGACTACTGTATAAGTGCAGTGCTATTTATCTTTATGCTGCCCACCTGTCTCTGAACTACACATGCACGCTTCCTTTGCCCTCTGTTCAGAGTGCTCTTGTGGCTGCTTTCCTCAATATCTCCATCCCTCTGGAACTTGGCAAGTTGATCAACTCAGTGGCGTTGTTGCAGGCAGGACAGGAGATGAAAGAATACTTGCGGCAACTGGCTCCAGGGGCCACAAGACTGTTGATGCTGTACTCCTTGCAGGTGAAGGAAGGAAGAGGCACACACCACTCATCCTCGCCCACTCACTTCACTCTCACCCACTCACTCTCGCCCACTCACTCTCGCCCACTCACTCTCGCCCACTCACTCTCGCCCACTCACTCTCGCCCACTCACTCTCGCCCACTCACTCTCGCCCACTCACTCTCGCCCACTCACTCTCGCCCACTCACTCTCACTCTCGCCCACTCACTCTCGCCCACTCACTCTCACTCTCGCCCACTCACTATTGCCCACTCACTCTCGCCCACTCACTATTGCCCACTCATTCTCGCCCACTCACTCTCACTCTCGCCCACTCACTATTGCCCACTCACTCCCTGCCCACTCACTCTCGCCCACTCACTCTCACTCTCGCCCACTCACTATTGCCCACTCACTCCCTGCCCACTCACTCTCGCCCACTCACTCTCACTCTCGCCCACTCACTATTGCCCACTCACTCCCTGCCCACTCACTCTCGCCCACTCACTCTCGCCCACTCACTATTGCCCACTCACTCCCTGCCCACTCACTCTCGCCCACTCACTCCCTGCCCACTCACTCTCGCCCACTCACTCTCGCCCACTCACTATTGCCCACTCACTCCCTGCCCACTCACTCTCGCCCACTCACTCTCGCCCACTCACTATTGCCCACTCACTCCCTGCCCACTCACTCTTGCCCACTC
The DNA here is from genome assembly GCA_963969325.1 of Lycopodina hypogea. Classification (NCBI taxonomy): domain Eukaryota; kingdom Metazoa; phylum Porifera; class Demospongiae; order Poecilosclerida; family Cladorhizidae; genus Lycopodina; species Lycopodina hypogea. The sequence continues at coordinate 11,673,902 of OZ017791.1, read as the reverse complement.
ACTATTGCCCACTCACTCCCTGCCCACTCACTCTCGCCCACTCACTCTCACTCTCGCCCACTCACTATTGCCCACTCACTCTCGCCCACTCACTATTGCCCACTCACTCCCTGCCCACTCACTCTCGCCCACTCACTCTCACTCTCGCCCACTCACTATTGCTCACTCACTATTGCCCACTCACTCCCTGCCCACTCACTCTCGCCCACTCACTCTCACTCTCGCCCACTCACTATTGCCCACTCACTCTCACTCTCGCCCACTCACTATTGCCCACTCACTCTCGCCCACTCACTATTGCCCACTCACTCCCTGCCCACTCACTCTCGCCCACTCACTCTCACTCTCGCCCACTCACTATTGCCCACTCACTCCCTGCCCACTCACTCTCGCCCACTCACTATTGCCCACTCACTCCCTGCCCACTCACTCTCGCCCACTCACTCTCACTCTCGCCCACTCACTATTGCCCACTCACTCTCGCCCACTCACTCTCGTCCACTCACCCTTGCCCACTCACCCTCACCCACTCACTCTTGCACACTCACTCTTGCCACTCACTCTCTCCCACTCACTCTTGCCGACTCACTCTCGACTACTCGCCCACTCACCCTCACCCACTCACCCTCGCCCACCCACTCTCGCCCACCCATTGTTACCCACCTCACATATCATGCATCACAGACAGTGTCTCGTTTTGTGCATAAATAACACATTATACCTACTATTCAACTGTTCATTTCTCTCTCACGCACACACACTCACACACACACATACACACACACGTGCACATGCACACGCGCTTGCGCGCACGCATGCACACACACACACACACACATGCACATACACACACACACACATACACACACACACATGCACATACACACACACACACATGCACATACGCACACACACACACACATGCACATACGCACACACACACACATGCACATACATACACACACACACAGGCAGTGTCTACCTTTATCTACATCTCTTCCCTATCAGTAGCTGGTGAGCGATTGAGTGTGCGACTTAGACTGGCTTTGTTCAATTCTCTCCTCCAGAAAGACATAGCTTTCTTTGATGAGCACAAGACGGGAGAACTCATCAGCAGGTAGGTTTCATGTAAGTGAGCATTTTCCATGCTCAAGAGATATGCTCAGGTGTTGAATGTACCCACTGGGTAGATCCTGGATCATTGTAGTCCAGACAGGGATGTCTGTCATTACCAATATCTTCCTGCTCGTGTCAGTTCAGGCAGCACAGGGAAGTCAGATTTTCTGACATCTTCTGACGTACTATTTAAAAAAATCTTTGCAGAAGTATCTATTGAATGTTTCTCTCTGTAGCTTCATCATGTTTTATTGGGCCACGTGTTTCTGTGTATATCAGGTCTTCCACTTTGTTTCAAGTGCTTCTGATTGTGAGATTAATAAACTGATGCTGTTTAGAAGAGACATACACTGGCTTAACTTCCTTGGACGGATATCTCACTGACTGGCAGCTGATTATCTAGTGATCTATGGAGTAAGAATGAGTCAAACCTGAACACTAACTTTGACTTATTGTCATGCATGGATTTACTGAACTCAAATTACACCCAGGGGACTAACTATCAATACCCCCCCAATCTGCCTCCCTCCCTCCCCAAAGGAGAATTTTACTTCAATTTGTTTAAGCTGAAAGTTTTAGAACTGACTTATTCTTCATGTGCATATCTGAGTTAGTTTGGTCCAATCTGCCGACTGTTAATGTTCATAATATTAGAGGAAGGATGACCACACTGGAAGTGCATGTGTAACCATCTGTGGTAGGTGGAGTCAATCACAGATGAACTAGAGCCATGGAGAGGAGAGATGAGTGCAACAATACAAGTGAAAACAGTTAATTTCAATAAATGACACTATTGTATTGACTGGTGTTAGAAAGAAATGAAACTGTACCAACTACCAACCTGGTATGCTATGGGCTAGGGTAGGTATTACTGGAGAGGCAGTAGTCGATTACATACATTGCATTTATTGTTGATGGCTGTAGTACTATTAACTAATGCTAATATGGTTAGCAGCCCGTGGTTGACTGGTCACTTATGGGGTAGTTCTGTTAATTTATCATAGTCCTTTATGCAAATTCATTTTGGAAACTAATAAAGAAAAAGGTATTCTGTGGATGCATAAGTTAATTTTGTTATGTTCAATGGGTTGAGTTAAAGGTGTTATCTAGTCATATTTGAAGAGCAGAATTAATTATTCGTTGAATGGTTTAGTTATTATCCTTTGTGTTGAGTTTGGTGTTTAATTAGAACACGTAATTGTGCACATTTATTCTGAAAACCATTTAAAACTCCTTTCTTTGGAAGCTTAAGTTCTACTTCATTTTAATTTGTTGAGTTGGATAGTTGAGACATAATTATATTTGAGTCCACTGGAGAATGTAGAGCCTAACACCGGCCGGTGTAGCCCATGACATGAATGCTCCTATACTAAATAATATTAGGCACCTCAATTTTGTTGAAATCATACAGGTCAACAATATGTTTAAATGGTAAAGGGTAGCCTAACTTATGTGGGTGCCTATATTTTTGGCCATTGAGTAGGAATAGGAATTATGGTTGTGAAAGTAACACGAGAAAAGGGGGAGGGGGTCGGGGGTCATTCCCATTCCTTCTTACCTTTCTGTTCCACCATCTCCTTTGCATCTTCCTTTATCCCACCCACCTTTCCCACCCCCTCAGGCTGTCAGGTGACGTGCAGGAGTTGAAGAGCTCCTTCAAGCTCGTGGTGGGGCAGGGGCTACGCAGTGCCACGCAGGTTCTCGGCTCTGTTATCTCTCTCTTCTACATCTCTCCACAGATGACAGGTGTCATAGGTGTGACTCTCCCTTCCATGGTTGCCATGGGAACAATCCTGGGATCCATTCTTCGGAGGTGGTCCCGACAGGCACAAGAGCAGGTTGCCATAGCAACTGGTGTGGCTGATGAGGCAATAGGGAATATTCGCACAGTGAGAGCATTTGCCATGGAAGATTCCGAAAGCAAGTGAGTACTTACTGTTTGTGGTATCCAATCAATGTGTGTAGATATGCATTATGAAGACATGTGACCTAATGTGCACTTATTCTCAATTAGCAGGCAGTACATGAATGTTCAATTGCTTATGATGTGTTACAAGTTTGACCATGAAGTGTAATTCTATCTTCTTTATTTTTAGGTTATACGAATTTGAATTGGTAAAGGGTCAGTCAATATCCACACATCTGGGAGTGGGTGTGGCTTTCTTCCAGGCTCTGTCACACATTGCCATTAACGGAATAGTGCTACTAGTAGTGGGACATGGAGGACTGCTCCTAGCAACCAATCAGATTTCTCCAGGATCTCTCATGGCATTTCTTGTTGCCACACAAACCATCCAGAGGTGATAACCTCCCACTGAACTTTATACCTTTTTATGACCGATATCCACTTTCTACAGGAGTGTGCCTCTCTTAGCGATTACCAACTCTTTCAACCTGCCTCAACCCAGTGTGGTGTTGGTCCAGTGTGTGTCCCCATAGAGCTACGGTCAACCTTCTTCAAGCTGCCTCAACCCAGTGTGATATTGGTCCAGTGTGTGTCCCCATAGAGCTACTGTCAACCTTCTTCAAGCTGCCTCAACCAAGTGTGGTGTTGGTCCAGTGTGTGTCCCCATAGAGCTATTGTCAACCTTCTTCAAGCTGCCTCAACCCAGTGTGATGTTGGTCCAGTGTGTGTCCCCATAGAACTATTGTCAACCTACTTCAACCTACTTCAACCTGCCTCAACCCGCCTCAACCCAGTGTGATGTTGATCCGGTGTGTGTCCCCACAGAACTATTGTCAACCTTCTTCAACCTGCCTTAAACCAGTGTGCTGTTGATCCAGTGTGTGTCCCCATTGAGCTATTGTCAACCTGCTTCAACCTGCATCAACCCAGTGTGGTGTTGGTCCAGTGTGTGTCCCCATAGAGCTATTGTCAAATGATGTCCTCCCTAAACTCTGTCCTTCAGGTCACTGGCGAGCCTCTCTGTGCTGTCTGGGCAGCTAGTGAGAGGCATGAGTGCTGGTTGTCGTGTGTGGGAGTACATAGAGGTCAAACCACATATGTTGCTGGGTGCTGGATGGACCCTGTCTGCAGAATGTCTCCATGGCAACATCAAGTTTGATAATGTCACCTTTACTTACCCGGCGCGGCCTGATCAGGTGCCAAATGCATGCTTATGTGTGCCCATGTGGGATGTGTGCCAAGCATCTTGGTACTGTGGGTGTGTCGTGGTCATTGGGAGGAGGGATGAGGAAGTGAGGAGCCATTGGTGCATGGTTCACATTCAGTGCAGTGGGTTCACGTAGATGTGTGAGGAATATTTGTATGGCACTATCTATACTATCAATTGTGAATAAGTCTGTTTGTCTGTCTCTCTCTGTATCCATGATTCACGCTTGAACAGCAGATGTTAGACCCACATACCCATATATATTTCAGTGTCACCAGGGGAGCATCATGAGCATGTTTTAAATGGTCACACCCCTTTCTATATAAAAAAGCCAAAAATGGTACTTTTGCCCCCCCTAAAGAAAATGGAGCTGTGAGCCTATAACTTCAGCATACAGACACCACATTACTCTGCAAATAACATGGAGTGGGTTCCATCAGTGTCACCAGGGGAACGGCATAAGCATATCTATATTGCCACATCTCTTTTTGTACTAAAAAAAAAAAAAAATAAATAAAATAACACCAAAAATGGCACTTTTACCAGTAAAGAGAATGGAGCTAGACACACAAACCCATATATATTTAGAATCGATATCACCAGGGGAATGTCATAGGTATATTTATATGGCCACACCCCTTTCTGTATTCAAAAAAATCCAAAAATGGTACTTTTGCCAGAAAAAAGGAGCTACAGACACAAAACTTTGGCATGCTGACACAACTTGACTCTGCAAATAACATGGAGTGAGTCCCATCTGGCCACACCTTTCATCTTTGTGTATAAGGCTAAAAGATCAAAAAATGGTACTTCTTAAAGAGCACTTTGACCTAATTGCATTTTCACATTTTGTTTTAGAAGTCTACAACATATATTTTCGAAGCAGTCACTTTTGTGACTACAGTTCATCAAAGGTGGGCTGAAAAACCACCCATAGGGCGGGTTTTTTCTCTCGTTAGTCTGTATAAATGTTTGTTTTTGAACACTATTTTAAAGAAAAAGTTGAATGGACAGCATCTATGGAACATATATTCTGAGTGTGCAATAGGGGACTTGCATGATTACATTATGCACCTCCTGCCACGCCTACTTATGGTATCACTGACCCATTAGCTCCATAGAAAATGTATTAGTTTCCATGACAGGCAATGCTATTCTCAAGAACTGCAGGTGAAAAACAGCACCTAAATCTACCATACTGCAGGAATAGCAGCTTCATTAAATTTCCAGCATGCTGATAGCAAATTCAGAATTATTCCGAGGGCAATTGTAGAGAAAATGGAGTGTAAATATGAATGTAAGGTTAGTGTTGACCTCACCAGTGAGCTTCCTGCCAGTTCTTCTCAGAACTCACCAACAGGCGGCAGTACAGGTGAGCGTCAGACACTTGCAGGAGGTTTTGACACTCCAGAAGTCACTGCTAATTCTTTTCAGAACTCTTTGTCAGACAGCAGCATTTGTGACAATCCAGAAATTTTAAGAAGCGAGCTCTGTGGTCAAGCTGCGAGTTCTTCTATGAACTACTCCATGCAATTCCGAAGTAATAGTGGACTTACTGGAGCTGAGGCGACTTGTGCAATTCTAGATTCTTCTAGTGTTCCATTCAGTGCTACATTACTTGAGAGAGATGGAGTGAAGAAGATTTTGAGCGTAGGCTATACTTACCGTGTCCCTGGATGTTATAACAACACTAAAATAGAATAGGGAGTTGTCTTTCCCTAAGTTTCCCAGGGAAAGATCAGTTAAAGAGAGATGGATTAATGCTATCCAAAGGAAGGATTTTGTGCCTACAGATCACCACCGACTTTGTTCATAGCACTTTCATGATGGAAAAAAGAAAGGATCTTCTGATATTCTCATGATATTTCCACTTTTACCTCACCCAAATTTGAGAATGGAACCAAAATTACATGAAGTGTTATCTCCTCCAGCCCAAAAAAGAAGAAAAATGAAGCTTTGGAGAAGTCAAAACCACTAGCAGATGCTATGGTAGAAGAGCTATCATCTTTATGCCGAGTAGTAAGCAAAATTCTTAATGAAAGAGAAACTTTAAGACTTGAGTTGGATAAACTCAAATTTGGTCTGCAGCATTTTGCTGAAAGTGATGACGATATTTAATTTTATACTGGTTTTCCTACTATAGCACTTTAATCAGTTTCCACAAGTCCCTCCTCCCTAAACTACTGGGGTTCTGATAATGCAGATAATCGTACCTTAGATGAAAGATGTTGTCCTCATTGTAAATTACAACCTCATGATGAGTTATTTGTGGGATTGTATTGACTGAGATGTAATGTTTTAGAAAACGATATAGGTGATCGTTTTGAGATTTGTTCCAGTACTGTTTGTAGAACATTAATGACATGGATTTACTTCCTGTATCTTGCATTGAAACAACTACCCATATGGCTGGCCATCTGTGGAAGTCGTGACTGAAACAACACCAACTTGCTTCAAGGATCAATATCCCAACACATGAGTTATAATAGAATGTAGATATTTATACAAGTGCCGTCTTCATTTCGTGCTCAGTCTTATACGCATTCCTTGTACAAGAGCCACAATAATGTGAAAGGTTTGATTGGCATTGCTCCAGATGGATTTGTTTAATTTATTTCTAATTTATATGGGGGGCCCTATCTCTGATAAAATGATTACAGAGATGTGTGGCATATTGACCTCCTTGAGCCTGGTGATGTGGTTATGGCAGATAGAGGCTTCGATATACAACATATTCTTGCTGCAAAGAATGCTAAGCTGAACATGGCACCATTGATGAGAGGAAAAGCACAGTTATTTCTTGAAGAAGAATTGGAAACAGGAAGTTTTGTTTCAGTTCGAATTAATGTAGAAAGAGCTATAGAATGTGTCAAGATTTATCGTATTCTACAAGGTGTTATACCCAACTGCTCACATTCTCAGTTGGACCAAATATGGTTAATATGTTATATTTTAACCATCTTCCTTCCCCCTCTAGTTCAATAGATTTTTCTGTGTCACTGGCATTTTTCTCATTTAATATAATTGTTTATATATGACAATTATGTGAATAAAATGGATTAAATACTGAATCAACAAAATAATGGTTTAAATTACAATATGAAAACAATTTCATTTTAGTTTTTCTACAAGTTTCGGTAAATATTGCACAGTCATAACAACACTAATTTCAAGAGCATGTTCCTCCAGAATAGTTCTTTCAATTTTTAGTTGTTTGGATTAAAATGCCAGTATTTGTGTATACAACAAAATCACATCACTTCTTTGAACAGATCTCCATTTGTCCTTCAACTTGGTAGTAGTAATGGTGCTGTTTCTTTAAAAGTAATATCCCGTCTTCAATACTGAGTAAAAAAGATTTCTGCTGTGCTGCTTCTTGTGGAGTGCAGTCCCTAAACTGATGGGGACACTTAATCTCTAATAGTCCATTGGGATCTGAGGAGACAGGATCATACACGACACCGTCTGGACTAGTGACAAGGAATATGTAGTTGGGATTAATAACCAGTCCGTATTTTGTAACTTTTAAATTAAAGTGATCATATTCTTGTAATTTTGATTTATATAAATTTAATACTTTATTTTTGTTACTCTTCCCCCATGCACATGCTATGGGCATTGACCTGTATTTTTTCTGATTGATTATGGAATTAACTGATGCATGTGATGAAGTGTCAGGTAGCCTCCTACACACACAACCAAAGAAGGAAGCAGTAACTCTGATTTTATGTTCATGATAACAAATAGTGGAATTCGCTTGCCCTCTTGTATTTTCCTCTCTGTACAGCCTGATCCCTAGTGACCTTCAGTATTACCCACATCCTTTCCTCTGCAGTAAGTGATGTTGCTGATGCAGAATTCATCACAGCAGTTGCTGCTGCTGTACTGGTTGCAGAAGTTGTAGCAGTAGTTGCACTCTCCATCTTACTTTGAGGTAATGGCTTACAGTCATTATTTCTCATGACTACAGTGAAGAGTGGTGCATTCATTTAACTTTCTAAATTAGTGCAAACTTGCCTAACACGCTCTTCTGTTAGTGTGCTAGAGTTGGAAAGACATGCTCTTGAGTTTTCATTTTTTCCATTTGAATGGTGGACTCCTCTGCTTTACGTTTACCATAAGAATGATGTATGAACGGAATCTTTGAAAATGATGCTGGACCATCATCCACATTTTTTCTCGAGGTTTGTGCCACTGCTGTGGTTGTTCAGTACAAGTTTTATCCTGAGGAATATCCTGGAGTCCTAGCTCCACATGATCTAGGATACTATATAGCAACACTGCTACATGTTTGCAGCACCCACCAGCTCCTGCCTTGCAGTTACACTGGGCACCCACCACATTGCCTGACAGTGTTCCCACGGGCACAGCAGTTGAATAGTTTCCAGTGGTCCTGAAGGAAGGTGTAACAAGAGCATGGAAAAGGCAGTAGCTGTCATTGCTACATGATGAAATTGCACCATCATGACATGATTGTCTCTGAACAGGCAGTAACCTTCCTCCTTATGCTTCATAGCTCCAGCTCTATGTGAAGCAGCTGCTGTAGTACGCTGACTTTTTGCAGTATCTAGTGAACCAGTAACCAAATGAACATAGAGGTAACTAATTAATGGTGGGAGCTTGCCCAACCATCTGACAGAAGCTTACATGGTATTGGTGAAATACTCCTTTCTAACTGTACCAGTAAACGTTGTGTATGCAGACCACCATCAGGATCCACACTCTTGCTGTCCAGGCCTGCAGCAATATAGACACCAACCCTATACACATATATCATGATTGGTGAATAACAATATCACAGTGTGTAGGGTGGTTCCTGTGTGAAATAACTTAATTTTCATAACAAGAGGTGGTGAGCATGTTGCATTAAATTAGCTTGTGGATTGGGTAAGATATAAGGAGGCAAAGCAGCAACAACCAAAAAAAGAAGTCAGAATAGGAAAAGTGGGATCCATTTCTATCATAGCATTAGCTCTTGTCTCATATCCCTGCATGTATCAATTTTGTCACACAAAATTTGCTTTTATATCATTTGAACCAAGTTGGTTCCAGAAAATCTCCCTTCCATATCCGTTTGTACTAAATAACCAAATATTTAATATACTTTTAGCTAACCGCATGCTCAGTTATCCATAATTTCAGCTAAGCTATAACAATGGAAAAGTTTAACCTTTTCACAAGATCCTGCTTCTCTAAAGCTGATGTAGCACCTCTACACTTCAGCCCTCTCTTCAGCGCCACAATATGAAATTGGCTAGGGTCATGGCCATTCAGTGATGCTCCAGGAACATCCTCTGCAGTTAGGGTAACTGGATAGCTTCTACCTTGCTCAGAGTAGTTGTGACAAGAACTAGCAGTGTGACCACAGCTGAGCTCATCTCCAGAAATTTCAAGGTTCCCACAGGTACTGCCTAATAAATATTTCTTAAGATAACTCATAGCTTGACCACAGAGCTCATCTCCAAAAATTTACAGATTGTCAAAACCTCCTGCAAGTGACTGACGCTCACCTGTACTGCCGCCTGTTGGTGAGTTCTGAGAACTGGCAGCAAGCTCACTGGCGAGGTCAACACTAACCTTACATTCACATTTATGCTCCATTTTCTCCATAACTGCCCTCGGAATAATCCTGAATTTGCTATCAACATGCTGGAAATCTAATGAAGCCGCTATTCCTGCAGTATGGTAGATTTAGACGCTGTTTTTCAGCTGAAGTTCTCGAGAATAGTGTTGACTGTCAAGGAAACTAATGCATTTTCTATGGAGCTGGTGGGTCAGTGATACCATAAGTAGGCGTGGCAGGTGGTGCATGATGTAATCATACAAGTCCCCTATTGCATACTCCGTGGACTTCACATGTGCACATGAAACTGTTGTCTGGAGATTGTCTATCTAACACAATCCTGTTGGTTACTGCAGGAACACACACACACTCTCTATTTCTCTCTCTGTGTGTGTATGTGTGTGTGTGTGTGTGTGTGTGTGCACGTGCGTGCGTGCGTGCGTGTGTGCGTGCGTGCGTGCGTGCGTGCGTGCGTGCGTGCGTGCGCACTCACTTGTAAGACACAACTGGTGATATAGGTTATGTTTAGAAATTGATGGGACAGAATCTGTGAGGGTGTGTAGGGAGAGAGAGAGTGTGTTTGTGTGCGTGCGGGTGGGTGTGTGGGTGTGTGTGTGCACATGTGGAGAGAGAGTGTGTGTGTATGGCACATAGGTTAATGATTCATTGGTTTACATGTTGTGTTCTTGTACGGAACAGGAAGTTTTGAGAGGGATGAGCCTGGAACTTCCTGCAGGAACAGTGACTGCACTCTGTGGACTCTCTGGGGCAGGTAGGCAACATGGCTACTGCCTCAACCCAGTGTGGTGTTGATCCAGTGTGTGTCCCCATAGAGCTAATATCAACCTACTTCAACCTGCCTCAACCCAGTGTGGTGTTGGTACAGTGTGTGTCCCCATAGAGCTATTGTCAACTTACTTCAACCTGTCTCAACCCAGTGTGATAATTGAATGTATAGTTGTAGTGCAGTGTATTAACACATCAGAACTTGAGCAGAATCACACCTAGTATCTACTTGACATGACCATCCATCCTACTTACATGACGTTACATCTATCACTGGATCTCACACACCAAGTGATAATGAGACGTTTGTCCCACAGGTAAATCCACTGTGGCTGCTCTACTCGTGAGGTTCTACGAGCCAGATGGAGGTGTGGTTAAGTTGGATGATGTATGCATAGACGACCTCGATGCTTCCTGGTTGAGACGTGAAGTGATTGGCTTTATTAGTCAGGAACCTGTTCTGTTTGCTACCTCTGTCCTGGAGAATATCCGCTATGGTCGTCCCTGTGCCTCTGATGACGAGGTGAAAGAGGCTGCCAGGTTGGCACATGCCCACGACTTCATTGAAGAGTTTCCTCAGGGTTACCAGACACTCCTGGGGGAGAGAGGGCAGACACTCTCAGGAGGACAGAAGCAAAGGTGAGCTCATTGTAATATAAGTGGTATTATGCTGCCTCTCTCACACCCTGATCATACATGGATGCCTGAATTGGACTACATCTACTCCACAGCCCACACCCACATACACCCATAACCGCATATGTCTTATAACCACTTACTGCCATACACCCCATACTCACATACACTCCATACCCACATACTCCCCATACCCACATACACCCTTTGATATTTAACCGTCATATTAACCTCCATGTTCCGTCACTGTGTCAGAGAATTCACAATCATCATCACATCATGTGATTACAACCACTTGTACACAAGCACCTGATTTCATGCCCCATCTAACTCCATTCCATGCTCTAAAAGTTACTATTTCACTTGCAGAGTGGCTATTGCCCGGGCTCTTCTGAAGAATCCTGCTGTGCTGGTGCTGGATGAGGCCACAAGTGCACTGGACACTCAGTCAGAGAGACTTGTGCAACAAGCATTGGACACAGCTTGCAAGGGTAAGCATGCCCCTCACCCACTCCCTCACTGCATGTCTAATGATGTGTGCCCCGCACATGCTCTCAGGTCGTACTGTGTTGGTGATTGCCCATCGGCTCAGTACCATCAGAGATGCTGACCAGATAGCAGTTCTGCACCAAGGGCAACTCAAGGAGGTGAGGCAGTCAGTGTGAATCTGAAAATTTCATAAATTAGTTATGTTTTCCCCTTCCATTCATCTGGTGATGTTTTCTTCTCCCCCCATTCTATGAATTCTTGTCTCTATAGCTTGGGACTCACGCAGAGTTGGTGGGTAAAGGTGGTCTCTACAGCAAACTTGTACGAAGACAAACTTCCCTTGAATGACACAGTGGAACTGAACCACAAACAGTAGACTTGTTTATTTTTGTAAAAGGTATATGAATCTGTTTACTGTATACTGTGGATGATATTTAACTCTAAAATTTAGGGTCACCTTGTCATAGGAGTAAATTGGGAGGGGAGGGTGATCTTGGTCCCCCTTTTTAAACTTTGTATGTAAACTTGATACGCTGTCTAAATTCACACACTTAGAAGCAGCTGTATATAGAATAATTTTCTAAGAAGCAACCATGCAGAAATTGGTTATAAAAATACTGAACCTGCTTAACTAGCAATGATCTTATCATTATATACAATATCATTAAAACTTATCTCTTTTTTTTTAATTCTAAAAAAATTCAATTAATGTTTCAGTGGGACCCCTTAAAGTACTGCACCACCCCTGTCACACATGTTCCTGTGTGAATAATAATAATATGGTAAAATTGCCAATGTTACTTGTAACTAATCTAAAACATGGCATGCATACTCATCATGACTCGGGTACAACATGGACATGGTCCCACCTGGCCAAAGTTCTTCCTTTGGACACTGTCATGTTAAAAAAGAAACTTAATTGATAATAAGTGTGAAGCCTTGATCATGGTCTGGTCACACTTGGCCATACCTCTCCCTGTGGTATGAGGTAGTGTGGATACTCGGGAGGTCTTATCCCTGGACCTGACCTATTCACTCCCATTTTCCCCCTTGTGTTCCCCCCTTGTGTTCCCCCCTTGTGTTCCCCCCTTGTGTTCCCCCCTTGTGTTCCCCCCCCCCCCCTTGTGTTCCCCCCTATTTTCGTTCCTCCTTTCCCCCCCCCCCCCCCCCCCCCCAAAAGAGGCAGGTAAGAAATGTTTGTAAACCATATAAAACTTGGATTGGATTTATACAAGGAATGGTTTATGTTTGTCACTCTGCTGGGCTACTTCAGTATTGCTGCTGTTGCCAATGATGCTAATACATCCACGTGGTCGCACCTCTTCCTGTGATTGTGTGAGTCCAGAAATTCCAAAATATGTTACTGAAGTCCATTTCTTGGAATTAGGAAAAATGAAAGTTTATATGCACACACTTTGACTTAGGCAATATTCCACCTGGCCACACCTTTTTATCTGTGTGTGTCAGGCTCAAAATGCCTAAAACAGAGCGATAGAATTGCTCAAAATGCCAGAAATGGTACTTAATTTAAACCCTTGCGCATGGTTTGGGTCACACTTGGGCACACCTATTCCAGTGGGTATGCTATTTATCTGTGGTAATTTTGGTATATCTGTTAGTATTGATATTCTAACTTACGGTGATCATTTCCAAGCACAGAAATGAGGAGTATGTATGGATAATACAAGCAGGGTTATTATTATTATTTTTTTTTATGTTTTAGATTGAGTGTGAGGCATTTTGGGAGTACTTGTAGTCAGTTTAAAAAGATCAGTTCTAAAATACTCAGTTTCATTGAGTTAAAAGCACCAACAACTATTGATGTCACTCATTTAAACATATGCTCATTTCAAGAAACACTGGGCAAGCCTTTTATCAGCCTCACCGAAGGTAACATATCCAGCTGGTTTAGATCCTCAAGAGATGTGTTATCAGCCTTCAGTATCTTTGATCTGTAGAAAGTCCCAACCTCTCTAGTCATGAGATATCTTTATGTGGAGACAGTTCAATTTAAACTTTCGTTGGACAGTTTGGAAGAGATTTACCAGCCAAATCATTAGAAGGAACTGAATTTGAGAAGGACTTTGAGAGCCAATGTCAATGTCGGAAACCAATGGAATGTAACACTGAATGAAGGTGCAGAGGGGATTATCCAGGCTACCACAAAAACCACCCTCTGAGGCTGACACTTGGAATGAACATTTACTGTTTTGTTTGCTTTGCGTATGGTATGTGTATGGGGGAAATGTTCACCACTTCTTATGGAGTGGGGGGGGGGGGGGATTAAAAAATATCATTTAATACCTGATCAACATCACACTTTTGAGATAGGTTGAAGTAGGTAGAACACACAGTACCGACATCACACTGGGTTGAGGCCGATTGAAGTGGTTGACAATTGCTCTGTAGGGACACACACTAGATCAACATCACTTTGGGTTGAGTTGGGTTGAGATTGGTAATTGATATATCCATGGGGATAGATTGTGGATCAATATCACACTGCTGTATTTATGTAAGCTAAGGATTACTTTGTGACCCATCAATTTTTGAGAAGAACGTATTTTGTTATTGTCTGATGTAGTTCCTTTGGCTATGAGAATCTTATTTTAAGGTCTTCTTCCCTTATTGATTGAATGTTCCTAGGTTGTGGCCTCTCAGTCCAGCTGTCCTGCTCACTCTCCTGTGCAGAATCTTATTCCTACATCCTTGCTGAGCCATTCCTACTCGCATAAATGGGTGGAGATCCTCTGTTTGCTGGAGCCATAGTGATGCTCTTTTCATGGATGAGTGGTTAGTTCTCCAATTAATCCATGCAGCATCATGACAAACTTCAATGATGGAAGAAACAGGGAGTGAGCCCAAGGGTCTTTGGACTAACAAAGGAAAAAAAAAAATCTCAAATTGTAGTAAGATGTCTTAGTGGTCTATTTGTAGGATAGGTACTTCACTGTAAACATACTCAAGTTAGGGCATCATAACTTTGGCTAAACATGTTCTTCACCTCTCTTTCCCTGCCCCCCCCCCCCCCCCTTCTTTCTTCTTTTTTGAGCCCTTTATGTCCAAGCACGTGTGATGTGAGATAAAAAAAAAAAATAAAAATAAATAAAAAAATAAAAAAATGAAAAAAAAACAAAACCAAAAAAAAAAAATCTAGAATTAGTAGGATGTTTATCTTGCTAGTTTTGTTCATTTAAGAAAAGCTGTTGCTAAATTTCTAAATGAATAATTTTAAAAGAGATATCTTAAAGTTCTCTTTTTTTTGTTTTGGTGTTTGTTTTTATCCTTCTGTTCTTTAAAGGCCACGGAAGATTTGTTTAAAAAAAAAAAAAAAAAAAAAAAAAAAAATTGAATATATTCCTATAAGAAATCACCAACATTTGTGTGTCTGTTGGTGAGCTCCTCCTAGATGTCTGAACAGATTTCAATAAACTTTGTAGGAATGTTGCTTATGCTCCTGTATTAACTGATAAACATTTTGGTTTTCCCCTGCCTACTTATTGTAGCTATAACAGCCTTTTTTTTCATCATTCTCTGGCATTTCCTATGAGATGCTGATGAAGGATCATTATTTTCACACTCCCACTCACCTCCCCCAACCCCCCCCCCCCCCCCCCCCCCAAAAGAATGCCAAAAACTGAATTAATAAATTTGGAACATTTAAAAAAAAAACAGCAACTATAAAATCTTCCTTATTATTCCCATGCCCACATTCCACAATTGTGTTTGCTGCAGATGTTCTCTCCTTTCTTGTGTGAGGTTTTGTTCTGAAAGTGGTAGTGTTAGAGAGAACACAACAGCAGTTTCAATTGTGGAGAAGGGCATTGTGAATGGTAAGGAAATTATTATATAGTGGTCTACTAAGCATGCAGTGGCTGCTGTTTTTCTGTGTCTCTTTTTATCCTAGATTCACTCTTGAACTGCTGTGTTTGTGTTGAGTAAAAAATGATTAAAATGATTCTTTGGCCAGACATATGCTTGGAAGTGCAGACCTAAAACTTGGTATGCTTGCACAAGTTGAATTTAGAAATAACATACAGTGTGTTCCACCAGGCTACACCTCTTTTTTTGTGGGCATGAAGGGTAAAAACAGTTTGTACATATGCATGTATGAGACATAGATTTTACAGATCTCAGTTCTCTCAGCTAGCTATTTTGTGTCTACTCATAATGGTAATTCCACTGTAGGAGAGTATATCTGATCTAGTGATACAGGAGAAAAATTTAGGATTATTTGTTGTAGAAGAAAATCTATATGAATCGTTCAATTTGTCAGGATGTACTACTACTTTAACCGAGATTGAAATTAAACTAACACCCATGGAAATAGCTACTGATGCTGGGGTATCAATAATGCCTATCACAACTAGGTAGTCCCATTCCCTAACTTTACATCATGAATCTAGAGTTTGTTTGAAGACATACTCCTGAGAAAGCATCTGTCCTAGGTGAGCAAGACTATAATGGAATATATGGACCAAATGAAAGGAATAACACTAATCACTTGGGACAGAAGTGGCTAAAACCTCCTTGTTCTTAATCGGTAGTAGTAATTATTTTTTTATTGTACATTGAGAGCCAATGTCAATGTCAGAAACCAATGGAATGTAACACTGAATGAAAGTGCAGAGGGGATTATCCAGGCTACCACAAGGACCACCCTCTGAGGCTGACACTTTGAATGAGCATTTCCTCTAGACTTATCCTCTGACACCACATACCACTACTGGTGTTTCATCTGCAGAGTTAGGGCGTGTCTTGAAGAATAGAGGAAAGATATTGTAACCACAATTAAGTGCCACAGTTAGATGTAGGAAGGCTACCCAAAAGAATAGTAATTTATAATGGAAGAAAAGTCTTCCATTTTAGTTGTGTTAGACTAGTTCAATTCTGGATTGGGAAAAAAACCTAGTCATGGCTGGTCCATTTTGTACTAAATAATTGTATTAAATAGGTTCATAAGACTGCTACCCTTCCTGCATTCATTAAGCCAAAAAATTGTACTTAACCAGAAAAGAAATCCTAGAATTATAGGCAAAATTTAGTATGCATGCACAGCCTGACCCTGGCAATAACATGGGCTGGGTTCCACCTGGCCACACCTCTTGTTCTTGCTGTGTAAAGCTAAAAATGCTTAAAAAAATGGTACTTTGGAAACCCTTGGACCAATGTAGTTATACACACAACCCATATAGCTATGGGAAACATTGTAAATACCTATATATGGCCAAACCTACCTCTGTGTTCGTGTCAAGCAAAAAATGATTGAATTTGGTACTTAAGCCAGACAAATGCTTGGAAATGCAGATCTAGAACATGGTATGCTTACACAACTTGACTCTGGAAGTAATGTACACTATGTTCCACCAGGTTACCCCTCTTTTTCTGGGCGTGACAGGCAAAACTGTTTGTACATATGTATGCATGAGATGAAATTTTACAGATCTTGATTATCTCAGCTAGCTGATTTTGTGTCTTCCCATAATACTATTTCTTCTGTAGGAGAAAGTATATCTGATCCAGTGATACAGGAGAAATATTAAAATCATTTGTTGTGAAGGAATTTATAAATGAATCTATGAATTTGTCAGGATGTATTACTGTCTTAACTGAGATTGAAATGAAACTAACACCCATTGAAATAGCTACTGATGCTGGGGTATCAACAATGCCCATCACAACTAGGAAGTCCCATTCCCTAACTTTACATCATGAATCTAGAGTTTGTTTGAAGACATTCCTGAGAAAGCATCTGTCCTAGGTGAGCAACATAGTACCATAAAATATATGGACGAAATAAAGAGAATGACACTAATCATTTGAGATGTAAGATGCTAAAACCTCCTTACTCTAATTGGTAGCAGCAATTAATCTTTGACTGTACTTTGAGAGCCAATGTCAATGTCAGAAACCAATGGAATGTAACACTGAATGAAGGTACAGAGGGGATTATCCAGGCTACCACAAGGACCACCCTCTGAGTCTGTGCTTTGAATGAGCATTTCCCATAGACTAATCCTCTGACACCACATACCACTACTGGTGGTTCATCTGCCCGAGTTAGGGCATGTCTTGAAGAATAGAGTGCAGGTATTATAACCACAATTAAGTGCCACAATTAGATGTAGGAAAGTTACTCAAAAGAATAGTAACATCTAATGGAAGAGAAATCTCACTACTTTTAGTCGTATTTGATTAGATTTATTCTGGATTGGGAAATAATCCTAGTCAGCTGGTTCATTTTGTACTGAGTAATCATATTAAATAGGTTTATATGACCACACCCCTTCCTGCATTCATTAAGCCAAAAAATGGTACTTAAATGAGAAAAATCTTTGAACTAGAGGCAAAATTTAGTACCCATACACAACCTGACCATGGCAATAACATGGGCTGGGTTCCACCTGGCCACACCTCCCGTTCTTGCAATGTAAAGCTAAAAATGCCCAAAAAATGGTACTTTAAAAACCCTTGGACCAATTTAGTTATACCTATAACCCATATAGCTCTATATTTATAATCAGTGTCGCCAGGGGGACATTTTAAGTACCTCTATATGGCCACACCACCTCCTGTATTTGTATCAAGTCAAAAATGGTACTTTGGCCAGACAAACGCTTGGAGATACAGACCAAATATTGGTATGCATGCACAATTTTACTCTGGAAGTAACATACACTGTGTTCCACCAGGCTACACTTACTTTTTCTTGGTGTGACAGGCTAAACATTTTGTACATATGTATGTATGAGATTCAGATTATACAGATCCTGGTTATCTCAGCTAATTAATTTTGTGTCTTCCCATAATGGTAATTTCTCTTTAGGAGAGAGTATATATGATCCTGTGCTGTGATGCAGGAGAAAAATTTAGGATTATTTATTATAAATAAATCTATAAATGAATCTTTGAATTTTTCATGATGCATTACTGTCTTAACTTAGATTGAAATGAAACTAATGTCCATGGGAATAGATCTAACTTTACATATTGAGTCTAGAGATTGTTTTAAGATATACTCCTGAGATAATACCTGTCCAAGGTTAGCAAGATGGTACCATGCAATATAAGGACCAAACAAAGAAAATATGACTATTTATTTTAGATTGGCCACAGCCTTGTTGGTCCTAATTGGTTGTACCAATTTATCTTTGACTGGACTTTAATAGTGAATGTCTAACTCATAAACTATTAGAATGTAACACTGAATAGAAATGACATTATCCAGGCTACCACAAGGACCGCCCTCTGAGTCTGTTACTTTAAATGACCAATTCCTGTAGGCTTAACACCACATACCACTGCTGGTGTTTCATCTGTGGAATTAGGGCATGTTTTGAAGACTACAGTGCAGGTATTGCAACCACAATTAAGTGTCACAGTCAGTTGTAAGGAGGTTACCCAATAGAATAGTAATTTATGATTGATGAGAAGTATTATCACTTTGGTTGATTTGACTAGATCTATTTGGATTTGGAGAAAAATCTAGTCAGCTGGTCCCCTTAGTACTAAGTAATCATATTAAATGGGTTAATAAGACCACACCCCTTCTGTATTCATTAAGACAAAAATGGTGTTAAACCAGAAGAAATCCTGGAACGAGAGGCAAAGTTCAGTATCCATACACTACCTGACCCTGGCAATAACATGGGCTGTGTTCCACCTGGCCACACCTTATGTCCTTGCTGTGTAAGGCTAAAAATGCCCCCCCCCCCAAAAAGGTAGTTAAAAAACCGTTTGACCAATTTATTTATATCCATAACCAGTATAGCTATATATTTGGAGTCAGTCTAGCCAAGGAGTCATTGTAAGTACTTTATATGACTACATCACCCCCTGTATATGTGTTAAGTTAAAAGTGATTAAAAAATTGTACTTATGCCAGATGGACAAATGCTTGGAGGTACAGATAAAAATTGGTATCCATACACAACTTGACTCTGGAAGTAACATACACTGTGTTCCACCAGGCTACACCCCTTTTTCTGGGTGTGACAAGCAAAACTGTTTGTTCATATGTATGCATGAGATGAGATTTTACAGATCTCGATTATCTCAGCTAGTTAATTTTGTGTCTTCCCATAATGGTAATTTCGCTGTAGGAGAGAGTATATCTGATCCAATGATACAGGAGAAAATTTAAAATCATTTGTTGTAAAGGAATATCTAAATGAATCTTAGAATTTGTCAGGATGTATTACTGTCTCAACCATGATTGAAATGAAACTAATGCTCATGGATATAGCTACTGATGCTGGGGTATCAATAATGCCTATCACAGCTAAGAAGTCTCATTCCCTAACTTAACATTATTAATCTATAATTTGTTTGAAGACATACTCCTGAGATAATACTTGTCCTAGGTGAGCAAGATTGTATCATAGATATAAGGATCATACAAAGAAAATAACACTGATCATTTTAGATGGAAGTGGCTACAGCCTCCTTGATCATAGTTTATGATCTTTGACTGGACTGTAATAGCCAATGTCAAACTCAGAAACCAATGGAATGTAACACTGAATGGAGATAGAGAATGGGTTTATCCAGGCAACCACAAGGACCATCCTCTGAGTCTGATAATTTTAATGAGCATTTCCTGTAGGCTTATCCAAAGACACCAACCACTACTGTTTCATCTGTGGGAGTTAGGACATAGAGATTAGGGTGCAGGCATTGCAACCACAATTAAATTCCACAGTTAACTTTTTAATAAGGCTGCCCAAAAGAAAGGTAATTTATGATGAAAGAGAAATCTTACTACTTTCAGTTGAATTTGACTTGATTTATTTATTATGGATTAGAAAAAAAATCTAGTCAGCTGGTCCCTTTTTTCTCTAATCAAATATGGATTTTATGTTACCAGCACTGCCTAATGTAACCTAAAATCATTCATATTGTCATGAAAATTAAAAAGAAAACAATAACCCAAAAAATCCAAAAATTTCTCTGTGTGTGTGGGGGGCGGGGCAGGTTATATCTGCATTAATTGACTTCATGGAAACATTGATGCTGATAAAAATCTGACAAAGTGGTGACCCTAGTCCTAGCCCAACTGTAGTGGAAATTTGAGCAATTCACACAGAATATAACATTCTACCTGAAAATTAAGTGATCTAGTTGGAAATTTAAAAAATTCTAGTCAGATTTCAAAATTACTAAGTAACAACACTGCAGAAGAGCACAATTTAGAGAATTCTATGTGAAGAGGTTATACCTGTAAATAAGTATGTATATATATTGATGCTAATAAAAATTATTCCTCCTAATGGATTCTATTTGTAATACATGCACAGATGCTGTTGTTGAGTACACTGAACATTAAATTCCAAAGTTCCAAAGATATGTTAACCATTCATAGAATTTCCAGAATGCCTAAATCCATAAGCAACAAAGACAAACTCCACAGAGTCATGTTGCATTGGTTACAAACTTACTAATATCACTTCAGGTTATACTATAATTGTTGAATTAACAGTAATAACTAAGCTATGCTGGTTAGACCAAGTACACACAAATATTTTTTAATGACATTCATATAGATCTACCATGAATATTGCTAAATGATCGATTAGAGAACACCGCTTAACATTGTAACATAAGTGAGACATTTATTGGTGAACTCATAATATGTAGTGACTTAAAATAAAAGCCATTTTAAATGTAAAGGTTGAGTATAAACCGGCTTGGCATGGCACAAAATGAATGCGATTTTTGAAATGATTTAATCATTTTTCAAATGAATTAATCATCACAAGCAACAAGGCTGCTAGATGAAGCCAAGCAAACAAGAATAAGGCTGGCCTGGCCCACTTCTCGAATGTGAAATATATGTTTCCCTCTTCTCAACCACCCCCCCCCCTCAAGATAAACCACGTGAACAGTCCTAGCTAAACAAAAGGCACAATAATAATAACACACTTGAAACATCAAAACATGGCCTCCAAGTGAAGTGGCTGAAATCCTTTGCCTCCTAGCCTCAAAACAGGCTAGACTTGGCTTTCGCCACCACATCCAATTGACATTTGAATTGGAGAATTCAAGGGATGATTTTCTTGCCAGGCTTGAATGGGCTAAAAGGATTTTGTCTCCCGGTTCTTCCATGTACGACCAGCAGTTGCTTCTTTCTCTGCTGAACAGGTTGGAGGACAGATCAAGTGAACAGCTCCAAGAACAAGACCAAACGTTTTCCTCAGTATCCATGCTGGCTTTATCAGATTGGTTCATTTATTGTGGACCAAGTAGTACTACTATTTAACATTTGACTGTGTGTGTGTGTGTGTGTGCATATGTGTGTGTGTGTGTGTGTGTGTGTGTGTGTGTGTGTGTGTGTGTGTGTGTGTGTGTGTGTGTGTGTGTGTGTGTGTGTGTGTGTGTGTGTGTGTGTGTGTGTGTGTGTGTGTGTGTGTCGTGTGTGTGTGTGTGTGTGTGTGTGTGTCGTGTGTGTGTGTGTGTGTGTGTTTGTGTGTGTGTGTGTGTGTGTGGGTGCACTCACACATGCATAGTGGGGTATGTGTGTGTGGTGCAAGTTAGGTATGTGTGTAGAGGGTGAGGTGTGTGGGGTGAGTGCATATGTGTGTGATGAATGTGGGTGTGTGGTGCATGTGTAGGTGCATATGTGGTGCGTACATGTGTGTAGTGTGGATTTGTGTGGTGCGTGTATGGATGTGGTGTGTGTGGTATTGCATGTGTGTTGTGCATGTGCAGGTGTGGCATGGGTGTGTATATGAATAATATTTTAGCTCATGACAGTAAGCAAATGCTTTGACTTATACAATATTTATAGGGATTATTACAGAGAAATCTAATGTGAGAGACCCCCGTTTATGTGAGCAATTTGGTGTCTGATCTTCGGCAGAAGTGTAGCTGTGGTAACAACAGATGGGATGCCAAGATGAATTGTTCCATGTGAATCATATTTTTTTCCATAGTAAATTCTTCTCTTTAATCTTTTTTCAATAGAAGAAAAGAGTTTTTAAAAAATCTTGATCAGTGCTACTCTTTTTTTGTTATGTTACATAGCGTTGCTTTATAGCATGGACTACACACAGTGAAAGGGGAAAAATTAATTATTGTGTCAATAATTAATGTGAATTCTATTTAGCTTATGAATACAATTTTTTAAGTCATAATTTTTTTATTTTTTTTTGCTTTTGATCTTGGGATCTGCAGATGGGTCATTTACTTCGAGTATAGTTTAGGTGTGCAAGCAAGAAGTGTCGGGAGAAACAGTTGTGGACAAGTTCACAGATAATGGGTGGACAAGTTCACAGATAATGGGTGGGCACTATCTTGTGAGCCAAAAGTAATTTTAGTATAATATACACAAGATATTGTCAACACTGTATTATTGTGAACAATGTGTGTGTGTGGTGGTGTCTGTAGACTCATTCATGCCTTTACATGTGCTGGCATTCTGCCTAGCCAGTATAGTCACTTCAGCCAGTTTGCTGATGTCGGTGTGATTAGGAAATGGTATATCCATTCAAGTAAGTGCAAAATTATCAATAGTGGTGTACTGTATTTCTATAAATTATTTTACCAGGATAGTGACTATGTAGGTGTGGTGAGCAGATGTACTGCCCAGTCAATGGCTAGAGCTGTGACCGAAGTGAAGGCATTAATTGCTCTACATCATAGAGAGCGAGGAATTCGGTGTATGAGGGAGTCATGCAAGTATTGTGTGGACCATACATTTGTCATCATGCATGAATTGATTGAACTGTTATCATGTCATATTCGGTGATTCAGTGACCGACTAGTGACTGGCGATGCTTTAATTAAGGACTTGCAGCTTCAGTTATTGGTGTGACCACCTTGGTATGTTCTTAGCAGCTAACTAATCTTGTTATGTTATTAATTATTTTCAATGTGAAATAATAAATGTTTCTGTGACACCACATCAGGCAATGAATACCACCACCATCAAGTTTGTTCTATTCATTAACAATCAAATGTTTGGACTTTGTCATTACATATGATGACCAATGCATTGTGCAGTTGTAATTTGTTTTCCTAATTGTTGTTCAACTTATTACTATCACCCTCTTATTTTATAACCCATTAAAAGTTCCATGAAAATATTATTAATGTGTGCATTTCTGTTAAATATATATAAATTTAATGCTAGATAAGTTGACAGTTCAAAATCTTTGTAGGAACCCCCACTGGATTGAGGACCCTTCGCCTCATGTCCTAAAAAAAGAAAAAAAAAAGTGCATGCAAGATATGGTTTGCTATAACTTTGTATTATCTGCAATACAAAGTGAGGTATCACCTCTCTTATGTCTGCTATGTCTGTCTTGGTGGCCTTGTACGCCAGGTAGAGTGGGTGCATTCACGTTGTATCTTTTGATCATAGTGGCCATGCTTGGAGAGGAGGTGCCAACAAGCCAATGGGGGAGATGTGAGATGATGCTTGGCCCCAAGTTGCAGAAAGGGCAAGGTGGGTCAATCTCTGTACCTCCATGCATAGGAGGGACACTATGATCAAATCCCATAGGTCCTGTTATTCAATAGAATAGCTTGCATGAGTCAAACATCTACTTATGATTATATTGATTACCTTGTGCTTGTAACTGGAGTCTGCGGCTGCACACCTGAGAGAAGGGGAAGAGGGAATGGTTTCAATGGACAAGAGAGAATAGTATGTTATCATAATAATAAATTATTATCAATGCTTATCCAGAATACCTTGTATTGGCTTCTTGGGAAGAGCCATTGTTGGAGCTGGGAGGACTGTGGGTGAAGGAGTGAAAAAGACTGTGGGTGATGAAGGAGGCAGGACAGTGGGTGATGGAGCTGGAAGGGGGACCGAGGATGTTAGAGCAGGGACTGGCAGAACTTGATGCTGAAGGATTGCCTCCAGTGGAGCAATCTGCACTGCTGGATATACCACAAACATTCTGTACAGAAATGCTAAATTCTTCCAGCAATGCCTGAGGCACATCCAGGGTGTACTGTGTTTTTATCTATTACTTGTTTGAATAATGGTTATTTCAATAGCAATAAAAAAAAGCTCTGTAAATATAAGCTTACCTTCAAAAAAGCTATGGCTTCAGACATTACTGTTACAGTTCCAGGTTTTGGTGCTTCAACCACCAAAATGCTGGCTATTAATAGTAGTCTGACAGTCTAAAAGTTGTTTTATTAGGCTACAGCGGGTAAGGAAAGGCTATAATGATGTTACTGTGAGTTAGGGAAGCCTATAGTGTGTGAATTGAGGCTGTAGAATAGCTGAGCCAAAATAGTAATTTTGCTGATGATTTGAATGTTCCCGCCCTGTGGTCAAAGTGCATGCCAGCCACCCTATTTACCCCTAGACTGCGGGGAGCGGCCTCGGAATCTCTTCGCTTGAATCTACTAAGGTATTTAAACCCAGCCTTCACGTTTGTGTTAGAAAAAAGTTAAGTTCGGTTACTGTTCCGTAGGAATACTTTTCTCATGCTTACCATTGGCCCTTGGAGCAGCCTTTTTTGAAGTATCCTTCTTAGCGCTCTTTGCTGTTTTCTTGGCTCCTTCTTTGGGGTCAACTGAAGTCTCCTCTGGTGAGCCAGCTTTCTTGGCAACATTGGGCTCTGCTGTACTTTTCTTGACAGCTAGTTTTACAGCCTTCTTTCAGGGATTCATTCACCTTGATGATTTTTAATCATCTGGAACCATTCTGCACCAGGCCCTTCAGAGCAAAGTCTGCATAAAGTATGCTCTAATGGCATTTTTGATGAACCCATCACCATATCGTTTTAAGGTGGGTGACTCAGAACTGGAAGTGTCACTTTCTTCCATTCAAACTTTGAAGACTTCAGTGTAGCTCTTGGACAGTTCAATTTTTGTAAGGACATTGGAGGTCATATTGGTTTACTCCTTCTGCAACCCTATCCCTTCCTTTCGAAACTTTGGGTGGCTATTATGCAGATAGTGATCTTTTGCAAATGAAAGGCTCTGGGAAATTTAAGATCAACAAGGTCAAAGGTCCTGGAAGAAGACTGTAAAACTTGATGCCAACAAGAGCACAGAGAGCCAAAGGTTGCTAAGAAAGCTGGCTCACCTGAAGAGACTTCTGTTGACTCCAAAGCAGGAGCCAAGAAGACAACAAGTGCTAAGAGGGATACTTCGAAGAAGGCGGCTCCAAGGGCCAAGGGGAAGCCAAAGAAAAGCACTCCTACAAAGAAGTAACTGAACTTACCTTTATTCTAACTAATAAATGGCTTTTATTGAAAGTCATTATATATTATGAGTTCACCAATAAATGTCTCACTTTTGTTTTAATGTGAAGCAGTATTCTCCAATTAATCCTTTTTCAATATTGACGGTAGATTTATATGAATATCATAAAAAATGTTTTTTTATGCATTTGGATCTAACCAGCCATATCTCACATTATTAGTGATAATTCAACTATTACAGTATGACCTGAAGTGATAGCAGTACAGTTTGAAACCAATGCAACATCACTCTGTGGAGTTAGTTTTTATTGCTTATGGAATTATGTATTCCAGCATTGTTTAAACAGTAACACACTGGATGCCATTGGAGGAAGTCGTGAAAGGGAATCATGTCTAAGAAATCTTGTTGGCACTAAAAAAGGTGGGTTTTTTTTTGTTGATATTTTGGATGACACACTAGTATGGATGTGATGTGAAGAATGCCTTGAACTAGCAGTGTGGATATAGTTTATTTGTAGCTACTTTTTAAGGGGGATTTTCAGATTTCACTTCCTAGAGCATTTTTGGCTCAAGTTTATGTTTTAAGATTTCTTGAATGCATAAGAAAATCATTCTAGGTTGCTCACATAGCTAAGTAAAGTTTCCATAGTTGTATTATAGGTATAAAAAACATTTAAAAAGCGATTTAGGAGAAGAAATTACTATTCAATGTTGCATTCTTTATTAGTGACACACTTGTGTCCTCAATTTAGCACAGCATTTAACAAATTGAGATAGTGCATAGATGATACCTTACCAACTTTGATAAAATGATGTATTTTTGATGCTTTATGTCAAGATAAGACCAATATATACCAAGCAATTTATAAAGTTTATAAATTACTTTTTTCTACCATGAAAGTTTGGTTAAGAAGAAACTAAGACATCTTTTGTCAAGCAATAATACTAAAGCCATCATAAATAGATTAATGAAAAATGCAATTATAAAAATGGAAAATTTTCTGTGCTTTTTCCTTCTTTACTCTTCATAATGTCTCAGTAAATTTCATTTTTTAAACTTTTCCATAATATACACTAAATATCTTATAATAAAGTGAACAAATTATTTAGATAATCTAATTTTTTCCTGCACATATACTTAATAGGACTATCAAGGGTGTGAAGGGCCGCCCTTGCTAAATAGCTTAAACTAATCTAAACTATTCTCCCTTCTTTTACTGGTAATGCTGCCATCAGAGTAATGTCTCTATAACTATTCCCTCATTACGATTCACCAGAGTAATTTAGGTATATGAATCTTAGTTCACCGAGGTTATACTTAATAATCAAGACACGACTCTCATAAAACTGTCAAGGAGGACTTTTATATCCTGCCAGACAGAAAGCATGACATCATTTTCTAAAATATACACACATGAGTCCAAAATACAGATCTACCATAGATCTGCACATGACTTATATAAATTATAGCTATTCCATAAACATATAGTTAACAGGTGCGTTCTAATTAATCAGATTTCGTTGACAGGTCCACAACATGTCCACAACATTGATATCAACATATAATTAATCAACGGGAGGTGTGTTCTAGTTATGATATATGTTGAAGAACTCTCAACATCATGTTGAGTGGCCCTCAACAAAGGGAAATAATTTACAATTTAAACATATTTGACATTCAAATTATTTCAAGCATTATTATCATTATTATTATTATTATTATTATTATTATTATTATTATTATTATTATTATTATTATTATTATTATTATTATTATTAACTCAATTATTGTATCTTTTGCAACTTGAAAGTTCTAGTTAGTGTTTAGTAGGTTGAGATGCATTCAATTATCATGAGTTGTAAAGAAGAAACATTTGCTTACTAAGTGGAAAGATGTTAAGTCTATCAACATCTAGAATTTTTTCAGAAAAAGATTCTTTCCTAATGAGTAGGAGATAGAAATGAATTCATTGGAAGATATCCCAGTGCTTTTACTAAATGAGCAAAGAAAATTACAATATGAAAAGTTAAACTTTTTGGGCAAATTAATCAAATCTAGTGCCATGATCCACAATCATTGAGCAATAAGTTTAATTAACAAAGCAAAAATTTTCTTCTGTATTCTCCTCTTCCTTGAAATTCCCGAGTGATCCAGCCACATAATGCTTAATTAATTAGAAATTTCAAGGTTTCAACTAGCTCTTTCTCTGCCACTGATTCATGTAGCTTACAGACAGTGAGAGGGGGATAATGTATCTGCTATTCAAAGAATGCTGTCTCATAATGCCATTGATTTTAGCAGCCAAGCATGGAAAGATGTTAAGTCTATCAACATCTAGAATTTTTTCAAAAAAAGATTATTTCCTAATGAGTAGGAGATGAAAATGAATTCATTGGAAGATGTCCCAGTGCTTTTACTAAATAAGTAAAGAAAAGTACAGGTTACAGGTAGAGAAAGATGAGGCTCTTGAGGCTGCTGAAGATAATGATGAGAATGAGGCAAAAAATGTGGATGTGGCAATGGTTGAGATTGTATAGGAGCTATTATATCAAATGTGTCTGTTCTAAAAAAAATTGAGGAGGTTTATACAGAGTAAGAAAATGGATTTCCTCCAGACAAAGTGATAATGTGAAAAAAGCCAAAAAATGAACAACCATAGCTTACAGTCTACACCATGCTTCTCTGTTCTGTGATATGTTTCTGATGAATTTAAGCTAATGAAGAATATTCTAAAATACTGTCACATACTGTTATAGTGTTTCATTTGATAGTTGCAACTATTCTATTATTACGATTTTCGTGCAATAATACAACATTGAAGTACATAGCTAACTAGCTTGTTATTGCATTTTTGAGGATTATCCTGAAACTAGGAATTGGAAGAAATAAGCTCCATTGAAATAATTAAAATAAAGATATGTACGGATTTTTTCAACAGTGTCAAGTTTGTGGAGGGACAACTCATTCCCCATGTGGAATAATGTCTCTAAAATGGGTACATAATAATACATAATTTGAAGAAATCAGTCACAAAACACACAGGTTACAAATAAAATGAGGGCATTTGGTATAGCATATTGATACCAGATGTCAATATTTGAAATGAAATGGGACATTCATCTTTACAAAGAAGGATTTCTCTCAGCATTAAAAATGAAGTAAAGTTATTGCTGTTTAAATGAGTGAAATAGTGGTTATATCATGAAAGAGCTAGGTTCGATTTTTGTGGTGATGAATGAGGAATAGCTATAATTAAATACATTGTTTTGAGACATGGATCAAATATAGCAATATTATAGCAATGTTCATCGATTAAACTATTTCTTTGAATGTGTATACATTTTCATGTAAAATACAATTTTCTAGATTAAATAAACAATGAAATAGAAAAAAGAGAGAGAGAAAAGGTGGAAAAGTCATTACGATGGTTCTAGGTTTGTTGAGGGATATATAAATTGTGTGGAATAATGAGGGAGAAACTATTAAATCAAAAAGAAGGTGTTACCAGTGAAGGATCAGTCCACTGATGATACATATATAATCAGGAAAACAAAATGATATTTTGGCGCATACCTTTCAATAGGGATCACGCCTTTTTTTGTGGCATTTTCCATATCATTAATACCTTTAGATCAAGAATCTACATGATATCACATTGACACATTTTGGTCTTTTCTTAAAATTGTAAATTATTATGGTTGTTACAGAAATAATTAGAAGTAATACTTTAGTTACATTAAAAAAAAAAAAAAAAAAAAATTCGTATTGACTCATAGATGTAATCTTATTTTTTTTGAAGTTTGGACACAATTAATCATTATGATTATCCAACATAAGCTCTATTGATGATTCCTAACCAAAAACTATGAGTCCACTTATGCTTATTTATCAATAATTGTAATTAAAAAAAAAAAAAAAAATTAATAAATAGAAGACCACCCACCCAGTATACATAGGAGAGGAGGGGGGGGGGGGGGGAGTATGGGAGACATTGCCCCATTTTGAAAGTATATATAACACATCTCTAGTAGTTAGTGTCCTCTGGAACTTCTTGTGTGATTTATGAGCACAACTTTCTCTATAAATGTCTTTTAAATGGTATCATATTACACATGAACTACCACATGACTATTACCAATGGAACACTTGGAATGGTGAAATGGTAGGTACATCCACATATATATATATATTTTTTATATCAAGAATGGATTTAAAAAATTAAAAAAAAGCTTAATATATGGAAATACAAATATTTGTTGTAACAAACTAAGTGGGTGGATACTCATAAATAGGAAAGTTTATTTAATGCATAGTCCCTAGCTCTAGCCTCAGCCCTAACCACATTCTCCCTAAATGGGGCCAGTGGTCCTGTTAGTAACCCTATAAAATTTCAGGATGATTCATCTAGGCATCTTAGAGGAGATAGTAAATATACATACAGACTTGTTACTCAGTTTATGTTATGTACTGTAAGTTTACTTTCTTCATATTTCCTAAAAAGATTTTCTTTCTATGCATTTGCTTATAAATACTAATACAGTGATATTATTGACTTACAGATCCTACTGATGAAGGATGTGGAAGGAGATACAAATATGATAGGTAGAGGTATTTCAGAGGTAATTTTCAGATTTTATCATTTAAAACTTCAATAAAATAAATATTCAAAAATTATCTTTATATTATCTATTATCTTTATATAATCATTGGATTGAGATAAGTTGCAAAAAAGAACTTGGAGTAAAATGTGCAGAAAGCAAACTCCTGGTGTTGACACAATTTTTGTAAATCAACAAATGGGGTTCAACGGTCATAAATGATTTCTATGGAAACTGGCCTGTCTAAATTTTCCATCATGATATTATTTAACTTCATTTAAAATTGTGTTAAGATAGTATCAAAATTAGAGAAGTTACATCAGTTTATGTGTTGCACTATATTTTGGCAGTTTTTGGGTGGGTGAACTAAATTGACTGAGCACTTTGGTCCCGATCTGCTTTTTTTCCTGATTCAGGGATTGCTTCTTTTTGTAGCAGAACATTTAGCATATTGTAGCACTGATGCAGAGGTAAAGCTAAACAAAGCTGCTTTGAACACTCTTTCATGAATCTAAAATTATTTAGTATTGGAGGGAAACTGCTATCAAATAAGATTGGAGTGTTCACTTACTGGAGCCCTTGATACCCAGATTCCTACCATGCAATCATACCTTTTCAAGATGAAATACAAGCCAAATTGCATCACGTCAGGAGCACTAACCTGCAATATTATCACAGACATTATAACCAATCAGTGAATTACACTTCAGTACTGGCACCAGTTTGTTTACATAAAATATGTAACATTTATTCCTTTACAACCGCAGTGGCTAGAGAAACAAGTTAAATAGTGCATGAATGTAATATCCAAAAATAAAGCAACATTGTGTAGAAATTTTATATTTATTTGCATATTTAAATGTGTGTTCATGCTCACATGCAAGCTTGCATGTGTAAAACATTCATTAGTCTAGAATGCATACTTTGATAATAAAAGCATTCCAAAATAGAAAGGATACTAATTTTGCAATTTATCATTACAAAGTAGATAAAAATCAGTAATCAACCTCATAATATGCATATCTATGGTAATGGTCAAAGGTGCCAGAGGGGTATCATTGAATTCCTTCATCTTAAAGTTATATAGATCACAAAACTGTAACCCCAAAAACATCATGTGAACCCTATTGCATGTACTTCTGATATATCCCTGGACTAATATCCCTGCTTTTATTTGGAAAGTCCTTTAATTAGACAAAAAAACATTTTGTGTGGAATCAATAGCTGAAGTTCCACAATTTTTGCATTATCTAAATTCTCAAGTTTATAGTGATAGCATCTAGCAAAACAGCATGTTTCTCTGAATGAATTTGTTTAATCTCATGAATGGTGCAATGGCAAGGTTATTTCTTTTAGCAATGCAAAATAATATATGTACATGAATGATGCAATGGCAAAGTTATTTCTTTTAGCAATGCAAAATAAAATAATATATGTACATGAATGGTGCAATGGCAAGGTTACTTCTTTTATCAATGCAAACTAATATTTGTGCATGAATGGTGCAACGACAAGATTATTTCTTTTAGTAATGCAAAATAATATTTGTGCATGATTGAAGCTCATAAAAAATATGATTTTTTGGTTGTAAGTGCTAGGAGCCCAACTGTGTGTGTGTGTGTGTGTGTGTGTGTGTGTGTGTGTGTGTGTGTGTGTGTGTGTGTGTGTGTGTGTGTGTGTGTGTGTGTGTGTGTGTGTGTGTGTGTGTGTGTGTGTGTGTGTGTGTGTGTGTGTGTGTGTGTGTGTGTGTGTGTGTGTGTGTGTGTGTGTGTGCGTGTGTGTGTGTGCGTGCGTGCGTGCGTGCGTGCAAGTGTGTATATTTTAGTTTTAGGCATAGTGCATGCATGTTTCTATTGTGTATGTGGTATAAGTGAATGAGTGAGTGAGTGAGTGAGTGAGTGAGTGAGTGAATAAGGAGATGTGTTTCTCTGCTTACACTTGCGTTTGTGATGTGGTCTATCCTCATACACTCTTGAGCGAGGTTGAACATGGGGCATGTCAGGTGGTCGACCTGAATAAGCAGGTGGCACTCTGCAGATTGTGCTGCTCAACCACAGAGAACTTTTCCACCCACCGTAATGGCTAATGGAAGCAGCCAAATGGATGAAGTGGTAATATACCTTATACCTTACCTAATCGCACCATGTAGTCAACATGGAATATTTTGTATCTGTATTCACCTCAGATAGATTGCCACCTTGCTTTTCATATCAGTGTTCTTGTACTTCTCCCTCCTTTTTTTTCAAAGTGTTATGGCTTTAGTTATAGTCCACTGGACCTCATTTGATCTACTTAAGTGTTAGTGACCAACATCAGGTTAATCAGTCCTTATTTACAGCTGCCAGCATTGAGGCATTCAAACATTTTGCTTCTTGGTTGCTTTTATTGGATCAGATCCACTCCCTCCTCCCTTCTCCCATCACCTCTGAAATCTTATTCTGGCATTCTATGATCAAGCCTTCTTCCCATTTAATTTACATCACTCTTCATCTCTGTCATTTCTTACATACATTCTACACTCAAGCATATCAAGCATGCAATTGCTCTGCTGGGCATGTGGTATTAGGTAAAGAAGACTCCATGGAATAGTGTGTTTTGCTTCTTGGATAAAGTATATCAATATGTCCACCTCAATGCAGAGATAGAAACCTTTTCCAGTCATTCTTCTGTTCAGTTCACTTAATTGTCCTTCTTTGGTTTATATTCTGCTAATAAAATCACTGAATAATGAAAATCACTGAATAATGAAAATCACTGAATGAAGAAAATCAAGCCTGTCATTCTGCACTTTTAATTGGTACTTGCTTCCAGTTTGGTGCCAAAATTACAGTTCTTTGATCTCTAGAAGACCTCACTGAGCCCATGGCTGATGGTCCACCTACAATCATAGAAGGAGCAGCCATCATCCATTTCCTCAAACCAGTTGGAACCAAAAAATTTCAAGAATATGCATGGCATATTTTTATACCCGCATGATAGCAAAACTTTAAAATGCCACTCAATCAGATGTGGTATGGGGCCCTACTACACTGACTCTCTGAAGTTTACAGCGATAGCAAAGTGTAGGAAAGGGGTTAATAGGCCAGCTTTCCTAGAGTCGATGCCAGAAAAACAGAACTATTCAGCCTTCTCTCTGAAACTCACTATGGTACATTCAGCTATGGATAAAACAGATTATCATTACTAATGAAGATGCACTTCTTAGTAAGACACTAGTGAGAAATGCCTTCACATTGTCTCTATACTGCTATAAAGAAGCTGACAGGCGAATTATGCTACATGCTCTCTATGCAGCTTGCAGATGCTACAACACAATTCTTGTCTGCATTATCCATACAGATGTTATTATCACAGTTGTGGCTCTAATATGCACCCTGATTGAGGTTGAAGTGTGGGTAGTCTATAACAATAGAAAGGGATTTAGAAAAAGTACAGGCGCTACGAATATTTCATATATTGTTGCCTGCTTTTGCTGGGATGGCAAGAGGTCAGCTTTGAGAATTAGAAAAGCACTTTCTCAGCTAACCCAAATTATGATTGATCTCTCCACTGTACTAATTCACAATAAATATAAGCCATGCAAACTCTTGAGGGATTCATCATCTTGCTCTACGAGAGAAACGGCACAGCAACAGACAAAAAGTGTTTTCTATTGGTCAAAACTTACTGAAACTCTTCATAGGAAGAACAATGTTCAATTATTCCCCAACAAGACGAATCCTTGAGGAACATATCAAAATAGTTGTTTACCAGGGCAGACATGTATAGGGTCAGGCTTTGGGACTTGTATCAACACTGCCTCCACCAACTGAGTGGGCTGGGTGAAACAGTTAATGATCTTTATGAACCAAGCTGGGCAACACTTCTCGAAGAATCAAACATATGCCAGGAGTTCACTTCATGCAATTGTCACAAGGATGCATGAAAAGGTACAAGTGTAAGAGGATCTGGCTAGAGTGCACAGCACTTTGAGCTTCTGATGTGGATAGCTTGCAGAATTGAACATTCTATAAAACAACAGGAAAATGTAAACTGTTAATAATAGTGCTGGTACTCAGCTTACTCTAATTTCCATTATTATCTCTATTGTTCATGTAATTACAATGTGTCTAAGGCCCTTATACATGTTATAGAAGAGCTATTTATCACCCTTTAGTTATTCCACCAACATGTTGTATTGTGGTTAACAACTGTAAGTATAAAAACATATGTAACATTGTGGGAATAGATATATATGTAATTCAAGTTTCATATTTCTCCGTGCAATG
Source organism: Lycopodina hypogea (assembly GCA_963969325.1). NCBI lineage: Eukaryota > Metazoa > Porifera > Demospongiae > Poecilosclerida > Cladorhizidae > Lycopodina > Lycopodina hypogea. The sequence continues at coordinate 11,639,167 of OZ017791.1, read as the reverse complement.
AGATCTTTCATTTGATACCAAACATGATATTTGCTCAGTAACATATTATACAACGAGAAAACAAACATCATTTATAAATATATAGCACTTAGAGGTAACTGAAGTTCAAATTTAAGATGATCCAATGTCCATATTTGCATCTTGCATGATTTTATACATGTTTTTAAAATTTGGTACTTGAATCAAATAATGCATGGTTAGTTTGTATTTCCTGGCTTAACTGCCTAACTACCATGCAGCTTTAATCTGCCAGTTTATAGTTTTGTTATTATTATTGCTGTTACCAGGCCCACCTTCAGTGTAGTGTGGTGTGAGAGCTACCCTAGTTTCAGTGCACCGATATTCCAATAACCAGAGTAGCTTCCTCATTTACTAGTCTATGTACGATCTCTCTGTTGCAAGTACACTAAGCCTACCTCTCTACCCTTCCTACTTAGCAGTAGGTTCCCACACTGAGTTCTCAATTAAGAATTCAAGTATCATAAACTGAACAGATGGACTGTCTGTCTCAGTAACAGCAATAGGTCTTTCACAAGTAATTGCACAATCAGCTACCATGCAAGATGATACAATGTTTCGTAGGATAAAATTATGACCGAGAACTAAGTATTAAAACATGAGAAATAATCATAAAATGTTATCACTGTTCCTTTATAGTTTACTGACTGGCCCTCCTTCCGGGCCTCTGCTCTCTGCAGCTTGTGCCAACAGTGGTGTTGTATGGCTTGCCACGTCCATATCAGGTTTGTTCTTAGAAGAATTGTTTCCAAGATCATTGGTACTTACTTTAATATTCAATTCCTGTCTGTCCACATGTTTATTTGTGGGAGTACTCCATATCCACTGGTGACCACAATCTCATAATCATCCCCTCTTTGATCTTTCTCTGTGTTATCAGTTGCCCTCATAGCCTTTGCAGCCAGCTGTACCCCTTCAGGCAGGGAAGGCAGAGTGGCTGGGGTTGGTAGATGGTCTTCTCCCAGTGGCTCTGACACTCCCACAACCTTAGAAACTGACTCGGATTTTCGAGAGAGACCACCAGCATTGGCCTTAGCCTTGCCACTTCTATGGATGATCTTGAACTGGTAATGTTGCAGTGACAATGCCCACCTGGCCAGCTGCCCATGACTATCTTTCAGATTACCCAGGTGAATAAGTTGATTTTGGTCTGTCTGTATGGTAAACTGGTTTCCTTCCATTTATGTTAAAAAATGCTTCACTCCCTAACAATAGCCAGTGGTTCTCATTCTATGGCTGAATAATTTCATTCACTTGGGAGTAACTTCTTTAATGCAAATGCTATGGGGTGTTTCTCTCCTTGTCTGTGCATCTGACTAAGGACATACCCTAACCCATAGGCCAAGGCATCAGTTTATAAGATAAAAACAGAGATGTTAAGTGAAACGCTACAAATACATACATTGCAGCTTCGAGCAATATCTAACAGGCAAGTACACAGGCTAAATTATGAAACACCAGAAGTTTACCAATCACAGATAACAGAAAAATCTACCATATAAACACAGATGCCACAATGGCACACAAGAGGGACATCACTCCCGCCTACAAGGCATGTCTGCTGAACAAATACTGAGGCCTCCAAATGAGACAGAAGAGCAGCACCACTCAGGCTTACAAGATATGTTTACCAGACAAACAATGAGGCACCATAATGAAATGGAAGAAAGCACCACTCACATGTACAACACATTTCGAACAAAAACTGGAGCACCACAATGAGTCAGAAGAGGAACACCACACACACCTACATGATATGATCACAAGACAATCACTGTGGCACCAGTATGAGATAGAATACTGTTTACCATGGATGGAGCATCTCTGTGGTCACTAATAGGTGGAGTAGTCAATGTTGATGGAGCTTGCTCAGATTTAATGAACTCTCTGAGGAGATCCATGGAACATTCCATAAGACAATGCTTCAGATTCTAGTGAATAGGAGAAAGGTCCCAATCACTAAAGCAGAACATCAGGTATCCAAGCAGGATCTGGTTTGAGATTCTTGGCTATGACAGTTTATCCAATAGAAGAAGTGTTTTCTTTGTGCATGATTAACATGGCTTAACTTCTGCTAAAAAAATTTCTGAGGAACTTTAATTTCCTGACTGGGCTTCAGGAGATGAAATTTGTGTGGATTTCCTGTTCAGAAACATGCACTAGGAGAATTATCAGAAGTAGAATGTGGTGAAGTACAATAGGTGAAAAGGAAATCATACAACCACTGGTTTAGTGATCTTCCTGAACATAGCCTTGCTTTGAGACTTGTTTCAGTGATTGCACAAACCTTTCTGCAAGTCCATTTGTACAAGTATGGTAGGGAATACTGCAAATATGCTTCACTCCATTATCACTCATAATGTCTGCAAATTCTGAAGAAATGAACTGCAGTCGATTATTGGATTTAATCTTCTCAGGGAGTCCATGTGCAGAAAATGTGAGTACTCACATATCCATTGTCTTGGTAACAGAGACTGTAAACATTACAAAAGCATCTGACCACTTTGAGTGTGCATCTACAGTTATCAAGAGGATTGCACCTTGAAACAGTTCAGCAAAATCTAGATGGACCACTTGTGAGGAATCACAACTCAGGCATCCCAAAGTGAACAACCCCATTCCATGGTCAACTCCTCTTTCCTTGCCAAGAAAGGTTGAAAGACCGGTATAACTTTCCAGGCCTACTCCCCTGAGTACAGTTATAAACATGATTCAGTACTGGATTGGTATAAGGAGCGGCTGCCAACTGTACTGTAGCAAGTGGTGCAGTGCACAAACTGTTTCTAGCATGAATCAAATGTAGTGGTAAATGTGAAAGACAATCAGCATTTGAATGTGCTGTGGTTTCTCAAAATTGGATATCATACAAACAAGTTGATAAACTAACACCCCATCGCAGAAGTTGAGCAGCTGCCATTTCTGGAATACTATTTTTGGACTCCAAATTATGACAAGATATTTTTGATAGGTAACTAACTTGGAGTGTCTCCTGAAAAGATATTCTTAAACTTTGATTCCAAAAATGACTGGAGTAGAGCCCACTTCAATTCAAACATTCTGAGAAAGAGAATACCAACATTACATCATATGTGAGCATTTTTTTGGCAGGAAATTTCCAGTCCTGTTTTTAAAAAAAATTTGTTAGAGTGGCTAAGCTAGTATTGAGTTAACATTATCTTTTGAGGTAGCACTTAGTTGGGAGGCAATAATATCAGCTAAATGGTAGATAGACTGATGAAGTTGTGAAATTATGATTTCTGATTGTTTTGATAAGTAGGAAAACTAAAATGTTCAAAATGTCCATCCTAAATGGTGTATGATTGAATGTTCAAAAATAAGTTATTTTGAGAACAATATATATTTGTGGTGAATTGACATGACAATAATGCTGATGATGACTACAATTGAGTACATGCATACAAATATGTATAGAGTTTATATACTACTTATATTCCATTATTGTGTGATAACAACACATCGAAGGTGGACATAGCAGATTTCCCTTTTTAACTATTAAAAAATGTAAATGAAAAAAAGGTCTAATCACAGATTCATTACACATTCTATATCTCAACTAAGTACTCCACCCAGCAGACTACAGCTCACTTTAGGTGGCCTGAGCATGCACTTGCACTATTATATATGAAGTAACAGTTCTATCTCTGCTTCGGTTTTTATGCTTTTACATATGTGGTTAACTGCCTACCAAACAATTGTAGTTAGAATTCTAAAACCTGGCTGGCACATTAAACTAGACATGGGTAATAACATGAGTTATGTTAGAACCCTAGAGGCGGGGGATTTGGGGGTCTCAAGACCTGAAAACTGGATTTTTACATGCTTTAGTTAATTTCTATCTTGCATAATTAACCACAAAGTTGATTTACAAATTGCATATGCAATCTTATCACACTCAAGGTTATAACTAGTGAGTTCATAAGGACACTAATTACTTCTGAAACAGTTTCATGATTTTAATTTGAGAGATGCATCAACAGCTCTGTTTATATAAAGATACTGTTCATCTTTATTATGTTATCCAATCTCACACCAAAAAGTAACAACCCATGTCAGTACCCAAATCATCTGTCATCACCAGTCAAGAGAAAGCAAGTGTGTGAGAAAAAAAAGTTCTACAAATATATGATCCGAGAAGTACATCCTTGTCATGGTTAGGTTACTAAACAGCTGACATTGTGTATTTAACTTCAATGCACAAACTTAAATTTGCTCAAACTTATGGATCAGGTTTCTTGGCATTACATAATGCTTCCAAGCCATTATACCCACAAAAAAGAAGAAAAGGAATATTAACTGGCTACCCAGTTCTTGCCTACATATGAGCCACTTTTATTTGAATTGATCCACAATGTCTAGAAGATGTGCTTTGAGTGGCTCTAACTATGTTTCATTTTAACATTGGCCCATGCTACACCAGATAAAGCACTTTAATAATATACTAGTAATAACATTCTAGGAAATGGAATACTATATTGACTTGATATTTTCTCTATTATTTCAATAGTGGTTTACAGTTCTACATAGATGAAATTAAAATTGAAATATGTCCTCACCATCCACTACCAAATAGGAAAGCATTGAAAACTTTTAAGATACTAATACATCCCGTTAATATTATGAATTTGTGTGGATGCTTCAACATTTTCCTTCAAATTAAATGAAGATAATTATTCAACTAAGAACTGATCATGAATTCTGCTATGGTAAATTGATGTTGTTATTTGATAGTTTAAAAACTCCTCACTGTACCTCACATTGTTGTATCCTTTAATTTGTGACAACATCACATTTTAGTTGTTCAAATCGCGCCTTCTTTAATATTTTTTAAATGAAATTACACACCTGGCCCATCTGGATTTTGGATGTTCAAAATTCACTGCACTTGGAGTGAAGGATAGTCGAGCACGATTTGACTACTGATTTGCCAAAATTCCACCAAAATTGCATTTATAATCCACAGTTGCTGAAATCTGCCAGCAATTTTTGGGCTAAACTCTTTTTTTCCCTTTCAAATCATGCCAGAGGTGTGATTTGACTATTTATTTGCAAAAATTCCACCAAAAATGCATTAGAATCCACAGTTGCTCAAATTGGCGGACAATTTTGGGGCTAAACAGTATACATGCAATATTCATATATAGAATACACATTTGATCAAATTTGCATACAATTTTGGTGTTAAACTCTCTTTCTCATACTGTATAGTATATATTTGTGGTATATATGCTGTATACTTATATAGAATCCAGAGTTGTTCAAATTTGCAGAAAATTTGTGGTTAAACTCTAATATCTTGTACAGAGAACAGAGCCCATGTTCAGTCAACTCTACTTTATTTGGACACTAATTTAGGATGTTGCCCATTGCCAGTGTCTGCGGATACAGATATTGGACCTGCTCATATAACATTATCCAACAATGGTTCACTCATTCTGGCACTATTTTTGAAAAAAGTTACTTTACCACAAAGGGCGCAATTTCACATGCTAAATTTGAAATTTCTCAATTCCTCCCAAATTTATGTCCCTAGTTTGATATATTTTGAACTCAATGTTCCAGGTATATAATTGCAAAAATTATATCATACATATGACAAAAATATATGATAAATAATCCAATGTTAATCCAGCTAGAAGAAATGTTTTGATAAGTGCAATCAATCATCTTCAAGGGTAGAATTAAATTGAAAAGGTAATTCTTTTCCATTCGACAACCTCATTCCTTTCTTTTGCAACTCATTAAAAAAAGTGTGTGCATAAGCTTCCACTGGCTTAATTCTGGAGGACGGAGAATATTTTAACAATGCATCCACTAAATTTATCGCATCAGAAGGTATGAATGATGGAAATACCTGTATGACATGGAGAAATGAGGTTAGAGGTGCAACTGTACATATATGATATTGAATTATATCTTGGCTAGCTTATGCCTGTGTATTCATGCATCATTTCTAATTGAGTAACAAACCATTTATGTGAAACAGTATTATAATACATTGCATTGATGGAAAGTGAGAAGGTTTAGGTCTATCTGAATTACCTCTCTATAAACAAATCTCTCACCATCATTTAGCTATGCTCTAAACATGGTATGGGGGACTTATGGGAGAATCTTATTTGTCATCATGGAAACTACTTACAGTGATCCACTGACATGTTTCAAACTCATCCACCACAGATTCAGTGTAGTTGTTGTTCATCGAGGAAATCTGTTCCATTGTGGGGGTGCCGAGGACCATCATAATTGTTACTAGTTGATCCCTAACATTCCTTCCTTGGAAAATTGCTCTCTTCAGTAGCAACTCCGCAAATACACATCCTGCACTCCATATGTCTGAATTTAAGAAAATGTAGGAACAAATTTTGTTTTAACTAGTATATATAAATATATATATATACTAATTCATGGTCGCATCTATTTTTGCACATACGTTTGTGGTTAGTGGCCTGTCAAATCATTCCACCTAGAGACCTAAAAATGAGACAACTTGATCCTGGAAATCATCCGGTTAATGTTAGCCAAGGGGGGAATCCTAGCACTAAAGGACCTTAAAAAACTGGATTATTTCATGCCCAAGTAAACTTTCTTGTGGCATGAGTGCATTACAATTCATGCATATAATCTGATCTCACAAAAATAATTGAAAGTGTGGCTTAGTGGTTAAAACACAGTTTACCAAGCTCAAATCGCTGCTTCAAACAAGGAGTGTGTTGTTGTTTCCCCTTTTTCTTTCCTTCCCCCTTTTCCATTTCCTTTCATCTTTCCTTCCTTCTTTCATCTTCACCTCAACCCCTTTCCCTCACTAGTTCCTTCCTTATTTTCCCCCCTCCTCTTTTTATTCTTTCAAATTCTAACATTGTACAAACGTTTAAAAAAATCATTTGAAAATTTTAAAGTTAAATGAGAAAACTCAGACATGCACACTCAAACTGCTTAAGTATTTAGTGGATGAAGAACCTGAATAAATTATTAATTTTAGGTGAGGATTCAAGTTACTTTTAACTTATTGAGTTTCTTTAAATTTATTCAGTTGATTTGTTAAATGTAGATTACTAGCCTGAGTAGAAGGGAGCATACATATATAGCAAAGTAATTGTAATTAGGTGATTGATCATTGAATTATTTATCATTTTGTTATGCAACGTCTTCATTGGTGGGAAGCTAACCTATTTAAAGGAGATTAATCACTGAAGAATGTGGAGTTCTCCTCAGCAGTGTTGCCACAAGTAGTGAATTTTATAAACTATTTGAAGGATGAAAGTCTAATTGGGAAATTTCTAAGCACCCAAAACTGTAGTAAATTTTCAGCAGGAACCAGGGATTCCAGATAACGTTGAATTATAGCCAGCTGCCCATGCAAATGAGATGGCACTGGAAGATAATCCCTTCCCGTTTCTTCTCAATGCATTCATAAGGATGCAGAAAGAATTAAGCTTCTTACCAAGACTACTCCATTCAATTGCTTCAATTTTTGTAAGCTACATGTGGAGAGAAATACCTGTGTCCACAATGTTTTCAATAAGATCATTCATTGCAAAGAAAATTGGAGTGTAACTGCCCAATAATCAAAGAGCTGGTGTAGGACACAAGCAGTAAAGAGAATTCCTTGATGGATCTGCATTCATACAAGGATCCAATGGGGGAACATCCTATTCCAACTGTTCAGCCAGGGTGTGAATAGAATGTTCTGTTGTCCATTTTTGAATGCAGATAAATGGAAAATAAGGATGATATTGAAGTTGTGATCTGAATGAAGGAAAAGCTGTAATATGTTCCAATATAAATTTGTAGTATGTGGTTCAATGCTATTTAGTAATTGTTAGTGAATTTGTATTGATTTTTTTTTATATATATTACAAAATAAATGGTGACAAAATTAGATGTTTTGAGATGAATCCACCTGGTAACACTGTTTTGATCATGGGTTTTTCAATAATACTTCTGTAAATAAAGATGCTTGAATTATAATCAAGCAACCAAAGCCAATAATTGAGTGGAACCTCGTTTTTGAGTACATACGATGTTTTTTTTTTTGTATTGTCTGTACCTTACGGAACTTGCCAGGTGACACTATGTCACCATTGAGGATTTTGATATTTTTTTATTTAGATATGCATCTGCAGAAAAAAAATTGGGGCTAAAATGTGACTAAATGATATAAAGTATGCCATGCTGCACATCAATATCACCAAGAAGAATCTTAGAACAAGAATATAATGACATTGTGGGATTTAATCAAGTACTAATGAAGGAGTACCTCAAATGTTGGTTGGGGGAGGTATATTGAAAATTTCTGATTTAGACTTTGAATTAATTAAATAGATTTTATGTAATTTCCTTTTTTCATATCATGGACAGTAATAACTTTGCACTATGTTACCATTATCAGTTATAAATAGTCATAAAAATGAACACATAGTTATCTTTACTTCAGAATCACATTCATATACCACAGTATCAACTTATAACCATACCAAAAAACAACAACTAGCTCATTGCTCAATCATCTCATGGCTCAATTAGCTAGTGCTGCTAGATTCATCATGGATGAAGAATGTTTTCTAAGTGGATATTTCAATACAAGAATAGTCCACATGATCTGATTGACTATGGACATATGAGAATCAGATCAATCATCCAGTGCAACAAAGTATATGATAATGGTATACATGAAAAGTTCCAGGCAGAACTTTATTCAGATAATAGTTTGATAATTAGTTCTAACCAAAACTACCAATTTATCAATCAATTCTACATTATGAGAATCACATCAATACAACAGACATGTGTCATCTTCCACCTAGGAGCCAATGACATTAAGGTGTACATGAATTCAACTTCATACAAAATGTTTCTTTTGTGGTAAAAGTTGTAATGTGGTGAAAAGTGGAAAGAATCCATCATGCTGGAGGTGATCCATTTTATATACAATTCTGCAGATCCGGATGGTGGAAGGAAATTATTCAAGCACTTCATTATGGCCACAGGCGAAGAGAAGAATGATCAGTAGACTAATGAATATTGCATACATGTGTAAAGGTCTATCAGTGATCTACGTACTGCAGATGCTGGGTACTATATACTTCTATACTGTCAAATTATCCTGACTGAATATGTAATCACAAAATTTACAAGGCTAATTCATCGAGTTGGTAATTTTTCTTTAAAGCTCCACACTGTCCAATGGTGTAACCAAAAACCTTTTTTTACAAGTTATGTTTCTTTTTCTTATTTTTGGTTAGTTTTACGTAGCATCAGATATATATATTTTTTATCACAATTACTTTTGAATTGAATATCTAATTTTTCACTGATGGATCAATGCTACCATGACCCCATAGACACTGGTACTGAGCCAAGAAGATTAAAAAAAAGTTGTGAAATCAGGTAGCTATGCAATTAGTGGAATAGAGTGAGCTTTATCTTTTCTCAGTGTGAAGCATCAATAAAATTATCAATGAATGGATTGCACATTTGTCATGTTCACTACTTAGTTTACTTGAGTTCAATTGCTCCTACCAATATTACACTGCTTCAATATGTTCAGGTGGAGGATTAGAGATGGAACTTTGAAATTTCTTTAAAGCTCCACAATTTCCAAACATAGGTGTGCATCCACTACAGAACTGAATATTTAATTTTTTTCTATTTTGGTGGTGTGTTTAAATTAATTGAACAAAAGAATTGCTAGGAAGTTGTATTTATTTTATTTATTTTGGTACCAAGAAAAATTGTTGCCCATCAGCATCAGACATCTATTATCACAATTAATTTTGACTTGAAATACTCATGTTTTAAACAACAATTAGTGAGTTAATTAAATGTTGTCCAAGTCAGTTGAAATTGTCTAAAATTTGAACTGGTACTGTTGTTAAGTTGAATGGTTAGATGGTTTGTTAGGTGATCTGTTAAGACACTGTACCACGGGAAAGCAATTTGAACCTGACCCTTTCCTGTGACACCTATTCCTAGTTATACCATAAGCATATTCAAAAAGACACTATACCTTTTATAATTAACTGGTTATTAAAAAAAAATTTTTTTTTCATCATTGCTATGCAGTATCTTCTTATAAAAATAAAACTGGAAATTTCCACTCAAAATCAAAAACCCACTCACTTATGATTTAATGTTTTAACTTAATAATGACTTAATGGGATGGGGGGGGGGGGGGGGGGGGTGGTTGGAAGTTTCCTGAGAAGAAGAACAAGATTCCCAAGAAACTCTTCTTTCAATTCTTAATCACATGTAAAATACTGACCCAAGAGAAATCCCTTCTTTAATTGAAAACAAAAGGAACATTCATAGCTCTGGTTAATGAAATGCTAATTTTGATCATTTCATTCCAAAACAAATCTCATTGTTCTGATCATTCAGAGTTACACATGCTTTAAAAACATTCTGACCATTTACAAAAAGTCAACAGTATCATTGAAAATTGACCTTTCAGCATTACAGAATGCTTTCAAAACATCTCTAACTTTAGAAAAGTAAACAGGCAACCGGGTTAAATGACTACCCACAAGCTACTGCTATTGGAATGAAACCTAAGTCCAGAAATGGTGTATTCAGTGGCTTTATTCATGTTTTATGATTATCTTGGCACTGGCATACTTTCTAGTATATATATGTACTCTCCTGCCCACCCAAACCTTTTAAATGTAGCTACTCCTCTAATACAGCTGCTGAAGCCAAAATTTTATATTTTTGAAATTAATTAAGCAAGCTGTAGCCTGAAGATGCAATTCATTTTCTCTTAATATTATGTAAAGATTTCGAAGTGAATCTATTAGCACAGGTAGCAGGTGTACACACTTAAAAATACAATACTTAAAACCTGAGTCAAATGAAAAGAAAGATAGTACAAATGAAACCATATCAAGATATAGTATAAGATACCTGGCAAAGAACCTTCCCCCCCCCCCCCCCCCCACAGGATCCACTTAGTCTTGGCAGCTCTAGTTGTAGACATGTGGTGTACTTCTGGTAATTTGGAATGGGCCTCTACTGCATTTGGATAGGAATCTCCTATAAATGGACCTGCAAAATCTACACAGATTCCTACTGTAGATGTGATGGACAATTCCAGATCACTTTTGTTGCAGTCTGTGTGGTATTACTACTCTCATACCTCTCAAGGCACACTCTCCCTCCAATGAAAGTTCAATTTTGACTCCCCAGTAAGGGTGAAGATCAGTTCTGTCATCATACTGTGGCCAACCATCTTCAACAAAGGTGTATACATTGCATAAAATTGGATCATTTTGTGTTGCCTTCTAACCAGTGTAGATAAGATGGGTAGATTATAGATTTCACCAAGGTTAAATAGGAAAATCTCAGAGGGTGTTTCTGTCTGAGATTCTGACACTCTCTGAGGTTCTGATTGATGTAGAAACCCTAACAGGGCATCTACACTGCAGTGTGCAGCTGTTGGCTTAAACATAATATCATACTGATAAGCAGAGAGCAAAAAGGCTATCTCTGCATTCTAGCCAGGAGCCACAGAAGTACACCCGCCTTTGGTCCTATAATAACAAAGTGGGACTGGTTACCACTTATCAATGTAAATTTCATTCAATACAAATATTTGTGGAATTTCTTTACCCAAAATAGAAGTCCTAGGGCCTCCTCATTTGGGCATAATTTCTCTCATTTTAAAACAATGTTGTGGATACATAAGCAATGGTGTGCTCAGTGCCATCTTTCAGCACATGTGATAATACAGCACCCAACCCATGAGAGGATGCAACAGCTTCTGAATAAAGTAATAAATTTGGGTCAATAAGAAAACTTTAAAGAATTAAGGCATCTTTATCAGTTTTGAATGCTACAGTACATGCATTTGTCCATTTCCATTTCTGTCTCTTTTTTTAACAAATTATTCAATCGATGGAACTTATGTGACAAGTTTATACTTAACAGTGTTTCCATCAATTTTGAAATATAGCAAGGGTAGAATCTACATCATAGGTTAAACATTTATACTATATAAACCCTTATGAGTATTTATTGTAACATACCCAAAGGAAACATCATCCAATATGATTTGGGTGTATGCCTGATAAAGGTCAAACGTATCAAATTTCTTTTCACCAGCTAGTAAAGCCAATATCTCTTCAGAACATGGTAGTGGGTGTTGGTCAACCTCTATAAGAGGGTCAGTGGATACTTCATAGTCTCCACAGATTCTAAATTTGTCATCTTTCTTTGGCAGAGCAACTATCAGAACAGCCCACTCAGGGTGGCTAATTGCTTCAATGATATTGTCAGTTTCAAATCTATCAAGTGATGCAGAATGGCCACTCAAATAGCAAAAGGGACTGTCTGTGGCCAAAAATTTTTGGTTAAGAGGAAGCTTTCAAATATAAAATAGTTATAAATATTAACTGTTCCCAACACATCTTGAAATAATCTCCTTCTTCAAGTATTCTAGCTTCATTGAATTCTGAACAGTAAATATCTAGATTCAGTTGAGAGGTAGGTATTTTAACTAATCCCTGCCAAGCAAACTAAGACTCTTTCCACCGACTACAGTAATGGTAAGTTTCTCTACTTTGTCACCATATTTTAAGGTGACCTCAGCTGAACCAGGACAGATAATTTTTTTCTGGTGTAGGTTTCAGTTGGATGTCAGAACTCTATAAGGGTAAGCCATAAAAATGTATGTTCCATATTGGTACAGGAATAATTGACACACATGCTCCAGTGTCTACTTCCATATGAATACCTTTTCCTTCAATATTGACTGACACAATAATTTTTCATGGAGAAGCTTCTCTCAGTTGGTTCACAGCATACAAAGTCAACTCTGTCTCAGAGTCAACACAACTATTGCTCTCTACTTTACTATGTTGTTTTATGGGATGCTGAGGTTCAGTCTTGCATTATTGATAAGTAACATAATGTTGACTGTAATTCTGTCCTTAATATATCCAGACCTTATTGACCCCTTGCCTCTAACTTTCAGCCTATCTTACTGTAGTGTTCTTTAGGGCTAGGCCCACAGCAGCAATATGACCCTGTCTGCCACAATTACAGCACTTTGCTGCTCCACTCTAGGCTCTTCTCACTGAGGAAAACAATCTCCAATAATATGCATAGGAAGGGGGAACATCTGCAGTTAAGACAATTCTGTTGTGGGCATGTGAAGTAAAAAAAAAAAATAATAATAATGCTGGCACTACTTAAAATAAATTTTGAACTTCATGGCTGGAAGAAGTGTTAAGAAGGCTAAATAGTAGCAGAAGAGCTGCAAATAAGCATATTTGTATTCAGTTACAGTATTTAGGATAAGTACTCACCAAAAATTGTTTAAATTACTGTAATAAATCATAATTATTAAGATGCACATTATTGGGATAACATTATTTCTGAGTTACAAACATTTCAGAGTTATGAACAATGCAGTTTCCAAGGGGTTCATAACTTCTAGTTCTCATGATTCTTCCATCTGCAGTGCTTGCAGGACTGATAGTGAGCAACTTGCCAAATAACATTGCTATGTCATTTGCATGGTATGTCTTGGCATCATTTTCAGCATACTCTGTACACTTGTAATTTCTGCCACTCCAGCAAAAGTGTGGTGCTCTCATTCTGTAAGCTATCACTCATGGATAGTATCTTCTCTCAATACACTGACAAATTGGTTGGGCAGAGAAGTTTCAAGCAAATTTACAGTCTGATGCCAACCTGCACAATTCCATAGTGAAACAGCAATGGACTCTCTTGATTACTGTCTCCATCAATGGACATGGAAATATTTTGTGATGAGAGAAGGTTTAGGATAAATATGTGACCTCAGAGCCATGTTCAGCTTGTCCAAAAAAAAATTAGCAAGATTGGTGTAGTAATCATAGTGATGTCACTTTGTGTTATTTAATAGTTTACATTTGTGTAGTTGAATGTATATCCTGTGATTCCATTGAGTTTTGTGACTGGATCAGTTGACAAGTTTTGTTTTCCAATGAATGATACAATTTTAGTTGTCTGAATGAACTTAAGTGTAGTTAAGTCTAAGTTACTACATTTACTGGTGATGAAGTGGGATAGAGACAGAGCTATTCTTAATTGAACAATAGCCACAGTTGGGAAACTTGAGGAGTTTGATTCAGCAAATGATTCATTGACAGCCTATGTGGAACGAACCCAGCTGTTCATTGATGCCAATGGCATAGCTGAGGACAAGCAGGTGGCAGTGTTCTTAAGTGCTATTGGAAGCAAGATTTACTCACTATTAAGGAACTTGCTGGTGCCTACAGCTCCCAGAGAGAAGTTATTCACTGATATAGTGGCTACCTTGAAAGAGCACTTTGAGCCAAAGCCTCTGATTATTGCAGAGAGGTTCACATTACGGTACATTGTGAGTTTGGACCTTACCTGAAGGAAGCCCTTCCAGACAGATTCATTTGTGGAATTAAAAGCGAAGGTTTGCAAAAAAAAAAAAAAAAATGCTAGCAGAAGATGATCTCACCTTTAAAAATGTGGTTAAAATAGCGCAGAGTATGGAAATGGTTGCAATCAATGCTGTCAGCTGCAGAGCCCTAGTAGTGCACCAGAGGTTAATCAACAAACTATGGATGTGGGAAAGCTATCTGTGGTTTACTGTGGTGGAAGAGGAGGGACCAGTTGTTTCAGATGTGGAAAGCAGGACCACCTTGCAGACAAATGTTCCATTCCAGTTAGCTAAGTGTTTTTATTGTGCAAAGTAAGGTCATATTAGGACTGCTTGCAGAAGGCCTAAAAGGATTTTTAAGAGAACAGGAAGTCCTTCAGGGCAGGATTCAAACAGTCATTCTTCTTACAGGCCTTCCATCAAGAATGTCCAGGAGCAACCTGAGTTGAATGACTGCAGTGAGCCAATGAATAACATCAGGGCCAAAGCAGGGCAGCCTTTAGTACTGGATGTCAAATTAGCTGGGAAGCCAGTTTCCATGGAATTGGATACAGGAGCTACTGTGCCACTTATATCAGAACAAATGTATTAAAGTCAGCTCCAAGAATGTTTGTTAAAGTATTCAGAAGTTAAACTTCGTACTTATTCAGGAGAAGCACTCCCTGTTATTAGTGAGCTGGATGTGACAGGATCATATGATCATAAGGAAGCTAAACTGCCACTGGTGGTTGTCAAGGGAGCTGGACCAAGTTTGTTTGATCGTAACTGGTTAAATGTGATTAGACCAAATTGGGATTCCATCAATGCTGTAGAAGTGGAACTATCAAAGAAAGTTTTGGAGAACCATCAAGCAGTGTTCAAGGAAGGACTAAGGATGCTCAAAGGACATGAAGCCAAGATTTTTGTGAATTCTGGTGCTCAGCTTCATTTTTGTAAGGCCAGACCTGTCCCATATGCTCTGAGGAACAAAGTTGAGGAGGAATTGGAGCATCTTGAGAAGGAGGGAATTATAGAACCTGTTCAATTCGCAGAATGGGCAGCACCTATTGTTCCAGTTATAAAGAGTGACCATGTATCTATCCATTTATGTGGAAATTTCAAGCAAACAGTTAATCAGGCATCGAAGCTTGATAAATATCCAATTCCAAAGATTGAGGATTTGTTTGCGAAATTGGGTGGTGGGAGATCCTTAACAAAGTTGGACATGTTGCAAGCATACCAACAGTTGGTTCTGGATGAGGAGTCTCGTAAGTATGTTGTGATTAATACACACCGTGTTTTTTTTTCAGTATAATAGGCTCCTCTTTGGGGCATCATCAGCCCCTGGCATCTTTCAGCGGTTAATGGAATCAATTCTCAGTGGGATTTCAAGAGTAGTTGTCTATCTGCACGATATCCTCATTACAGGCCCAACAAGGGAAGCACACTTGGCCTCCTTGGAGAAAGTGTTGAAGAACTTGAGGAAGCAGGTCTGAGATTGAGGAAGGATAAGTGTGTGTATCTTGCTCTTTCAGTGGTTTATTTAGGCTATGTAATAGACTCCCAGGGGTTGCACCCAACACCAGAGAAAGTAAGAGCCATACAAGATGCTCCATGACCAGAGAATGTAACACAGCTGAAGTTGTACCTGGGATTGCTATTGTATTACTCCAAGTTTCTTCCAAACTTATCCATGGTGTTGGAACCCCTCTATCAACTTTTAAGGCACAAGGAATGTTGGCATTGGACGAGGAAGCAAAGTATATCTTTTGAGAGATCTAAGAAGTTGCTGGTTTCATTGCAGGTATTGGTACATTTTGATCCAAAGTTAAACATAAAAGTAGCATGTGATGCTTCAGATTATGGTACTGGTGCTGTTCTCTCTCATTGGATGCCAGATGGATCGGAGAAGCCTGTGGGATTTATGTCAAGGACCTTGAATGAAGCAGAAAGTATTCTCAGATTGAAAAAGAAGCTTCGGCTTGTGTGATAGGAATACAAAATTTCATTCATACTTGTAGGGACACCATTTCACTCTACAAACTGACCATAAACCCTTAATGACTCTTTTCAATGAAAGCAAAGCCATTCCTCAGCAAGCAGCCAGCAGGATTCAACGTTGGGCATGGAGACTTGCTTCACATGAATATACTATTGAATGGAGAACAACAGGAAATCACAGTAATGATGATGCACTTTGTAGGTTGCCTTTGCTAGAGGCCCCTGCTCAATCTACTGTACCAGCAGAGCTAGTCTTGATGATAGAAAATCTTGATGATGCTCCAATCACATCTCATCAAATAGCTACGTGGACTTGACGTAATCCTGTGTTAACTAAAGTTTTTCAGTTTATTCAAGGAGGATAGCCTGATAAACAGATGATGACATTCATCCATATTGGTTGAGAAGACTTGAATTGTCCTTATAGAATGATTGCATTATTTGGGGGGGGGGGGGGGGGGGGAAGAGTGGTGATTCCACCAATTGTTAGAGAAAGTGTGTTACATGAACTTCATGATGGACATCCAGGAGTGTTGTGCATGAAATTTCTTGCTAGAGGTTTAGTATGGTGGCCAAATCTGGATAAAGAAATAGAGATGATAGTGAAACACTGCTCAAGTTGCCAACAGTCTCAGCCTTCACCACCATTGGCACCTATGCAGCCATGGACTTGGCCATGAACTCCTTGGTCACGTTTGCATGTTGACTTTACTGGACCTATAGCAGGAAAGATGATTTTAGTTCTCATTGATGCAAGATCAAAGTGGGTGAAAGCTTATCCAATGAGTGCAGCAACTGCAACTACTACTATTCAGCAGTTGAAACAATCATTTGCTCAATTTGGAATCCCCAATCCATAGTGTCAGAAAATGGTCCACAATTTGCAGCAGCAGAATTTGATAATTTCTGCAAATCGAATGGGATTCGACATATCAAAGTGGCACCATATCATCCGTCATCCAATAGCCTGGCAGAGTGAGCTGTAAAGATTATTAAGCAGGGTTTAAAGACGCAGTCAAAAGGTACACTGGGAGATAGAATTGCCCGAATGTTGTTTCAGTGCATGCCACACACACTGATTGGTAGAGCACCATCTTAATGCTTGCTGGGTATGAAACCATGTACAAGGTTGGACCTGCTAAAACCAAACTTAGAGAGGACAGTTCAATCCAAGCAAGGACATCAAAAGTTTGATCATGACAAACTAGTGGCGCATCACCATTTTGCTGAGGGAGAGAAAGTGTTTGTAAGGAACTATAGACCAGGAGGGGAGAAATGGCTATATGGTGAGATCACTGAGATAACTTGACCTGTTTCATATTGAGTCCAAATGTTGGATGGCTCAATCATGCATAATCATCAAGATCGTCTCAGAAAGAGATCCCTGGAAGGGGAATTACATCAAAGCCTCTATCGGAGAAAACTGAAGATAATGATATGTTGGTTAACATAGATGGAAATTTGTCAGACAGAATTACTGCTGAAAGAGATCCATCAGAGATACCAAATTCTCCACTAGTTCCAGAGTACGGAACATCACCAGAATTGCAGGGAGGATCTTTTCTGCTGAATCCTTAGATACTACCACCCACCATAGCCAAAAGTCATCACTATCCAAAGAAGGTACGAAACCCCCCTGACTATTACTGAATTGATGATATGTCCCTCATATGTAAACGATACATGCATGGTCATTGTTCACTTTTTGTTAATGATCCTCATATTTAAGGAAGGAGGAGTTGTAGTAATCATAGTGATATCACTTGTGTTATTTAATAGTTTACATTTGTGTGGTTGAGTGTGTATAATGTGATTCCATTGAGTTCTGTGACTTGATCAGTTGACAAGTTTTGTTTTCCAATGATACAATTTGAGTTGTCTGAATGAACTTAAGTGTAGTTAAGACTAAGTTACTACACTTGGTAGGGTGGCAGCAAGTAGATTATTTAATATTCTATGGTTATATATATACTAGCAGATATACCTGCACCCAATTTGGGATTATTAAGGCATGTTTACACTACACATTGAATGCATCCACACTAAATTTTAATGAAACCAATGTGAATTAACTCAAATTAATTAAGAGGCACCTGGATAGGTAGTTTGGTCCAGTTGCAGCAAGTACTTCTCAATTATTTATGAGTATTTAGGGTCACCATTATCAGTGTTTGGGGCTTCCCAAATATCCACAAAGGCCAAGATATGGTGAAGAGCACAATCTCTTTCAGGTTCTGCTGAAAAAATTTCATTTGTGACTGCCAACTCTCCTGTGTGACCACAATTTTTGCATAAAATCACCAATTCTCAACATTCATTTATTTTATCATACTATTTCCCCAATGAAAAAAAAGGAGCAACCAATGTGTGAAGCTCAGTGGTAAGGTCTTTGACCAACATCTTTATATACCTGAAAGTTATATTTGAAGAAGACTGAGCTAAGAGACAGAATTCAGACTAAATTTTGTGTCAAGTAAAGTGGGAACATTTGCTTTTTTGATAATTTAATCTACAAAGCCATAGTCCAGTATTCCAGTTGTCCATTTGTATTAAGTAAACCAATTATTTATAAAGATAAATAGTTTTGTGCCACTAATTCATAATCACCTATCCACTTTAGAAAACCTGGAAATCAAAACTAAATCATTTAATTTTTTTTAAATTTTTTTAATTCCTTCAAATGAAATTATGAACACCCTTTCAATTTTCATGCTACAATGGAATGTTACTTGTAGGGGAATATTTCCTCCTTTAAAATGAAATAAACATGCTACTTACTCTTTAACTACCTCTTTTGAGGTTAATACTTGTATCTGTATTAAACTGGAAGTAGTGGTACCCAAAACTGCCATAAGGCATGCCACTCAAACATTGTTGTCCCCCTATTTATCTCAACATTTTAAATCAAACAGCTGCTTTAATACAGCTGCACAGCCATATTTGTTAGTTTATACTTCTGAAGCCCAAAATTAATATTTTTAAAGTTAATCCTGTAAACCATGGCCTGAAAAAGTGATTTTCTTTCTCCTGATACCTGTATTGACTCTGTAGTTTAAAATTGAGCCTATTAATCCCAATAGAAGATAAATATACATAAAATTTTGGTATTTTAAACCTGAGTTTAATGAAAAGTTAAAAAAAAAAAGTTAAAAGGAAAAGGAGATGAAAAAAAAGAAAGAAGGAGAAGAAAAGAAAGAAAAGTAACACAGGCAAAAAGGGAAAGAATGGGAAAAAAAGGGGAAAAAGTAGTAAAAAAATTTAGAAAAATTTTGTCTTTGTGGAATCGAACTTTGAATTTTCACTTTGGATTAAGTCAACCTTGTCCACCACACTGTAATTTTTTAGGTTCTTTTTGGTATGCATAAATTATTAAAAAAATTTTATCACCAGGGCAATCATTGTCAAAAATGTGTCTGATGAATAACCTCATGCTGAACCTTCCCAACACCCATGCTAAATTTGGTTCAGTTTAGATCAAGGAGCATTGAATCAAGCCACACAAACAGACACATCAACTTTATGTATATTAGTGGATCCATAGAGCTTTGCTCCATAGTATATATTGGTGCAGCAAAATATGGAAGTAGTGTAAGTATCTAAAGATTGATTTTCTGGTAGCAGCTTGAATAAAATCTGTCAATATTGGCATTCATATTTTGACACTAATGTTCATTGGCCAAACATCACACAATCACAAGTCAGGAAGGAAATAACATTCATGAACACATGAAGTCCACATGCCAAATTTTAGCCTGATTAGTCCACATGTGATCGAAAAGTGTGTTACTCTTCCGTGGGTATGGACATATGTGTACTTTGGGGGTTAAATAAAGTCTTGTTCCACCTGATTGCTCTTCTTGACCAATCCAACTATCTCATTAATATTAATATTTTGTGAGTATGTCTGAACAGAATCAAAGAAAGTTAATAATACTATTGCAGTTGAATGGGGACCACATTTCCAGTTTCAGTATGATTGGTTCATGCCAGTGAAAATACTTTGTGTTGGTGTGACCATGAAAAATTACTCCCATTGTCACACCCACATGTACTTTATAATACTCACCTGAGTACTTGGAGAACGCATGTTCAATTTCAGCCTCATCGGTGATTTAATTAGCTTTTGGCAGCCAAAGCAACTTCCTATGGGTGTTGCTATGAAAAAACCTAGTGACATAGCTGCTGTTCCACCATCATGTGGTTAATAACATTCACCCAGTTATTTGAAGATCACATACCTAATTTTAGCCTGATTCATTCAACGTTTGGTTAGCTTTTGGCAGCCCAATAAACATTTTTAGGAGTGGCAAAGATAAAACCACACCTATTAACACACCTACATGTGGTTAATAGCTCTCACCCAGGTACTTGGAGACCACATACTAATTTTCTGCCTGATCGGTCCAGCAGTTTGGCAGTGATAACAACTCAAGCATACATGCACACATACAATAATACACACATATGATGCTCCTATTTATAAGTACATAGATATCAACACTTCAATATCACAATATCATGCATATATTTGAATACCTATTTTGCAGTCATAGTCAGTGGCTCCAAACAGTAACTCAGGTGCTCTGTAGCGTAGAGTACAGACATTGGATGAGTTCCTCTCTCCGCTCACCAATACTTTGGCACTGTAAATATTAAGGAATTTCATTCAACTAAGCATGAACACCATGTTCTAACTGCAGCAAATATATATCATGTATGTGTGTATGTATGTATGTATGTATGTATGTATGTGTGTGTGTGTGTGTATGTATGTATGTATGTATGTATGTATGTATGTGTGTGTGTGTGTGTGTGTGTGTGTGTGTGTGTGTGTGTGTGTGTGTGTGTGTGTGTGTGTGTGTGTGTGTGTGTGTGTGTGTGTGTGTGTGTGTGTGTGTGTGTGTGTGTGTGTGTGTGTGTGTGTGTGTGTGTGTGTGTGTGTGTGTGTGTGTGTGTGTGTGTGTGTGTGTGTGTGTGTGTGTGTGTGTGTGTGTGTGTGTGTGTGTGTGTATGTATGTATGTATGTATGTATGTATGTATGTATGTATGTATGTATGTATGTATGTATGTATGTATGTATGTATGTATGTATGTATGCATTGTATAGGTCACCTCACTGCACATCCTCGCAAAAGTTTCATTCAAATTGGGTGGCTGAAGGTGTAGTTTTGTGAGATGGAAAACTAACTATCACAGAAACTTGCCATGTTTATTAATTATATTATGTTTTTATGATTAATTAGGTTAGTGTTGGCAATCTCTACATCTTACACAAAGTCAAGTAATAATGCTTGTTACTACAGGACTTAGTTTTCCCAAATGGTGAAATATGCTTGCTCTAGCCCTAGCCTGGTAAGATCTAAAAGATATCTATCAGATCCTAATACCTTAGGAATATTCATGAACTCCATCATCATAATCATTCCTAGCATCTAGAAAGATTTCTGTACATGCACATGAACAGGCAGACCAATAATTGTGAATTATTTTTAGGTTATGATCCAAACAAAATTTCTTATGAAACTCTCACTTAAAGTGCAGAATATGCTTGAACCCACACAAGACATTACACATTTTGCTTCATGACCTTCCAAAATCACTAAGCCGCAGTATTCCAAATTCATGATCAACTAGGATGTTCTCAGGTTTTATGTCTCGATGACAAATATTCCTCGAATCGATATATGCCAAAGCCCTAAATAGCTGGTACGAATAGAGCTATATATACACAATAAAAGAGTGAGGAAGAAAAATAGAATTAAATTGTGGTCAATTTGTGTCACACAATGGTCTATCAATATTATTTCCTAACCAATCCCATTATAGCTTAAAAAATCTTACCTTGATGTAAATAATAGGCATGTCCTCTGTCTTTGAGCGGTAATATTTGATTCTACTACCAAGTGTTTCAGGTAAATAATCCATCACCAATTGAAGGATCACTGCATCCCTCTGTGCATGTAAATATATATAATTTAAACAGTTGTATATGTTGGACATATGAAAAATGGTGGTATATAGGGGCAGATGATAGCAGATGATGATGATATGAATGTTAAAGTGTAGTGGCAGAGTATACATGGGAATCAGATGAGAATAGATATATCATTTAGTAATAAATATTTTAAAAATGATAGGGATATAAGAAGAGAATAAATGAGATATGTTTCAAAGAAGCTGGTGGTAAGAATTGAGTTGGAGAGAGGTGAATGCTAAAGTGTTAGCATGCTGATTTTTTGATACATGCAAGTATATTAGCACAGTTGCTGAAGGTATTCATGCTGATGCATTTTGACACTGTTATACTAAGCATTACTATTCCAGCACAGAGTTAGGCAGGGTTGACCAAAGGAAATATATTACTGGGATTGAATGTTTAAAGAGGAGGGGTTAGTAATGCCCACAACATAAAAATATGGTGTTAATTAGGTCATTTTTCAAGAAAAAAGTGCTAATCTAATTATATGTTCAAATCTGGAAGGAAGTAAAACCTAGGGCTGTATCTAACATCAACAGGCCAACATTGTACTCCATGCAAGGTTTATGTAAAACTCATATATACAGTCAGGAAGATGAGCAATTTAAGTATTTTATCAGTCAATCAAATTATTCATACAGACTGAGCTAAGTTTGTCAACAAGCATAGAGTCCAAAGTTCACTAGCATGATCCAGAATCCAAACTCCACCCCCCCAAACCAAAAAGACACAAAATTTTCATGAAGGCTGCACAGAGTGGGCTAGGGATATAAAATGCCTGGAAAAGGGGTAGATACTTGTGTTAATGATCTTGCAAAAATTTGTTCAAAGAAAATTCTTGCTTTTATACCCATGTTGGTGCAGTTTTTGATTTTCACAAGGAAAGCGTATTAATTGTACTAGGAAAAGCACCCCACTCTAGGTACAGAATTTGGCTAGATGCGTAACACTCCTCAAAACAAAACACGCTTCACCCTCACCCAACCCCCAAGAAGGGGACTAAAGAAATCTTGTCTTGGGAATCCACCACCCCACAGAAATTGGGGAGGGGGGAAGTCTAGGTTTCTAATATCCATACAGGCACAATTTTAGTGAGAGCCACTCCTGTCTCAATTGAAAGAGCATTAAGTTCAGTGGGCTCTTATAGACCATAGGAGACTCCCTTATTACATGATCTGAGATAGAACTATGATCCCATGAAATTTTCACGCCTATATGGCCAAAGTTGAGATTTCCTCTCTCCCCCTATAGGCCAAGGTTGAGATTCTCTCTCCCCCATCTCGAGGGAGGAAGGATTCAAGATCCCCTTAACATTGTGCTCCTGGACCATTTCAGTAATCATGCCAACCTTAGTGAAGCATCTCGGAGTGGTTTTCAAGAAAAGTGTGGTCTTGACCAAAAAAATGTTTTGGCATAATGGTTCTCAAATATTATGACTTCCTTTTGCTCAGTCTGATAATAAGATAAAGAAGTAACCTATGGATCTACACAGGATTGATTGGAGAGGGTACGAATGAGAAATCTATGCTTAATGGGTAATTTAGCTACTTTAATCATAGTTATCCAGGTTCTACTGAATGCTAGAAGAAGAAGGGAATGTAATAGGATCTGCCAGGAGAGGTTAAGAAAGTAGGGAAGAACTAAATGCTTAAATTTAAGTTAAGTTAGCTGTACATATGGCAGAGGACAACAAAGGAATTTTATAAGGGAACAGAAGGAGAAAGTTTACGCCATCTATGGGAAGTTACATGTGCATAGCATAGCCTATGAGTACTTCATTTTTCAGATAATAGAGAAACATTTCTATGAATTTGAATGGATTGCAGAGAACAGAAATATACAAGTGTGAAGATAAAGGGGTAGAGAAGGATAAAAAATGCAAACAGGAAACAAGTAAGGGAACTGTTATAAAGTGGAATTAAGGAGGAAAATGTAGGAAATTGATTCAGTGTGGAAAACATAAATGAATCAATTTCACCTTATATCCAGGAGAATAAAAAAAGTACTGTAACTTGATGATATTGATATGTTCAAGCCTTCGCAATATCTGAAGCTCCCGTAGAGAAAGAGGATTGTCTATCTTCACCATCTTAATAGCTACAGTCTGATTAGTCTCCTGCAACTTAGCTTCGTAGACTTTGCCAAATGATCCACTACCGATGAATTTTATTCCAGTGCAAGTAATCTCTTGTTCTTTCTCCGGTGTTGTGCACACAGTGGCAAGAACTCGTAAAGAATTCTGACCATTTTTATCATCTGCTCATTCATTAACATGGAAATACACATATATAATCATTATATAATATTGTAAAAGACAAGGCAAAATATATGAAAATGTGTGTTACATATGTACATAACATATGTATGAGCATATTAAAAAACGATTTTATTGTTCAGGATGAGTATGTAATTTTTTTTAAGCTTTTCAGACAATTCTGTAATTTTTTTTGGTTTTGGTTTTTGAAATACCAAAGAAAATATTGAATATTAAGTCATCGCTTTACTTTTAGAATACAATTTCTCATAAGTAACAATTATATTTCATTGAAACATCATATTACTACAAAAAAATCCTTCCATTTACTACTCAAACTATTTCTTTGTACAACCAACACATATGAACACACATACACACACACACAGCTGAACTCAGATGGAATAATGGTCCTAAGCTTAACAAGAACGTTTATTTAGTCAGCAAAGGTTTGTGGTAATACAAAAATAATTAAAACACTAAATAGATGCTAGTATATTGGACATTGCTTATTCTAATTTTCTTTCGAATTAGTTTTAATTATAATTATTCTTCACTCTCTTCTACAATACATATCTAATCTTATGGTCTAAGAATATAAAAACTGAACATTGGAAGGGTAGAACATACTCAAAATAGAACTCAACCAAAATCATACTGTATGGCCAAAAGATGGAGAATTGCAAATCATTTATAGTTTTCTGTACTTCAATGTTATTGCTTTAATTTTAAAATAGCATAGGTATCAAATCTAAAAACATGTATGGTTTATTTAAATAAAGGTACAATATCTAGTGGCTTGTTGTACTTGATATTATACATCTATCAACTTTCATTATTTATTTTAAATTGATTTCAAATGAAAATTTAACTAGAAATGAGCGGATGACATATCACACACATAAAGTAAAATGGTCTTCAGAATTATGCTATGCCCTTACCAAATATGCTTACTTGAGGCATGTCTTCATTGATGGATTTGTGTACACTTAGTTACTCCATAAAATAATTAAAAATATACTGCCATTGTGCTGAAAATTATAAATACAGAGTGTAGCAAGAAATTCATCTACACAAACTTGTTAATCTGAAATTCCTACTTCCAACTGCTATACTTTTGGTAAATTAAGAAGGTGAGATAATAGTAATAGTAGTAGATAGCTGCATATCTGCAGAAGTACTTGAAATAAGAAAATAAGTAGCTAACCCAATATTACATGATTATAAGTGTTGTATAAGCCCAAAAAAGGGGGAAAGTATGACTTTGCAATTCCAGGAAAGCTAAGGAGTCAAAGGAAAGCCGATTCACTTGAACTACACCGCCTAACTAATTTTCAATATTCATTCGTTCAAGCCCACTTACTAAATGAGTGTACTGTTCCAATAGTTGGTTGCTTGGAAGAATCATCCCCATCGGCAAGAAATGCAGGCTTTTCTTTAATATTACTCATCTGGAGTTCACCCCCTGCCCAGTCTTAACGCCTCTTAGTGTCTGTGGTTTTAGGGTATGGGACTTTCTGATAGCTCAGGAGGAAGCTCCCACACAACCTCGTGCACTCGCCAAATCTGAAGCCAATATATGAAAAGGAAAAAAAAAAAAAAAAAAATGGGGACTAAGTTCAAAGGGCAGATACATAAAAATGCAATAGAGCGTACCAACGTTCCCTGACCACACCCATATGGATTTATATTTAATTTGGTTCCAATCCTTACACCCAAAAAATTAAGAAGAAATCATGAAAGGTCAAAATTGGACTGAAGTGCCTTCATGATTTCATTTATATCTGAACATTTCTTATAATTTTCAATTTTGTTGTAGATTGTTTTCTCATTTTTTTTCCTTTTTTTTTTTTTTTTTTTTTTTTTTTTGGTTTTTTGTTTGTATCTTTGTTTGTTGGTTTGCTTCTAGGCTTACCGGTCCCAGATGATTTAGTCTAGAGGGGTCAATTAAAAAAAAAAAAAAAAAAAAAGTTGGGGTGACCCTGGGGGGCTTTATAAGGAAATTTAGTGGAGATTAGTTCAGTTGCTAACTCCTCCCTGACGTTCCCACCTAAAGGGGTAAAATTCTAAGGGTTTGATAATGGTCTCCCTGGGGTGATTATAAGGAAGTTTAGTGAAGATCAAAGTAAAATCATGGAGATGGGGAAGGAAACACATAACTGTCCCCTAACATTTTATAGCACTTATTATTTACTTCATTTTTAAACCTGTAGGCCCAAGCATCTAGGATGAAATAGTATCCAAGTTGCTTTGGTAAACTTCCTTCTTAATCCTTTATTGGACTGTACATCTTTAATTCAATAACTTACTTGTATATTCAACTTCTTCATCCATGAACATAGTGTTTAACTAATTAAAACTTTGAGGGTTAATGAAATTTGAATTAATAATTTTTTTAAAAAATTTTATGATATTTTAATATTTTTAATGAACTCAATTTATTTTGAGACAATTACAAACACCTATTATAAATTTGTAACCATGAACAATCCAAATGTTTATACAATCTTAGCAGCATATATGTGGAGTCGCCCAGCCCATATCAACATTAAATAATATGGAAGCCACTCAAATTTTTGGCCAGATTCATTTCCTGTGGTGTGGCAAAAAAAAAATTAAACTGAATAACACATCCATATATAGCTAATAATTCTCTATCTATAACCTAGTCACCACATGTGGAGTCGCCCAGCCCATGTAAACATTAAACAATATGGAAGCCACTCAAATTTTTGGCCAGGTTCATTTCCTGTGGTGTGGCAAAAAAAAAAAATTAAACTGAATAACACATCCATATATAGCTAATAATTCTCTATCTATAACCTAGTCATCACATGCTAAATTTCAGCCTTGGTGGTAATTAAAAAATGCTTTTGGTACCCTAAATGGCTTCCTGTTGATACAATTATTCAATGCCACACCCAAGAGTGTTTAGTAAGGCTCGCCAGGTTATCTGATGTCCATATGCCTCATTTCAGCCTGATTGGTCCATGAATTGCTTTTTGGTAGGCCTAATAACTTCCTATGGATGTGGCCCACAATAATTAAACCACGCCTTTGAACACACCCACATATGGTTATATAATGCTCACCAGCTAATTTGGAAACCATATGTATAATTTCATCTGCATATTCTATTAATTTGCTTTTGGCAGCCAAAAAAATCCCTGTGGGTGTGGCTTTAGTTAAACTACACTCATTAACATGCATACATGTGGTTAATAATGCTCATCTGGTTATTAGTAAAGCACATGCCAGTGTCAGTCTGGTTGGTCCATCACTTAGCTTTAGATAGCCAAAACAAATATCGTGTTGGTGTGGCTATTGACAAATCACACCTATATATGGTTAATAATCCTTACCCAGGTACCTGAAGACCACATACTAAATTTTAGCCTGATTGATCCTTTCATGAATTTTTGGTAGCAAAACAACTTCCTGTGGGTGTGGCTATGACAAAACAACACCCATTACCACTCCTACATTTGTTTAATAAAATCATCTTGGTTCTTGAAGATAATATGCCATTCAAACTTTCCGGTACAAGATTTTAGCCATCATGCCTAGATACACATGTGCACACAAGCACACAAGCATGCATACATACATGTCTACCTACAAACTAAAATATGCATTAGATGGGTTTGTGAGTCTAATTCATTATTTCTAAGTGTTGTTCAGAAGTTCTTTTTGGGGGGGCTCTTTTTAGCTATACATATCAATAGGAAGAGGTGTGGCCAGGTGGAACCATGCCTGTGTTTCCCTCCAAGGATTTGTCTGTCTGAAGAACCTTTATTGGCTTTTTGTTAAAATGACTTGAGCAAGGAAAGGGGTGTGCCCATATACATATATGGGGGTGTGGCCATATACATGTAGCATTTTACACAAGAGTCTAAATCCCAATATATAGAAATTGTAGGTTTTACCATTTTTAGCATTCTTTTGCCTTGCCCAATGAAAGAAAAAAATTAGCCCAGTGTGATCCAGCCCATGTTACTCATGGAGTCAAGTTGTGTAAGCATAGTCTATAGCTCCAAGGGTTTGTCTGACTAAAGAATTATTTCAACTTTTTTCCGTCACCTCTGTAACCAATTTTGTGACTTCTTGCCTATTTTTAAGTTAGGTCTAAAGCAATGATTGTGCTAAGTTTCAGAGCTATCCACTCTCATGTTTTGCCAAAATAATGGTACAAGCATACATACAGATGGACAGATGAAGGCAGGCAGGCAGACAGACAGACAGACAGACAGACAGACAGACAGACAGACAGACAGACAGACAGACTGACTGACTGACTGACTGACTGACTGACTGACTGACTGACTGACTGACTGACTGACTGACTGACTGACTGACTGACTGACTGACTGACTGACTGACTGACTGACTGACTGACTGACTGACTGACTGACTGACTGACTGACTGACTGACTGACTGACTGACTGACTGACTGACTGACTGACTGACTGACTGACTGACTGACTGACTGACTGACTGACTGACTGACTGACTGACTGACTGACTGACTGACTGACTGACTGACTGACTGACTGACTGACTGACTGACTGACTGACTGACTGACTGACTGACTGACTGACATGAAAAGATATGGTCAGGTGACACAATTTTTTGGTCCTAAAAACCACCCACTGTGTAGGATGTGCCTACCCTGGGGAACGAGTTATACTGGTATTATATTTTGGCAGGAAAATTGGGTGTGTAAGTATAATCTAGTTTATTTCTAAAAGTTTTGTCAAAGTATTATTTTTGGTATTATCATCCTGACATGACTAGGGGTAGAGTTTGGCAGGTGGGATCCAGCTATGTCACTTCAAGTGCCATGAAATCTGTGGATACCATGTTTTAGGTCTCTAGGTTCAAGCTTTATTCAGAGTTCTATTTTTGGTAGTTTTAGCCTCACACAACCTCAAGAAGTAGCGTGAATGTTGATACTATCCAAATTAAATGTATTTTCAAGCCTATTCATTCCAGAAGTTCTATTGAAAACTCATAACTCAAGACCAGTGTTACCAGATGGAATTTGCCAAAAATCACTTCAAAATTGCTCAAATTCACTACATTTATCACCTTTTTTTTAGCTATCTAAAAATTGTGGGGAAAAACAATTAGAAAACAGCTAACACCGATAATATTTAGCATTCAGACCACATATTAGTACCTAATTATTTTAAGATATTTTGCAGCTTATCCTTCAGATCACAGTTATAACATTAACATTGTACAATGGAGTATTCGGCACTCAATGGATACTATGGAATGCACCTCTTCTCTACATAGGAAGTAGGAAGGCACAACATTTCTTGAAAGAAGCCTCTCTCTGTTTCTGTATTTAAAGTAAAAAAAAATTTTTTTAAAAACACCCAGGCTGAACAGTTGGAATGGAAAGTCCCCCATTAAATCCTTTATGAATGTACATAGAGCTAGAAATTACTGTGCTGCTGGTGTCCCAGGCCAACTCTTTGATCTTGGGGCACTTAGACACCAGTTCTCCCTGGGATGAAACATCTTATGGAGGGAATGGTGGACAAAGATATTTTTCTCCAGGTGTAGTTCTCAAGATAAATAGCAATTGAAATAGAGTTGTCCTGGAAAGGAGCTTGATTCCTTCTGCAGCCTTATAAATACCTTCCTTAAGAACTCGAAGGGTTTCTTATAAAGTCCCCTCTTCTTGTGCATGGGCCACTGACTCTGATCAAACTATGTTGGATTCCCGGACTCCAGCATGAAATTGACTGCATCCTGAAGGCTTTGGTAATTTTCCTATCAGATTATTTTCCACATTATTTTTCCTAAAAATCACTACATACTGTGGGGAAAATCCATATCTGGAAATGCTATTCAAGTTTACTCCACATTCTGCACAAATTACCCTCTTTTAAATATAATGGTATCCTTCTAGTGAAGATTGCAATAGAGAACAATAATAAATATTAATGATAGATCACCTATTTACAATTACATATGTGTATATTTGCCCATGTATGTTTCCTCCTTTTCAGGCCAGTGATCTACATGTAACAAATCAATTCAATAAAGTATAAAAGAACTCAATTAATAAAAATCAACTTGAGTCATTGTCTACAGACAACTATCTATTCAGGTTCATAATCAATAAGTGACAAATAAATTTGGTGTATGCATGTCTGAGTGCTTTCTATTTAATCTACCAATTTTTGAAAAAAATATTAAAACATTTGAGCCTTGCCAGAATTTCGACCAAAAAATAATGGAAAAAAAAAAGAATGGAAAGAAAATAAGGAAGGAAAAGAGGGGGTGGAAAATTAAAAAAGAATGTAGGATTGAAGAAAGAAAGGGAGGAAAGAAAAAGGGGTAGTGATGAATCAAGCTAGTCCAGTTTGAATGACCAACTTTCAGCCTGAAAGGCATGTTTTTAATCACTGAGCCACGATTTTTGGAGGCCTTTTTAGAGTACTATATAAAAATTCTCTTTCCTCCACCAGGGGTTAACATTTCAAATTTTTAGGTGGTGAAAATCTCAGCAGGTTCTCAAGGATAATGTCTTTAAAGTTTCATTGATATCCACTTCACCATTTAGCTGTCCATCAAGGACATGCAGACACATGTGCCTGTTCCCACCTTTGCAAAAACCCACCCTATTAACTGTTTATTGGCCCACCTTTGGTAAGCTGTTGTAAAAAAAAATGCTTTGAAGATGTATGTTGTAGACCTTTAAAACAGAAGTGAACACATGAGTAGACCAAATGTTTTTAGAAGTAAAATTTTTGGCATTTAAGCTTTACAAACAAGGAGGGAGGTGTGGTCAGATGGACCTCATCCATGTTATTCACAATGTCAATTTGCATCTTTACAAAAAAATTTTGGTCTGTAGTTCTATTTTTTTACTAGAAAAAGTACCATTTTTAGCTTTTTTGGGAATACAAAGATGATTTGGCCATATAAACATACTAAAAATATTCCGCTTGCGACACTGATTCTTAATATATGGGTCCATGTGACTAACTTCAACTGTTCAAATGTGAACCAGGGATACTCAGGTGTACCAACTGACGAACAGATGGACTATTCCCACTTCATAGTATGGATAGATAGACGTACATTTTGAAAGAATACGAATACACTGCTATAATCAAGATGAAATATGCTAGTTGTTTTCTTGTTCATTTTTTACTATAAAAATAAACAACCCTCATTTATCAGATTCACAAAGTCAAGTGTGTATTTACATTGGAATAAGTGATATATATGAAATAAGCTTGAGGAGGTTTCACCTTTTATTGCAAGGGAAAATATAGATATTAATTAGAATAGTGTTCTATATACCTGATAGAATGAAGTGAGTTGAATATGTCAACATTTATTTGGGGGATATTTGCTTCAAGATAAGAGGAAACTCCTCAAATTAATTACATTTTAATAGTACAGAATAACTAAAAAGTTATTATAACATTATACAAAATATGTTTTAAACATTTTCTGCATATAATCAACAGACTAATCTCATCTTTATGATAGTCAAACTAAAATCTCGATTTATAATAAATGTTGGAGGAGGGATAGCCTCAGTCATCCTTTTGACCACGTTTCATGATGCGAGTGAATTCATTGTAATCCAAATACCCATTTGCATCTACTGGTGCCCCACTTAATGCCTGATCAACCTGTTTTGTGGGGGAGGGGGTGGAAAGGGCAGATAGTGAGCTTGAATAAAGAATTTCAGAGCAAGTGGATGGGATCTTGCAATAGTATTCTCTAAGAGGAAGTACATACAAAGCATAGAGAAGAACAAGATAATAGTAGAAGATTTGGATCAAGTGTTATGAAAATGAATTAAAAAATGGTATCTATGATTAAATAGTATTTTATAAGTATTAACCTGCTTACTTAAAAATATAATTCAAAAGATATTCCAAAAGTGTGGTTTATACTATGACATAACTTGTTCCATACTATTTCTTCTGCTATACTCAACCTTATTTATTTCTCTAGTGGAATTCAGTAAGATTCATAAAGTGCTAAAAATACATTTTTTGAAGCGGCATTATACATTCCTATTGAAACCAGCAATAATGAACTCACAACTCAAATAGAATTCCAAGTTCACATTTAACTTGTGTTTATGAGTAAGATGCAAGAGTAATTGCCCTGCAATATACCTCAGAATCTTTCATCCTCTCACCCATGGTGGTTAAAATCTCACAGAGGTCATCCTTATGAATCTTCCCTGTTCCTTGCTCATCAAAACAAGAGAAGGCATTCTTTATTACATCCTCTGGATCAGTTCCTGAGAGGGCAGAATAGATTCTTGCTAACATAATCAACTTATTTATGTATGTATGTATCTTGCTGTTGAATTATACATTTTATATGGCAATAAGGTTACACATGGAGCCATTTTACACCTTTACCCCTATTAACACAATATAAATGTTCCAAACCATTAAAAATTACTTATTCAATTTCAAACAATCAAACTACCTAGGAGAAAAATGCTGCATATCCTAAGGAATCAGAGAAAAAGGAGGTAAGAAAACTATGAGCTAAAATAAAGTTAGGTGACAGCGAAATGGTACTTTGTCAAATTTAAGTTAGAATAGGTGAAAGGTCAAAATGCATTGCCTGAAACTTGGCATGCATACAAAAGTAGATACTACTGGTATTGGAAATTGACCTGCAATATGTATGTTTCCATTCAATTAATCAGTGGATTGATTATTACATGGGAAGATGAAATGGACCTATTGCAGAAATTTTTTCTTATACCTCCTAATTTTTCCCCAAACATGGTGAGAAACAGAGGGAAGTTCAGTGGGCCTGGTGCTTCAGACATCATTTCGTCAACCAGGGTATCAGCATGCTCTTTTCCTGAACAATGAACAAAATATATGAATGCATGAAATCATATTTTAAGATTTCAATGAGTGGTCCAATATTTGGGCAATACAATGGATTCTTTCTGATTTGGGGCAAATCTATGGAAGAAATCAAGCATCAGCATTTCTAAATTGGTTTAAAGTTTTACATTTTTTATTCAAACCAAAAATTTGTAGTCTCTCTTTTATATCAGCAAATCTGAAAGACTCATGATAAATAGACCAGTGGTGTTGAACTTACCAAGTGATGTCAGCATTTCCTTCAGTTCATTTTTATCAATGAAACCATCTCTATTCTTATCCATCATATCAAAGGCCTGTAGCATTCAAAATTACACATACATGCACATACAACATGGTGGAGTACAACTGTAGACAGTGCAGGTGGTCAGAAAGCTCTTATCAATAATAACACTGTAATGATACTAGTAATACAATTGAATATTTTCGGTTAACTTCCTGCTAAATTGCTACTAACTTCCTTGAATTCTTTTATCTGAGCAGAGTCCAATAGAGCCAAAATGTTGGTAGTGGTCCTCCGGTTAGTGCTCCTCCTCCGTTTCTTTCCAGAGAGCCGGCTGCAACTCTGTAAGTGAAAATAAAAAGACAAACTAAGCAGTTACACCTCACTGGATTACTGACAGAATTACCATTTTGAAAACTTTACCAAAAAAAAACAACAAAAAACAATCCAAAAACGAGTATATAATAGGGTAAGGCCAACTCCAGCTCTCCCTCCCCAATTGTCTACTAGAACTCCTCACAAGTTGGAGGAGGTGAGTACCGCAATAGTAATGTTACTTAGTTACCACAGCACCTTGAAGTGTAAGTTTAATATCACCTTGGCAACCAAAATCACGTGATGGGTAGGGGCAACAATAAGAGAAAGTCTGGGGGGGGGGGGGGGGGGAAATCCCACCATTGACATTGGTGCATACACAAGGGCACAACTCCACTACATAGTATCACACACACTCATATTATATACTTTTCTTTCTCTTACTTTGTTTCTTGGTACATTTTTAATTGCCTTGCCATTTTTGTGTGTTACACCAACAAACACACACACATGCACACACAGCACCCACACACAGCACCCACACACAGCACCCACACACAGCACCCACACACAAACACTTTCCTTTACAAGTGCATCTCAATTCACATTAATTGCATTTTATGAGATAATAGATAAGGTTTGCTTTTATTACAAATATTAGCTTAGAGTTCTTTGACATGGTGCATGCTCTGTGTAATGATATTTTATACTTCATTATTTTGCTTTTAATGAAATATTCCATATGCCTATTTTCATGTTTGGACTCACTGATATTAATTATTCCATAAATATATTTCTGTACTCTATCTTCATAATATAACTAGTGATAACATGTCGATTTATGTGTATATGCTCAGAATATCCTTGGCATATTTAAGTTATTTTTATAGGTATTCTAATTTTTACAAAAGGCTAAATGAATTTCTAATACTCATTTTTTTTTATTTGTTGTTGAACCTTGTTTTGTATAATCATATGAAGTGTCAGACTATCACAACCTTATGGTTTTTCTAAAAAGAATAAGCAAACACATGCAAAAATCAAGAATTAGATATGCTAGTATAAAAAGAATAAATATCAGAAACTACATACACAACAGGTGGCAATAAAACTTGTGCTCATGATGAATGGAAACAGAATCAATTGTGTTCACTTTTTTATACTGGTACTATTTCTGCTAATAATTAGAAATATTACTTTAAATATATCATTCATTCATTCATATGTAGACAATTCTGCCAGGTCAGTTCTGGAGACACTAATAAGTTTCAGAATGAATAAGTAAAAGAAACTTTCATAGCTAAAAGGAGTCAATTATTTCTTGATTTATATATTTGATTAACTGAGTGCATCAGAGTAATAGTTAATTCACACCTCTGAATATCACTTATTCAAATTGTAACACACTTAGCCGACTTAAATATTTATTTATAAATTATGCTTGATGTGGGTGGGTAAGGTTAAAATGTGTTTAAAAAAGTTCTTCCTACTCATGTGCTTAGTTAGCTTTTAACACTCTGCTGTATTCATATAGTGCATATCTTGAAGTAATGGACAGCCTGGTAATTTTACAACAACATTGATATCAAGTGTTGTCAACTAATAATAGTAATTGGGTAGTCTGCTAGACAGTTATTGAATTCAAGCCAACTGCTCTTGACATGGATTCATTTATTTTCTTCCCCCATTCTTGAATGCAGAAATTATTACTGGTTTAAATTCAGGTTACGTGCATCATCAACTAAGGTAGCTTTGTATAGATTAGATCCCATTGAGTGGTGGAAATCCCTTGGCGAGAAAGCTGGATTGCCAAACTGGACTCACAGAGGTGGAATAGTGACATTGGTGTATGCACAATCTTGAGTAAAAATATTTCTAACAGAATGTAGCTAACTGTTAAATTGCTGTTCATTTTTTTAATCTTGAATTTCATAATTATTTTCTTTTAATCTGTGGCACACAATTCCAGAAACACTTGAATATAGTGATCATCTGCCCTGGTCTTATTGTTAACAGCTCTTATTTAAGGTTGTAACAACAATGTTTCTCAGAGTGCACAATTGAGAAAAATAGGTGTATTTAATAAATGAATAGCTGAATATTAGGTATATTGATGAGTGTGTGAAATATTTTGTTTGATAAAGAAAAACTGAAGGGGTAAATAAACCAGGGATGTAAGAATGGATAAATTACCACATGTAACTCATATATTAAAAGTACATTCTTATGAAGAGCTTGGCTAAAGGCAAAATTTTTGTATTACTGATATGCATTACACTGCTTTAAGGGCAAATAAAAAGTGAATTTCTCTGGTAATGACGAAATATGAATAGTGGTACAGTTGTTCTGGAGGCCAGTACTGATTAAATATTTGATGTAGGGAGGATATGTCTGTGGATACATCTTCATAGAATGGGGTTCTAAAAGAATAACTCATTTATGAGCAAAATTACATTATTGAAAATGTTCAACAAGATTTGTAGGTCAATGGTTGACATTGAAAAATGTTCATTTTGACAAAGACACACTAGATGGTGTCATAAATGAAGTAATTATTGAATGTGGTTCAGATGACATGAATGATGAAGATAAGAATGATTCGGTGGATAACAAGAGATATTTAATTGACATAATGATACAATTATCACAAAAAAATGAAACTATAAAAATGGAACCAATTATGATTATAAACTCTTAAAGCCACTTGATAAACACGATAGAAAATATGGATGTCAAATTTTTTAAATGCATTCAACCCTTACTTACCCACCCAACTTTTCACCAATTTCAATATATTTACCACTATATTTCCCAAATAATTCCTCATCATAATGCTCTAGAACCATCTTAGCCATCCCTATGTCCCACACTCATTTTCAATGCAATGGACTAACTTGTCTACCTTCATGTGATGTGGCTCGTAAGTCTTATTAATTGATAGGGGAAATTAAAGCTGACAAAGAACAAAAAATAAAGAAAATTAAGGCAAGAAAAGAAATGAATAAAAAAAATTTCATATGTTTGGACAAGAGTTCAACAGAGTTTACTGGAATGCTGAGAACCTCTATTTTCATGGCACTTAGCAAAGTATCTGTAACCAGCGGTTCTCCAGCAGAACATTGAAGGGACTGCTACTAGCAAGATCGACATGGTCAAATGCATAGCCCATTAAATGAAAGCCATCATCCTCCTCCAGGAAACCCTTTGTACTTTAGTTGAGAAGCTAGCAATTGATAACTTTGCACTAGCTGGGTCAATCCCAAGCAGGAAGCATGGTCTAGCCACATTTGTACATGAGAAACTCTCCTGGACACTAGCCTATTGATCTTCCAAAAATTCTGTGGTGAAATGATTGTGCTTGGACATTGCTCATGAAAACATCATGAACTTCTACAATCCTCCATCTTTGTGCCTTTTGACAACGTCCCTTCTGGTGATCTCTTCCCCATGCGTGCATGTTGGTGATTTCATTTGCCAGCATATGCAGTGGGGATACAGAGCCAATACATCCAATGGATAATGTTTATTTGAGTGGGATGTAAATAATTATGCTCCAAAATGCAAAGGATGCAGTCTGTTTCACCTACAGGTGCTGGAACACAGGAACCAATCTGATCTTGGCCTTTGCAAGTGCTGGAGCAAAAAACATGCTCCCTGACAGGTGTGTGCTTTAGAAGTTCCCTTCATCTTAACATCCACCCTTGCTCATCGATGCTGCAAAACAAGTGGCTCCAGTACCAAGTGAGCAAGTGAACTGATAAAACTTCCACAAGGCTGATTAGAATCATTACAGCCTCGTCACCAATGACAACACACAGAGTTTAACATCTCCAAAGGCAACCAATGTCGATGAGGCTTATCATGAATTCTGCAGTGGCCTTATCAAAGCAGCCAAGGATCCATCCGGCATTGTCACAGAAACAACTACATAGTGTGTTGGGATGAGGAGTGTGAGAGTATTTATTGTGCCTTCCTGGATCCCCCCTACGAGGAAAAGTGTAGCGGTACTACCACAGCACTGCTATCCCATCTTAACCAGTGTAGGCATGAACGATGGAATGAAGCCATTGAGTCCATTGACTTCTCACACACCATCCACTTCAC
Source organism: Lycopodina hypogea (assembly GCA_963969325.1). NCBI lineage: Eukaryota > Metazoa > Porifera > Demospongiae > Poecilosclerida > Cladorhizidae > Lycopodina > Lycopodina hypogea. The sequence goes on along the minus strand of OZ017791.1, from coordinate 11,600,987 downwards.
ATGGAGTGCTCTTGACAGGCTGACAGATAAGTAGGGATATACCCTCACTAATATCCCATTTAAAAAATTCCATCAGATCATGAATTGTGAGAAATGTGATTTCCTTGTGAGACATTAGTCTGCTTGACTCATTGCCTCACAGGTGTTCGACCTCTGGAGGGATTTAACACCAGATGGTCAGAGTCTCTCCATTGATTTCACTATATAAGAGCTCGTATCTGCCTCCAACACCTGAAGTTTGGGAAAGTAGATGGCCCAGATTCTGTCTGCCCAGAGTTAATAATCCATGCTGGCTCCGAAATGAACTCTTGGTTGTGTTAATTCCTCCCTTCCTGCCTATGCAACTTTAAGATCCCCAACATCTCAAGAAGAGCACTGATTGTCATAAACCTTAAGCCAAATAAGCCCACAGGTGATCCAAAGAGCTATCAACCCATCTCTTTGTTATGTATCCCCTTCAAGAACCTCTAGAATCCTATCTACACCCACGTCAAGGGACATGGGAGATCACCGTAGATGAGGTCATTTGCTGATTCAGGACATTGATGAGAGCTTTTTGGCAAAAAGGAAGGCCAGCGCTATGTTCATTTATCTCACAGCAGCCTTGTTAGTCAATTATCACTACTTTAAGCATTCACAAGTCTATTTCTGGATGTTCTTGATTACTGGTAAAAGATTAATGACAATTTCAATGGCAATACACGAGAGCAATCAATACGGTCTATACAGTCTAATAAATTCAACTGTCAAGACATACATACATACTATATTTATCTATCACAATGTTTAGCCTCTGATGAATCAGACATTTCCACACAGTGTCTGGAAGTCAACCATAGTCTTGTACTATCTATTATTAGTCTAGGTCAGGTTTGTAATGGTGGGCAATTCCCAACAAGCCTACGATGCCATACGGCACCGAAGTCTCACCTTCAAGCTTCTGTGTTTGCAATCAGACAGACAGGTACATAGTCAAAATGATCGAGAGCATGTCACAAATGGCAGTTTCACTCTCACAAGCGGGAGGGGAACACGCAACTGGATATGATACCTCAAAAAAGGCATTCAACAGGGATCAGTCTTTACCCCCCAACTATATAACATCTACACATGTTTTGCATTCTGCCAGAGACTGGCAGGCCGTCGAAGGGGCTCTTAGCCAAGATCTAGTGACTCTAGCAGCATACCTATAGACATGCTGGCTACAGCTCAGTTGGTCAAAAATGTTTTTGGCAGCATTCCGTCTGAATAACAGGTAAGTAAATCTGAAGCTCAACACTAGATGAAAATGCTTATCCTTCACCTAGATACCATCATACCTGCCTGTGAAACTGGACAGGTTGCTTACTTATCACCAACACCTAGATTCAAGGAGTAAAATAATAACTTCATGCTTAGTCCTTATAAGGTGGCTTGCCAGATCAGGATGGAGTGCCATTGACATTGTGTTTTGAACAACTGCCTTGGCCCTTGTGTACGCAATATCAGAGTACTGTGCACTTGTCTGGTGTTGCAACTTACATACCTGCAACATAGACAAAGGTATAAATAAAACACTTGGTGTAGTGACTGGATGCCTCTGTCCCACACCATTATACAACCTTCTCATCCTTACATGCATCCAACTTACTGAGCTACGCCAAAGGCAGGACACTATGTCTCAGTTCACAGGCTCTGGTACCAGGCATCTGCTTAACCATAAGCTAGAAGATACTGCCAAGCAGACTCAGTGACTGACCTCAGAGTACCAATTTGTGTCAACAGCAAAATAGGGCTTCACAATGATCAAGGAACAAGACATCAATGTGTTATGTGGAGAAAATCATACTTGGAGTGCAGAATTGCACAAAAGTGCCTCCAGATTGTGCTCCTTTATCTCTGATGCCAGAGCTTACCCACTGGGATTGGCTCTGCCAAGATCAGCTTGGACGAGGCAGAATTACCTTCAAACCAGAGTTGGGCACTTCAGCTTATCCATGCACAAATGGAGAACGGCACCTTCAGCAATCTGTGAGTGTAGTGTGGAAGATCAAACTGCATACCATATTATACAAAATGCCAATACTCACCACCAAATGGCATCCATGGTCTTCAGGTCCTGGATGATGACACCATCAATTGGCTCTTGACCTCATGTCGAAATATTTTCCTGGATGGTTTTCGACTCAAGGATAATTTACTTCTTCCTAAATTTCATAAACTATTAATGACCCCTAGCTCATATCCTAATTCTGATCAATGGTAGTTTTGGTGCTGTGACTGTTCTCTTGTTATGTCAGGGTCTTGTATGTCTGAATATCCATCGAAACTGGAATATTCATCGTCATACTCCGAATCCTCATATTCTCACTCTGTTCTTTATTAGATATCTCATCTTCATCCTCTGCAGAGCATCTCATACCCAAGCCATCATAGGAGATTTCCTATTCCAAGTTTCAACTGAATTTTAGCCATTGGGGAAGAATCCGTCTCCTGACTGGTTGACGTAAAATTGAGACAATATCCTAATTTGTTCTTTTTGCTTTTCATCCTAAGGTGAATGATAATATGAATAATCTTCTGTTGAGTAGTAAATGTTTGGATTCCTTGACATTAATCTAACCAGAAAATAGATAGTCCTTCCAATCAACTCCCTCTTGGTCCCATCTTGTGAGATTACTATTATTTTTTTTCTTTGGGCATATATTTACAACATGATCCATTCTAAACATCGAGCCAATTTTTTCAATATGGGGCTTATCTTTTTGATGAAATGGATTAATTATCTCCCTCTATTTACCCTCTAGGCTTTTCTTTCATCTCATTTCTAGATTATACTTCTTCTTTAAAGTTTTCTCCTCATGCTGCTATCAAAATTGATTTTCTGCATGTCTAAACATTATCTGATCCATACTAAATTCCTTCAAATTATTGCACCAATCATTACTAGTGGCCGCTATGATGTAAGGATTACTGCTCAATTCTTTACATATTCCTATACTCACAAATACAAAATGGAGAATTCTCTTCACCATCAAGAGGTAGAGTGGAGCTCACATCCACCGTCCAACAGTTTAAGATTGTTCCCATTTTTGCACAAAACTGATGGTAGAGCCGACCTTCAGTGAACTTTTAGTAGTAGAAAGCCATTGATTGGTGTCTTGGCTGATATTGAATCTCCCTTGCGAAGGCAGTCACATTCATGAAAATGTAGCTACAATCTGTTAAAATAGATGAAAAAGCTTCTAGTGTTGCTCCTATAATGTTTTTCCAAGGTGGTCTGCCCATTTGTCTTCTGATATATCTTAAAGTTTTGTGGTATATGCTGGCATTGGCTGACTTTAATCATATTAGCTCGTCTTGTGTTTTCTCTATAGGTTTTATTGTCTATTGATTATTGTCATCTTTTTTTCTTACTTCATTACTTTGCCACCTGATTTTCCTTCTACAACATTCTGATATGATTTGTATATAAATAGATTAGCTGATTCATTTCATGAGTAGATATTCATTTATTCAAAAAAAATCAAGTTTGTCTTCATAAAAAGTTGTAAACTTCTACATTGGTGATGCTGACAAACCAAACTATCGAGCTCACGTCTGTTCTTGACCTACTTCACTGTTTCCACATCCATAGATGTAGTACCAACACAAATTATTTATGCAGTTTCTTTGAAACTGCCACCTTTGTGGCCTGGAGACCCTGCTCTCTGGTTTTATGAAGTGGAGGCTCAGTTTGCCACCAGAAACATTGACCAACAATTGACTGGATATAACTAATCCTTACTACCTGAAACTGCTCAACAGGTGCATGATATAATAATGAATAGACCAGAGGATAACCACTATGATGTTCTCAAGGCCTGCCTCATCTCTTGCACTTCCATGAGCAGCTCGCTAGCAACAATTGTAATGGTGATACAACACCTCAAGAGATTTTTCTCTCTCATCTTCCTCTATCAGTACAGTTAACCTTGAAATATAACCCAGAGATGAAAATACAGGAAATGGCAACAATGGCTGACACCCTCATCACTGCTGCTACTCTAGATGCCGAGTCTTCACCATCATTTTTTTAGGCATCTTCAATAACTGAAGCCATCACTTTGATCTGATCAGAAATAGTTTACCTCAAAGGACATCTCTCTAAGATGATGAAGTCACTCAGTGCTTCAGTGTCATCATTTACTTTCTGTTGGTACCTTGCCAAGTTTGGCAAAAATGCCATGAAGTGCAAGCCACCCAGCTCCATGTTGGGGAAATGCTTCACACGACCAGTGATGGCAATCACTGGATAGGGTGATGATAATTGCGTTCCTTTTTTCAATGATTGCACCTCTGGCCAATACTACTTGTCAACTCTGGTGCAGAGGTCACTATACAGCCTACCACAACAAGTGACCACCAAGAAAAAAAAATGTTCCCACTCATATACCAACTTATAGGATCAAGATCCTCTCCCTCGACTTAGAAATGGACCATGAATCTACTTGGACCTTCATTGTTGCAAATGTCTCTAAGCCCATCCTAGATACACGCTTCACCTGCCATTCAGACCTATTGATAGACCTTGCTCATCACATTGTCACAAACGGACAACCATTCTGTGCGCAATTTTGGTGCCTTAGTCTTGAGAGACTACATGCAGCCAAAAAAGAGTTTGATAAAATGCTTGCTCTTGGCATTATTCATCCCTCCAAAAGTAATTGGTCTTAGCCACTTCGCATTGTTCCCAAAACTAATGGCCGGGGCTGGAGACCTGGTGGAGATTCTGATGCCTGAATTACAAAAATACGAATGACCAATATCCAATTCTGAACATGCAACACTTCGCTGCAATGTTAGAAGGCAAGACCATCTTCACCAAAATTGACCTAATTTACGATTTTTGTCATATTCCTGTAGATAAAGCAGACATTCTAAAGACAGCAGTTGTAATCCCATTTGTCCTCTTTGAGTTCCTCTTCAAGCCATTTGGACTAAAACTGCTCCTCAGACATTCCAAAGATTCATGCACTGTGTTATCCAAGGTTTAGACTTTGTTTTTGTCTATATGGATGACCTGCTAATCGCAAGCTCATCATTGGGTAAACATGATCACCACATTCGACTTGTCTTTAAATGCCTTGCTTCACATGGAGTAGTTATCAGACCTGAAATTGTGAATTAAGCTGCCAAAAAACTGTCCTTCTTCAGCCATCTTGTCTCAGCCACTGGCTCCGAACCACTTCCTAAACTGGTTCAGGCTGTGCATGACTTTCCACAACAGAAAAAAAAAACCCGATCTCACTCACTACCATGGTCTCATCCATTATTTATCATTATTTATCATTATTTCATTCCCAAGTGTGCAGAACAACTAGAAACCATGTTACAACATTGCTTGGACACCCAACTCAGTGCAAGTATTCGATGCAAGCAGAAACATGCTGGCCAGTGCAACTCTCTTGACTCATCCTTCCCACAATTATCCCAAAAGACTAACCACAGATTCTTCACATCAAGTTGTTGGTGGAATGCTTCAATTACTCCGAGCTGGCAAGTGGGTGCCTGTGGCATTCTTCTCCAGGAACCTTCACAAGGCAAAGGCACGCTACAGTTTCTTTGATAGGGAGAACACCCTATTTGGCCATCAAACATTTCAGATACTTCCTGGAATATCGCTCCTTCACTAACTACACCAGCAACAAGCCTTTAACCTTTGCAATTTTGGGATCAGGCAACTCATGGAGTTCACACCAGAGCAGACAATTATCATTCATTGCTGAGTTCACCAAGGACATTCGGCACATCATAGGCAAGCAGAGTATAGCTGCTGATACCTTCTCCAGGGCACTACTTTCACTTCATCCCTGGACTTTACCAACATGGCTATTCTCCAAGACAATAATTTTGACATAAAAGACTACCACATATATCAACTACAGGACTTAGTCCCCAAGTCATCATTTTGCTGTGTTCCGCACTCTATTGTGTTATGTATACATGCATTCTCCACAACTGATTGCTTCAAATTTACTACATCATCTTGTTTTTGAAACTGTTTATGACTTGGCACATCCAGGAGTTAAACATGTGCAAAAGCTCACTACATGTGCTTTGTGTGGCATGGCATTAAGAAGAATATAACTGCTTGGGTAAGATCCTGCACTGCCTGTCAGCTTTCCAAAGGTCACAGTCACACCATAGCTCCACTTAAAAAATTAAAAATACCATAGAGCCACTTCGACTGCATCCCTATTGACATTGTGGGTCCTCTTTTTCAGTTAAATGGTAATGACTATCTTTTCCCTATTATCAACAGGTTCACTCGCAGGCCCGAAGCCATACCAATAGTCTATATTACTTCAGAATCTTGTTCCATGGCACTACTCTCTGACTGGCTCTCATGCTCTGGTCTTCCAAAAGACATGATTGGAGCCAAAGCAGCACATATCATATCATACCATCCTCAAGCTAATGTATAGTTGAAAGGTTCCATCGACAAATGAAGGCATCTTTCTAAGCCAAGCTGAACACTTCCAACTGGTTCAATGAGTTTCCATTAGTCCTGCTTGGAATAAAAACTGCTCTCAAGAAAAACATTGGCTGTTCAGAAGCAGAGATGGCATATGGTCAGACACTCCAGCTTCCTGGAGAACTTTTTGTCCCCTTTCCAGATGCTCCACAACCACACACCTTTCTCTCACGTCTCAGGAGTGATATGGCCAGATTGCGTCCAACTCCAACAAAAAAATCACATCTGAAATAGACTATTTATATTCCTCACAATGATGGAGTTCAAATATGTCCTCACACATCTAGACTGCCACCATTTCCCTCTGAAATGTGTATATAGTGGTTCGTATAGTGTCCTCAAGGACAATGACAAATATTTCACTCTTGATATCATCACACGAGTGGACACTGTCAGTATCCACCGACTCAGGCCTGCCTTCCTTGATGTACCACAGTTCCAGATTCTTCATTATCTGCCATTCCACATCCAACATTAACTACTAAACCACTTTTTTCACTCTGAACGGCTATGTCATACAGCACCTCACCAGCTGAATCTCTAGGCATCCTTGTACTGGTAGGAGGTGAGAGGGGGGAGGGGATGTGGCATTTGCATGCATTGGCTAACTATAATTATATTAACTTTTTTGGTGCTACCTCTATAGGTGTTGATTGCCTATTGATTACTGTTATAATTTACTCTTACTTTATTACTTGTCCACCTGGTTTTCCTTCAGAACATTCTGATATGATTTCTATATAAATACACTAGCTGATTCATTTCATGAATGGATGTTCATTAAATGAAATCAAGTTTGTCGTTATGAAAAGTTAACTTCTACAATATTATGTAAAGAGTCTTACCAGATATTGTCATGTTGTCATGTGATTGTGACATAAAATAAAATAATATGTTTATTGTCTCTGAGTGGTTCAGTAAATTGTTTTTGTTAGATTCTGTTTTCAAGTTCCCTACATCAGCATATAAGAGCCTGTTCAATGATGCTGGCATTTGATTAAATCCATTGGTGTGGCAATTAAGTCAATCCCATTGCGCTGTAATATAAGCTAATTCAGTGGTGCTGGCATATTCGAGCTGGCCCTGTGCTGATCTATAAGCTAGTTAAGTGATATTAGAATATGAGCTTGCCCAGTAGTGCCAGCATACAAGCTACTCCAGTAGTGCTGGCATACAAGCTAGTATATTTTCTAGTATACAACCTAGTCAATCATATCAGGTGGTGTCTATAAGCTAGTCTGTGGTGTCAGCATGCAAGCTATTTAAGTGAAGCCTGTATACAAGCTTATCTAGTGGTGTTAGCATACAAGCTACTCTATATTGCTAGTATTCATGCTAATCAATCTCAACAAGTGATGCCCACGAGCTAATCCAGTGGTGTCATCATACAAGCTATTCAAGTGGTGCCTATATACGAGCTTGTCTAGTGGTGCTGATAAGTTAGTCTATATTGCTTGTATACAAGCTAGTAAATTTCAGCAAGTGTTGTTTGTGACCTAGTCAAGTGGTGTCAGCATACAAGCTATTCAAGTGATGCCCATATACGAGCTTACTGGCATACATGATATTCTATATTGCTAGTATACAAGCTAGTGAATCTCAACATGTGGTGCCTACGAGCTAGTCCAGTGGTATTGGCATACAAGCTATTCAAGTGATGCCTGTATATGAGCTTGTCTAGCGGTGCTGGCATACAATATATTACTAGTATACAAGCTAGTTAATCTCAAAAAGTGGTGCCTATGAGCTAGTCCAGTGGTGTCATCATACAAGCTATTCAAGTGATGTCTGTATACGAGCTTGTCTAGCAGTGGCGGCATACAAGATAGTCTATATTGCCAGTATACAAGCTAGTAAATCTCAAAAAGTGGTGCCTGCGAGCTAGTCCAATGGTGTCAGAATACAAGCTAATCAAGTGATGTCTGCATATGAGCTTGTCTAGTGGTGCTGGCATTTTGACTGATCCAGTGATCCCAGCATACTGAACTTGCCCAGTGGTGCCAGCATATAAGCTAGACTAGCTATGCCTGTTTATGAGCTAATCAAGTGATGCAGCATACATATTACATAATTTGCCTGTATACAATGAGTGTAATAGTGACAGCATAAAAGCCAGTCTATATTGTAGGCATGCAATATGAGCTAGTCCTGTGATGCCCACATACAGAAGTAATCCAGTAGTGCTAGATGTAGCAAACAAGCTCATGCAGCACAAATGAGTGGTGCAACATAAACATTGACTGCTGAAGAGGTGAATATAAAAATTATAAAAGAAGGAGGGATGGGGGGAATGGAAAGTTAGGGAAACCAACTGGGAGGGAATCCAACACCATATGTCACATGTCAGTAAAGTATGAGTTGAACTCAGCCCATTAATCACAACCTTTCCACTCACATATGTTTTTAGGTTTCTTGTATGTAATATTGTGATTGCTTCACATCGACAAGCACTGTAACCATAGACTTCTTATGTCTCCTCTTGTGAAGTGGAAACATTTCGGAGGGAAGAGCATGATGAACATATTGTAAACTTAATACTAGACCATTATGATTATCTATATATATGCTTACATTTACTTAACACATAATAATTTATTACCGACTATACCAAAATATTCATTCTTGGAAAATTAACAAAACAGGTGTCTTTGATGAGGAACAGCCATTGATAAAAGTCCGAATCTGTTTCTGGCTAAATATCTATTCACAGTATTTAGAACCTTAACATATAGCTTGTATTCATGATCAAGTAGAGCCCACATTATGCCTAGGCCTTATCTGTCCTTTTCTTTCCTGGTAAGCAATTCCACCTGGTCACACCAAAATACACATAGTAATATTAAAAACTGGAATGGTGTGGGTACTCATATTGTACTAGATCTTCCTTGGCAATATTTCAGGTCTGCAAGGATACTGGAGGTTTCCTCTTTAATTTTCTATCTGCTTAAAAGGCCATATGCTTTACTTATCTAATGGAAGCCATTCTTGAGAACACAACATTGCTATGCAGCTAATTAATTTCATGCATTATATATTTGTCGACCATTTGTAGGTTCATATATAGCATTGAGTGACAATATTTGAAGTTTTGTAACCATCAAACAAGATGAAATAAAATAACACAAATTAACGGAAGTTAGATGGGAGGGACAATCATGTATATAATAGCATCTAAGTTACCATGACATAGTGTATGCATGTCAATCAGAATAAGTCAAACAGCGTTAATAACATCAAAAAAAAAAAAGAATTGATATAAAACAAATTTTTTTTAAACAACTGACAGAACATTTATGTCCCTCTCTCTGTTTATATATATCTAATATAGAGAGAGAGCATTCAATATCAATACATAAAAACTGATGACTCAACATTTGCGAATGTTGACTAATGATTTCTCCTCCTCCCCATTCTCCTCCTCTGTATTTTTTATTCACATCTTCCTCGTGGCATCATCGCAAGCCAGAGAGGCATTGTCTCCAAAGTTATCAATATCGATATAACTGGAGGGCCTGGAAGTTGGCATGGATTGGGAGGAGGTCTGGTGTACTACATTATCAGAGCTGGCTATGTCTCTGTGGCAGTAGATGATCACAGCATGTTGTATGTGGTAATCCAGCTCCTTCCGCATTTTGGTGATCTCTTCATTGTCTTCGTCAATTTCATCCTAAAATATAACCATTAAATGATAAAACAAAATAATTGTAGTCTATCTTCAAACATATCAACATACACATGCATTGGAAATCTCAAAGTAAAAGCAAACACATTATAACATCAGCATCAAATCATATGAACACTTCATATCACATGATATTTTCAGCTCTTCTCTTACCAAGATCTCCTTGATAGAGTTCTTAAGTGCTCTAATACATTGCACATAGGCTTGCTCTGATTTCATACTCATGGAGTCACCCGAAACACTCATTTGCTGGTGGACCACATTCACCAACCCGGACATCTCATCCTTTTCTTTTTTCTTATATTCTTTCTTCTCCCCATAATTGAAAGTTGAGCTTCTTTTCACATTTTCTGATGCACATCCAAGAAAGGCAACAGACATTCCAGCACCATCATCATTGTCAGGGATGTACATAGATTTACATCAGACACCCATGGTACTGTGGTCCTGCTGTTTGAGGGAATTGGTAGAATCACAGGTCATGGAATCAAAAGCAGAGAGAATTTTTTTAGCAGTATCTATGGCCTGAGTGGCTCGTTGATGCCTTTGGAATCTGCACAGACATAGATGAATATGAAGATAGTGGACAAGGAGATGAAATATATTAGTATTTAAGCACTAAATGCAGATACCAAAGTTTTACAAACACAAGTTGTTTGGAATTTTGATTATGGAAGGAATCCACAAGGATTTGAAATGTGAAAAAATGAAGTAAAAAAGGAAAGGAAGTAGGATATGCTTAGCATGAGATGGCATGAGAAAGAGAGAGACATGGGCCTTGAAATAGCTGAATATGAAGAGAAGAGGCAACAGGAGGAAAATAAAGGAATATTGCCAGATTATAATATTAGTGGAAGGAGAGATGGAAAATAAAAATGATAAAATGGTCCTCAGGAAAAAAAAAGGTTTGAGAAGAGTCAGATGGTGAAACAAGGTCACGTCTTTTGATTCAATTCCCTTTCAACACCCCACCCCCAAAAAAAGAGCAAACAACACAAAATAATAATGGACAAAAATTCTAACAAACTACAACAAATTGGAGCACACACACCCACCCACCCACCCACCCACACACACACATATACACACACTTCCCTCTTATTTTCCTGGGACTCACTTGGAGCTGGAATTAGAAAGACTATGATGGATTCCTCTTCCTCCTCTTTGACCTCACTTTCCTCTTCAGCTATTGCATTGTCAACAGCAAAAATTTAATGCAGCAGTGAGTGGTGCATTGCATGCATGGAAGAGACATAAAAGAGGTCAGTCACATATGCTGACTCAGCATCCACAACTTCTGCCAGTGATTTTAAATGCTGACCATGACTCACCACATGGGAGGCCTTTCTGCTGGTATTCCTTAGTAGCATTGTTTGGAGCATTCACCCATCTAGAAAAGAAAATAAATTGATTTGGTTTCATGCACTAAAGCCATAAATTACTGTCTAAGGGGAGGCTGTGACTTACTCCTTCACTTTCTTCCTGTCTGCAAAGTCCAACTTGTACATTTCTGGGTAATGTCTCTTTGATGATTAGGAGCTGCACACCAGACTTAACTGAGTCATTAATACAAACCATAAATTCACACAGTCAGACCACAGGTCACTGGGTATAAGAGAATGATGGAGACAGTAAAGAGAAGTAAAAAAAAAAAAGAATCAGAGAATAGCAGGGGAAAAGAAAATAAAGAAAAAATGAAAAGAGAAAGAGAAAGAACTGAGGCCATGGAAGGATTTCTTTCAAAAAATGATGAACATCAAAACAGCAATAACAGTTTATACATGACCATGAAAAAAATTACAAGAATTTTGTTATATTTGTGGGTAGAATATTTTGACCTCACAACTAAATGAAGCTGGAACCTTTGGGCCCAGTGACCCAGAAATGACTCATCTAGTATAAGATTTATTTTTACATAAAGTTTGTGAGAGGAATGCTCCTTGGACACTGACTCTGCTATCATAAATACTCATAATCAATCTTAATCTGCTTACCTTGAAGTTCTACCTAGTGCCAAGTTGAACTTCTTATCTTTTTCAGTCACCAACAGAAGGAAATCTGTCACGAAAACAAATTGAACAGCTATACAGACTAAGGGAGGGAAAAGGAAAAAAAAATCTATGAAGGAAGACGGAAGATTACGTGAGAGAGAGAAGGTAGTAAACAAAGCCTGTGAAATTCACATTTCCTAAAAAAGTCAAATTTTATGATAAACATTTGAAACATGTCACTTTCCCTAATGCAAATAATACTGATAGAAAACTACAGTGCACATACAATAATTCTTAGTACAAGATGAAAGTTAATATTTAATATCTAAGAAGAGTAAAGGACAGAAGAGATCATAATTATTCCCATCAATTCAAGCAAAGCAAGGAATCTGGTTGGCTAGGTGAATTTGGTGTCTGTCTCTTACAGAAACTGTATAAATTTGTCTAAAAATTGGTGAGGATACTCTAGAGAGGTGTAAAGTAACCACCATTCTGGTCAAAATTGGAAAAAGTGGCAACACTGGTAGGGGGAAGGGGTAAGACCAAAAAAAAATTATTCCATAAATAAAACCAGAAAAAACTTTGAAGTCATAAAGGCTTGTGTCTTCCAAGCTGGAAGTCCCAGGTTTGATTCCCAGTGGTCCTGCTTCCTTTTTTTTTACTCTCCCCCCCCCCCCCCCCCCCCCCCCCACACACACACAACCCTTTTCCTTTCTCTTCTGGTCAAAGTTCATAAAGGCCTGCCCACACTACACATTGAATGCAATTAATTCCAGTTGAATTCAAATTACTTGCATCCACACTGAATTTCAATTAAACCAATGTGAATTAATTTGAATTATCCCAGACTCACCAGGGTAGGTATTTGATCAGGTTGCAGCTGAAGAAATAATTTATTTATTGGTTTGCAAGTATTTCATAATTGTTTATCAGTGTCTGGGGCCACCTCATTACCAGTGTATGGGCTACCTGAATGTACACAAAGAGCTTGATGAGATCAACAGTGCAGTCCCTTTAATGTTCAGCTAAAAATGTTTCCTTTTTAAGTGCAAATAACCAACCATTAACAAAGACTATATAGTGAGAACTCCCCAGTGTGACCACAATATTTGCTTTAATATCACCAGGTGTCACCATTCCTTTATCCTGTCACATTATTTCACCAATTTGTTTTTAAATAAAATTTTTAAAAAGCTTTGTAAATTTAATAGTAAAAAATATCAACCAAAAAAAAAAAAAATAAATAAAATAAAATAAAATTTTTTTAAAGTGTGTGCTGTGGAGGTGGGTGGGTGTGTAGATGATTCCTTCAATTTTGTCTGTGGGCATAATGAATTATTAGAGCAATTAATGGATGACTTTGTAGCAGCAAAATTGAGTATTTAGTTGAATTAGGAATCTCTGCATTTTGTAGTGGGCTGCACCATCGCCACAAACTTTACTATCATGGAATAAGCCTAATTGGCTTTTTGGGTATTAAAGCCCTTCAGTAGGGCCAACTTCTCTTATATATAGGTGATTCAAGGTATTACTGGGGCAAAGATCTCTTGAGGGGTAACTAAGCTTAAAGAATCCAGTAATATTTGGATATAGCAGTGATTCTGGGAAGTCTTTGAAGGTCAGTAAAATCTTCCAAGACACCAAGTCTCCAATGGGGGCTTTTCCTTCAATGGACAACAGATTGTGAGACAGCTTGCATGTAAATTTTAATGACTTAACATCAGCAGGTAAAGGTGGATCTATACTAAGCCACTCAGATCCAGTTCGCCACAGCTGGCTGACTGACACTTCCAACATTTCCATTCCTCAGGATGAACATTTTCTAATATCTCCCTCACTCGATTTTGAACAAATGGCTTCCACTCTTTATCTGTATCAAGAATCCAAAGGAGCAAAACCTTGATATCAGTCATATCTCACATCCAAGGGAGTGAATCGATTTTATAAACTGTAGTACACAAAAACCACAAGTTTTGAGAGGAGAAAGGCAGACAATAATTCCAATTGAGGGATCATTTCGGCTTGCAACGGTGCCAATCTAGTTCTAGCAGCAATAAACCTTATCACCTCATGGGTTTCAATATTCAGGAGGAGATAAACTACTGCAGCATATGCTTTCATGGATGAATTACAGAAACCACAGAGAGTGGCTGAGGTTGAGGGTTCTACATCATCAGAGAAGTAGCTTCTTGGGAGAGATATCTGCAGAGCTGGTTGAGGTCTGCTCTCTCCTCTTCTGAGACAATTATCCCAGTTGTATTTGCATGGGCACAATTTCTGAAGGAGTATTTTAAATCTGATAATGACAGGAGAAGGAATCCAAGTGGGTCATAAAACTTGCCAATGAGGTTGACAAGGTTTCTTTTCATTGGGTGTAGATCATGAGTAAATCTTGCAAAGTAAGAAATGAAAAAATGAGTTGGTCTTACTCAGTGTTCCATGGTATGCCTAAGATGTTGTTGTTCAAATTTTCTAGTTTGGGCGACCCCAACAGTGACTTCTGAACTCCAAGAGTGACTTCTGAATAGGTCAGATCATGCTGTAGTGATGAGTTGTTGGCTATCTCATTCCCTTGGAGGTTGACCCGTTCTTGTAGCAACCTCAAGTTGGTTAGGAACTTTCACAGGTTAAATCCTCCTTCATGGAATATCTTCTTCGATTCAGTGTATAAGTGATAAGCTTAATCTTCATTGTGCCCACCGCATATGATGTCGTTGACATACATAGAAAATAACAGGCATTCAATAAGATCCTTAATTTTCTCCAGATACTTCTTCAAGTGGTACCTTATGGTGGCGTTGAGCAAAAATTACCTTGAGGAAACTCCGAACACAACCCTTGCAAATCTGTAGACCCTCAGGTCAGGGACATCCTTTATGATGTCTCCACCCAGATGAGCCACAATACATCACAGTCTGCTTCCTCAACTGGCACCATCAAGAATACTTTCTCTAAATCTGCTTTACGAGCTGTCTGATATGAACGAAATCACACCAAAATATAAAAAATGAGTTGATTGAATCTTGGACCCTTAAGGAAACAATCATTAAGAGGACTATTAGCCATCTTGGACAAAGCATCATATACCACACACATCTTTGTTGTGGACTTGCCTCGACATACAACAGTGAGGTGTGGCATGTAGTGGACATCGCTCAGAAGAACTTCATTATGAATGGTTTCAGTGATTGCCATCTTCAGTTCATTATGGCATCATACTCCTTTAGAACAGTTAGATCTTGTTTGAGTGGGTGAAGCAAGCCTTGGAGCTTGTGTAGGCTCAATTGATAGTTGTTTGACAATGGATCATGGAACTCCCTCCACAGCAAAGGGACCTGGTACCTCCCATTCTTGAACTTGACTGCTCCAGCAAGTCATCATAGAGAGTTTCCTCTGTGTACCTGCTTCCCAGGGTTTCCAATTCTTAGAATGCCCTGAGTCGATCATCTAATGTGTGAGGTACTTTAAAGTGGATCAGCATGAAGCCATGAGTAACATTCTAATTTATTGCACAATGGTCAAGCTCAAGCTTATCATATGATGGACCTGATAATACCTAGCTCAGTTTAGTATGAATGGCAGCTGGCCCACTGACTCCCCTACGAATACTCCCTGTGACAAATTCCCAATAATAATCAGATCCCATCAAAACATATACTGGCATACTTGTTCCAGTTCCCAAAAAATTGGCTAGTTCCAATCCCACAAGGTGGGGATGCTTCTTGACACATGCAACTAATTATGGACTGTCCAACTAAATGCTCACAGATGTTTGGTATTATATACAGAGAAAGGTTTGGAGAGGGATAATTCTTCAGATACAGGCTTACATTAATTATTGGAGAGACTGCATATGTATCAGTATTATCATAGTGCCCACAGAATATAACTTACTTGTTGCCAAATTGTTTAGGAAGAATCTCTATGGCTTGTTGATAGTTAGCAGAAGAGAGAATAAGTCCAACAATGGCATCATAGGCTGTATGTTCAAGGAGAGATCATAAATAGTTAAATTTATCAATTTTAGGGAGTTCAGTGTTCAGATGGATGGCTGCCTGATATGAATTCCAGAATGAAGGAAGTTATTTGCTAAAGCTAGAGTAACTTTTCAAAGTATTTATCAGAGAGATTTCCTTGATGAGTTAGTAGAATAATTGATGCAAAGGAAAATAGCCTTTCCGCTGGATCAATGGAGGAAAGTACTGTGTTGTACTGTACAAGGTCTCTTCACCAGGGGATAAGAAAGTAGCATGCTTAGGCTTGTGCCCCATCCTGTAGGTACTGGCACACTTCAATTGATACTCGGTTCCTCTGGAACCTCTGATCATTGCCTTACTCATCATCATCATTAAATTTAAATAGTCATCATCCATCTTTAAGCTGGGTCTATCTTGATTGTCTCTATCAGCTTTCGCTTGAAAATCCTGAACACCTTCAGTTTCTTCACTCCATCTCTAGGCCATTTGCAGTGATTGAGCAGTATACCAGTTTTTCTGTGTTCCAGTTAGAAGTATCCCAGCAGGCACAGATCACAGATAAACCTTGACCAAAAAATTGCAAAAACCAAAGGCCAAATTGGCTAGCATCCTTTCCCAGCTAAATTGCTAGCTGTGTAGGAGCAATAGAATGTATAGCACTGCTTCACTGCTGTCTCACACAACTTGCATGTGGGGGATTGTGTATGTCAAGGCCCATGCTGAAAAACGTGTTGGTTCCATCCACACAATAAAAAAATAAGTAATTTGAAGTCAAAGTATTTTTAAAACATAAAATACATTGAGACCCCAAATACAAATTATAATTACAGAATACTCTCTCTCTCTCTATATATATATATATAAAAGGAAATTCTGTATGTCTGTCTGTCCATCTATCTATCTGTCCATCTATCTATCTGTCTGTCCACAAACTCATATATATTTAGAATCTCCCTCACCTGGGAAACATTCAAATATAGCATGGCCAAGTGTTTAAGGCACAGATCTACCAATCTGAACCTACAGGTTCCACTTTTCCTGATTCGTATACATGCAGATATTCATGTATATATGTTAATTATTTGTGTATCCTCTTTACCAATAAAGCACACAACCAAATGAAATTCACTCTTTGGGTAGACACATCCTACACCAAGAATGTTTTTTAAGCCAAAAAAAATGGGCCACATAGAACTTTTTCCAGTGGGTGGGGATGGTTTCTAGCTTATAATGCCAAAAATTGTTCTTTAAACCCTTATATTTACTTTATATATGTGTATGTATGTATGTATGTATGTATGTATGTATGTATGTATGTATGTATGTATGTATGTATGTATGTATGTATGTATGTATGTATGTATGTATGTATGTATGTATGTATGTATGTATGTATGTATGTATGTATGTATGTATGTATGTATGTATGTATGTGTGTGTGTGTGTGTGTGTGTGTATGGTGCATGCTGAGGTTAGAGTGGGTTCGACTGTAACTGATAGGTTTGAGGTCCGGAATGGCTTACGACAGGGATGTACCCTGGCACCCACATTATTTAATATCTACTTTAGTGCTATGGTGGCTGATTGGCGCAATAGGAGTAGTGGTGCAGGAGTGAGTGTGTTATATAAGCATGGTAGGAAGTTGGTTGGGGACCACACAGCTAAGTCTAGATTGAGTGAGATGAGAGTAACTGAGTCCCAGTTTGCTGATGATGTGGCTTTGTATGCAACCTCTCGGGATAGTTTTGAGTCAGTAGCAGCAGAGTTTGTGAAAGTGGCAAGTGAATGGGGGCTGACTGTGAGTACTGAGAAGACAAAAGGGATGGTTGTTGGTGAGGGATTGAATGAGAGTGATGTCAGACCAGTGCAGGTGGAGGGTGGCTCTGTGGATGTAGTCCAGGACTTCACATACTTGGGTGCTAACATCTCAAGAGATGGGGAGATCACTAGTGAGGCGACTAGAAGAATTGCTAGAGCAGCTAGAGCATTTGGATGTTTGAAGGTGCCAGTATTTAAGAACAAAGACCTCTCATTGGCCACAAAGAGAGCAGTGTATAGGGCAGTTGTTCTAGCTGTATTACTGTATGGAGCTGAAACTTGGACAATGAAGGCTGTGCATACAAGACGTTTGAATTCTTTTCATAACCGTTGTATTCGGACAATCCTGGGTGTGACGAGGTACCAACAATGGAATGAAAGATTAACATCTCAAAGCCTATCACATAAGTTTGGCTTGCAGCACTCCATCTCTGATATCATTGTGGAGCAGCGTTTAAGATGGCTGGGTCATGTGGGTCACATGGATGAAGAAAGGCTTCCAAATAGATTGTTGTTTGGGGAGCTTAACATGAAGAGACCATGCCACGGGACAAAGAAGAGGTGGAGGGATGTTCTGAAAGTGGATTTGCAGGTTATTGGTGTGTATGATAGATGGTATGAGTTGAGCCAGGACAGGAAGGGATGGTTTCATCTGTGTTTAGATGGTGTAGAGAAAATTTCAACATCCAGGCGATGGAACACCTGTTCAGCTAACAAGCAATCTGAATTAAGAACACTTAGTTGTGCCTGTGGAAGAAAATTTCGAAGACAAGGAGATCTGACCAGACACCAACATTTCTGTGTGATGACATCATAAGCTAAGTTTATTGCCATTGGTCCTGGATTCATCCAGGACACTGCCATCATGGTACTTCGTACCATGGGCAGCTTCTAAGTTAAGTTAAGTATGTATGTGTATGTATGTATGTATGTATGTATGTATGTATGTATGTATGTATGTATGTATGTATGTATGTATGTATGTATGTATGTATGTATGTATGTATGTATGTATGTATGTATGTATGTATGTATGTATGTATGTATGTATGTATGTATGTATGTATGTATGTATGTATGTATGTACGTAGGTATATATATATATCTTAGATGAAAATGTTTAGTTTTAAAACAAATCATTATATTCCAATTCTTAATATAATTTTATTTGTATAGATTCAACATTAAATTATTACATGACCATTCCCCTATGCATATCAGAGGCACCAATCCTTAAAATGCCAGGTGTTGTTCCTGCTCATGGTTGCACGAAACAGAGTTAAAGCAACTCAAAACACCATGGCTATCTACACATTGTGACTTCTTTTAGGTAGCAGTAGCTTGTAAATAGGCAGTAAATGCAGGGGAAGATATAGTTGGAGAGCCTGGCATTGCCCTGTGATATCAAGTTACTTGTTTGGATCATTTTAAGGTTATTTCTATTTCATATTCAGCCACAAACATGTTATCAAAAAAATCAAATTTAATATAATTTTATGCCAAGTGCTTGGAGCTGGGCCTGGTGTTGATTGGCAGCCTCATTTAGGTTGTAATTTCTTTGGTGTATTTATGATCAGATTACAGTCTGGTTTGTAAAAACTATTTCCTCTAGTAATTAGTGTTCTTTTGAAGTGCAGCTTGTAGTTTACTCATCAATAAAGAAGTTTACCAATGACCCTAGCACTAGACAAATTCTCCCCAAACCTGTTAGACCTTGACAGATTATGCTGGCATGATTTTGGAGAAAATAGTTGCTTCTGAGAATCTGAGAAAATGATGGAAAAATAGTTAAAATTTCAGGAAAAAAAGGTGGACTTTAGGGAAAAAAGGTAGAACATCAGGAAAAATTAAATAAATGACTTTTAGATTATATATTGGAATCACTGATTCTATCACAGTAATAGCTTAACCACATCTCTCAAGTCTCACTTAAAATATTTGACATATTTACCAAAACTCAAAATATAGATATTTTTAACTGTTAAAATGTTTTGAATCTTGCATGACTATACTTTTCTTATCTTCACCTGTGGCACACAGGTACAGGAACACTTGTCACCTGTGGCACACAGGTACAGGAACACTTGTCACCTGTGGCACACAGGTACAGGAACACTTGTCACCTGTGGCACACAGGTACAGGAACACGTCACCTGTGGCACACAAGTATAGAAACACTTGCCACCTGTGGCACACAGGTATAGGAATACTTGTCACCTGTGGCACACAAGTATAGAAACACTTGTCACCTGTGGCACACAGGTACAGGAACACTTGTCACCTGTGGCACACAGGTACAGGAACACTTGTCACCTGTGGCACACAGGTACAGGAACACGTCACCTGTGGCACACAGGTACAGGAACACTTGTCACCTGTGGCACACAAGTATAGAAACACTTGTCACCTGTGGCACACAGGTACAGGAACACTTGTCACCTGTGGCACACAGGTACAGGAACACTTGTCACCTGCGGCACACAGGTACAGGAACACGTCACCTGTGGCACACAGGTACAGGAACACTTGTTACCTGTGGCACACAAGTATAGAAACACTTGTCACCTGTGGCACACAGGTATAGGAACACTTGTCACCTGTGGCACACAGGTACAGGAACACGTCACCTGTGGCACACAGGTATAGGAACACTTGTCACCTGTGGCACACAAGTATAGGAAGACTTGTAACCTGTGGCACACAAGTATAGAAACACTTGTCACCTGTGGCACACAGGTACAGGAACACTTGTCACCTGCGGCACACAGGTACAGGAACACTTGTCACCTGTGGCACACAAGTATAGGAAGACTTGTAACCTGTGGCACACAAGTATAGAAACACTTGTCACCTGTGGCACACAGGTACAGGAACACGTCACCTGTGGCACACAGGTACAGGAACACTTGTCACCTGTGGCACACAAGTATAGAAACACTTGTCACCTGTGGCACACAGGTATAGGAACACTTGTCACCTGTGGCACACAGGTACAGGAACACGTCACCTGTGGCACACAGGTATAGGAACACTTGTCACCTGTGGCACACAGGTATAGGAATACTTGTCACCTGTGGCACACAGGTACAGGAACACGTCACCTGTGGCACACAGGTATAGGAATACTTGTAACCTGTGGCACACAGGTATAGGAACACTTGTCACCTGTGGCACACAGGTATAGGAACACTTGTCACCTGTGGCACACAGGTACAGGAACACGTCACCTGTGGCACACAGGTATAGGAATACTTGTAACCTGTGGCACACAGGTATAGGAACACTTGTCACCTGTGGCACACAGGTATAGGAACACTTGTCACCTGTGGCACACAGGTACAGGAACACGTCACCTGTGGCACACAGGTACAGGAACACTTGTCACCTGTGGCACACAGGTATAGGAATACTTGTCACCTGTGGCACACAGGTATAGGAACACTTGTCACCTGTGGCACACAGGTATAGGAACACTTGTCACCTGTGGCACACAGGTATAGGAACACTTGTCACCTGTGGCACACAGGTACAGGAACACGTCACCTGTGGCACACAGGTATAGGAACACTTGTCACCTGTGGCACACAGGTATAGGAACACTTGTCACCTGTGGCACACAGGTATAGGAACACTTGTCACCTGTGGCACACAGGTATAGGAACACTTGTCACCTGTGGCACACAGGTACAGGAACACGTCACCTGTGGCACACAGGTATAGGAACACTTGTCACCTGTGGCACACAGGTATAGGAACACTTGTCACCTGTGGCACACAGGTACAGGAACACTTGTCACCTGTGGCACACAGGTACAGGAACACTTGTCACCTGTGGCACACAGGTATAGGAATACTTGTCACCTGTGGCACACAGGTATAGGAACACTTGTCACCTGTGGCACACAGGTACAGGAACACTTGTCACCTGTGGCACACAGGTATAGGAACACTTGTCACCTGTGGCACACAGGTACAGGAACACTTGTCACCTGTGGCACACAGGTATAGGAACACTTGTCACCTGTGGCACACAGGTATAGGAACACTTGTCACCTGTGGCACACAGGTACAGGAACACTTGTCACCTGTGGCACACAGGTATAGGAACACCTAGAATGGTGGGGAGGGGGAGGGGGGGATGCATCCACATAATTTTGTTGTCAAGAATGGACTTTTTACAAATTTTTTACTGCATGGAAGCACCAAGGTTTGAGGTTACAATTAAGTGGTTACAACTATGTGCTTTTACTGTTGTATAAATCATAAAACCATTTTTTTTCCTCCATTTATTTTAAAATATTTCCATTTGTCAGTTTTTACCACTAGTTTTGTGCCCTTTCTTCATAGTTCCTAACTTCTCCCATCCCTGTCCCAAAATAATTTTCAGAACCAGATATCATAATTGTCCAGTAATAACTCAGTCTTGGTTACAATTTTTTTTTGTTTTGTTCAGTCTGCATTACCACTTTTGTAATGACGAGCGAAAAACCTACTGGTTGGGCTAATGAATATATAGTAATTTAGTGTCTTTTGAACTCACCTGGGTTATAATTCTTGGCCTTTATACATAGGGCAGGAGGTGGGGCTATGTGAGGCATTGGACCAGTGCTAAGTGTCCACTTCTTGTGAGATCAGACTAGTGTGGTTTGTAAAACAACTTCCTGTAGAAATGTCCTTCTCAATATGAATGGATCAAATTACATTACAACTCTGTGGTCATTCATGAATAGGAAAGTTTATTTAATGGAATTCCACCCTAGCCCTAACCCCATTCTCCCCAAACTGAGCTAGCTGTCCTGTGAGCAACCCCTGAAAATTGTAAGCCCATTGGTCCAGGCATCTGGGACATGCATTAAGCAATGACAGATGGAAAGATAGACAGACAGACACTACATGAATCATAGTAAGGATAATGTCAATTTGTCACTCTGAATGACATAATCAAATGTTTGCATTGTCTCCTGCCAGAATGTCCACAGCTATAGCTCTATTAACTTGCAGCTGTATCTTGCAGCTGCTTCTCTACTTTGCTGGTTACAAAAGTGAATTGAGGTCGCTTATGAAAACTTTGGTGTGTGTGTGTGTGTGTGTGTGTGTATACCCT
>OZ017791.1:11556597-11577719 GCA_963969325.1 Lycopodina hypogea | reverse complement strand
TTTACCACTAGTTTTGTGCCCTTTCTTCATAGTTCCTAACTTCTCCCATCCCTGTCCCAAAATAATTTTCAGAACCAGATATCATAATTGTCCAGTAATAACTCAGTCTTGGTTACAATTTTTTTTTGTTTTGTTCAGTCTGCATTACCACTTTTGTAATGACGAGCGAAAAACCTACTGGTTGGGCTAATGAATATATAGTAATTTAGTGTCTTTTGAACTCACCTGGGTTATAATTCTTGGCCTTTATACATAGGACAGGAGGTGGGGCTATGTGAGGCATTGGACCAGTGCTAAGTGTCCACTTCTTGTGAGATCAGACTAGTGTGGTTTGTAAAACAACTTCCTGTAGAAATGTCCTTCTCAATATGAATGGATCAAATTACATTACAACTCTGTGGTCATTCATGAATAGGAAAGTTTATTTAATGGAATTCCACCCTAGCCCTAACCCCATTCTCCCCAAACTGAGCTAGCTGTCCTGTGAGCAACCCCTGAAAATTGTAAGCCCATTGGTCCAGGCATCTGGGACATGCATTAAGCAATGACAGATGGAAAGATAGACAGACAGACACTACATGAATCATAGTAAGGATAATGTCAATTTGTCACTCTGAATGACATAATCAAATGTTTGCATTGTCTCCTGCCAGAATGTCCACAGCTATAGCTCTATTAACTTGCAGCTGTATCTTGCAGCTGCTTCTCTACTTTGCTGGTTACAAAAGTGAATTGAGGTCGCTTATGAAAACTTTGGTGTGTGTGTGTGTGTGTGTGTGTGTATACCCTAACATAACTGTTAAAATGTTATCACAAAGCTGTAGATTGGAATGTGCAATGTTAAAGATCTCGAAACATTAAAATACTGCTTGAGTTTCCTCATTTTGATGCAATCAATAAAAAAAAAATTAATGCAATAAGTAGAAATAAACACAGTGGGTAAAGGTCACTAAAAGGAACCCAAAAAAATTAGTAAAAAATGGTGACATTTTACCCCATTTCATAAAACCACTAGGAATGAATTTATCATGATCACCAACAAGAAGATAAATAGATTACATAGTGCCCCCCCCCCCCCCCCCCCCCCCCCCCCCCCACCCACTACCTAGCCCTAGCAAGGACAAAAGTGTCATATATATATACTTTAGAGGAGAAAAATTATGTGAACTTTGATGATCTTTATTGTATTATTTTTCATAGTCATGACACCTCATGTTAGGCTTTACTGTTCATTGCTGTAATGTCATTGTTGGTCATGTGAGACCAAATACTGTTGGGTCCTTCACACCTTTGCCCCTGAAATGGAGGGACTACAATATGCCAGAGATAATCAACATGTGCAAAGGTGACTGATGAACCTTAGTGAAGTAATGCATCGACATCTTTTGAACTTACAAACATAGAGAGCACAGGATTTAAGTAAAGGTTGACAATGAACAAATATCCTTTTCTTTCTTTTCAATTTAATTAAATGATTTATATCTAAGATGATTCTTGACTATTCACAAACAACATTTTATCATCATTATTGAATTGATACATCCTCATTCATCACCCACTAAATAATAAAAAAATAATAAATAAATAAGAAAACATTTCAGCGCAACATTTAAGACATGTCTTGCTATGATTCAATACCACCAGATAAATGTCACAACTTGTAGTCAGGGGAGAGATTGGCACTACACTTGGTCCTCGGCATCACTGTCCCATAGATCCATCAGAGGAGGGACCAAGTTCTCCTTTGAATCAAATGAAATTAGTTCTGTTGATGGTTTACTTCCCAGGACAGGCTCTGATCGGACAGCTTTGTAGGTGGAGCTATTACGCTGCTCATCCAACATCATGAGCTCATGCTAGGTGGACAGAGAGATAATTTAAAGATTATAACTATTCTTCGTATAAAGATAAAAAAATGAACATTAACTCTGCAAGAAAGGATTGTGAATGGCACCTGATATTACCTTAAGTTGCTGACGATAGGTCAATCTCTTTCCGTCCATCCATTTCTTGCTGAAGTTTTTCACTTCATTAAAACCAATCTGAATGAAATAAGGTATGCATATATATGTGTGATATTGCTTACGAACAAAAACACATTTAATTAGATGGATAATGACAGGCCTGCATATAACTATCAACAACAAACTCAGTCAACATACCAATAGATAATCCTGATATTGAGATGAAACATATAGGGAATAATCTAAAAGCCCTGCTTACCTGTACAAGTCGGTCCACTTCAGTGCAGTCCTGGCACATAGACCGAAGGTGGTTGAATATGCCAATGGATGTATCGAGAGAGAGAATTTTTTCTTCATTATGTTTGAAAATGGCAAGGGCAAATCTGAAGAGTACTTTGCTTCCCTCATACAAAAATGTGTCCCATATACGCAGCATGGTCTGAGTAGGAATGTGTGCATGCATTGATAGTAGTCACAAAACAATACATATTATGACCAACACACACAATGAATTAGTGGGGGGAGGGGGGGGGGGGGGCATTTATGAACATTTTGCAAACAATAACGTCATATTCTTCACTTAAAATTTGTGGAGGAGAAATGGACAGTTTCTTATAATATGTCAGCCATGCTTATGGTCACAAATTAAACAATGCCACATCTCAGTATAAGAACAGGAAGAGAGCACTCATGGCCAGGGCATACTACAGTACAACTGCTGCACCAAGAGAGACCTTCACCATAATAAAAGCTACTGTATACTAATAAAGTTTCTATAGTTGTGTTCCATTGCATGTACTTGCATATGTGCTAGATAATGTCAATTAAAAATTACTCACTCACACTGCTCATAAATTCTAAAATAAAAATTTAATAAAATTTCAAAAAATCAACTGTATTGTTGAGAAGAATAGAAATATTGTGGTCATTGGAAAGTAAACTGAAATTTCTTAAATGTGTGCATTTTTCTATCCTCATTTGTGCTATTTGTATGGTGTATCTATGCCTGTGTGTCTGCCCATACACTTATCACCAAATATCCAAAGAGTCACCTGTCAGGGAGGGAACATGTGTGAAGCCTACAGGCCTCAGTAATGGTCTTCCCACCCATCAGCAGTGGATCAACCAGCAGTGGTGCTGACTTTCTATTGATGACTGAGAATTGTCATCACATTTGCCTGGGAAAATTAACCCAGATATGCAGGAATGGGCACTATAGGATACACACTAATTGTTGTGTGTACTGCACTTATTGTTGACTGTTTGCATGAATAGTAGAATTTGCGTAATCATTTATGAATAGCTGAGTTGATAGTTTGTTTAATATCATTATTAATTACTTAAACTTCTTTGTGTTGAGTTTGGTGTTTATTAACAGTGTATGCATTTATGCTTTATAACAAGAAGTTATTTAAAGATCGGCTTTGTCTGTACTAAGGAGTTTTACTTCATTTTGACGAGGTTGACTTAATGAGTTAACACTGTTGAGCTTGAATTATCGGGACAATAATTGACACCACTGGGTTGGCATAAAAACCCAAAGACAACCTACATTTGGTGGCAGTATTGATTAGAAGAGAAAGTTTCACAGATCCAGTGATTAGAATAGCCTTTTCCCAACAAATCTCAAACCATTTCAAGAGAGTGATGACAGAGATGTTCATAGAGTTAGCTACTTGTGAAAATATATCATTACAAGGCAGAGGAAATCAATTGAAGCACACCTTCGTGCCCAGGACACTGGAGAGGCATAAGCAGCATACCAAATGTATCTAAGATAGAAGACAACTGGCTACCATACCCATGAGGTTTGGTCTGGACACAATAGTGTATCATCAAGCCTGGGAAACCAAAATGCATAGGCTCGAAGTTTACAAACTGGCAGTGGAATCAAGCAGGCAAATATGTCAATGGATGTGTATCACTGAATGGTGCCAAACACGCCTTCACAATTGCTGCTATAGTCACAGCACACCCATGTTGATTCTGAGTGAAGGAGAAAGAACCCACACCATCCAAGAATCTGGCAGAAAAACATGTACGGAGAAGTACTTAACAAATGGAAGAGTGACACAATAAAGTCTGTCCAGCACTACAGATATTGTCATCACCTTCAGTCTCTGATTAGACTCTATTTGACACTATATCAAAATCAGACAGTGTCCCAGAACTTAATAATTCACAGGTAAGTAATGACAACTGTTATGTGTTTCAATTGCAAGGAATGGGGGTGCATGAGTGCTCAATGCTCAGACAGTAGCTGGTATGGCTACATTAGGAAACTCCCAACACTACCTTCTTCAAGGGACTGTCTGAGGGACTCTGTCCACAATCATCAAATAAGATGCAAGAACTGACATACAGCTGTCAGCAGCAACTACACTGAGCAGGATCCATTGATGATGATGTACAGATTAGTCATTCAGGACACATCACCTCCCACCCAGTAGTCCAGTAGTCACAGTCAAGAACATTCATGGCAAAAGCCACAGTTGAGACATTCAAGGATGATATACTTTAAGAGAGTGGACTCACCATTGTTTGACACATTAAATGCAAGTTGCTCTGGATACATGCCAAGTATAGGAGCATGATGAGTGTGTGCTTATGTCCCCTCTTGGTAAAGGTCCAGAGATAAGGTTTTGGAAAACCGGTAGCAATAATTATGGAACTAGATTGTAGTAGGTCATATCCACTTCCTGGCCCGACCTCCTAAGAATATGCAGTGCCACCTCTATTGCATTATACTCAGTTACAGCTTTAGTTGAAGCATTTGCTTTGCTGGTTAATTTCAGCTAAATTTAACTGGTATTACATATGAGCAATTTTCAGAGCATGGATGTGCAATATTTAAAATTAACCAGCACGCCTGAAACCCTGTCACAAAGAAGCAATCCCATCTCTTTCTTGAGAAGAGAGCAGTTTCATGTCAACAAATGCTGACCCACATCCTAAAATATTCTAGAAAAACTTGTAAAATGGACACACTGAGTTATTTTACCTCAACATTCCTGCCACTCAGACATAACACAACTGAACAACAGTGCAGGCAGTGTGATACAAAATATAGAATGATTGATATACCATCGGCTTGACCAGTGGAATCATAGATTGTGAGAAAGACCTGTTCTGGGGACTCCCCCTCCTTACAAAGTGTATCATATTAGGTAGCCTTATCCAGGAAAAAAATTGGCAGGTTGGATGACATGCCCATCGATATGACTTACTTCTATTGGGAGATTGTCCACGTATATTGTATGGAACCAGTTGAAAGTGATCAAGGAAAAGTCGATCCTGAAATATAGGAATTTAAAAATAAATATTTTAAAAATCTAAAATAACAGGGAATGGACATGGAACATTATTTCCACTACCAGTAGGTTCATCAAAAAATGATTTCACTTGAGTATTAATGAATCCACGGTGGTACCACATGTCTACACTCTGACAACAATGCAATAGAGCGAATTAACACAAGTCAACATCACCTGAACATATGAAATACCATACCATTATAACACATGCCACTTTTATGGTGGTTCTAAGATCAAATACGTAATAAGACTCATGCGATGTTTGGTGGGTTATGATAAGATGGCCTATGATTGACATATGTGATGTGTGGGGATTAGAATGAATGATCCTACGGCTGAAACACGGAACGTGTGGGTATATGAAAGGTCCTACGGCTGAAAAACGCGTGTGGGTAAATGAAAGGTCCTATGGCCGAAACACGGAACGTGTGGGTATATGAAAGGTCCTATGGCCGAAACACGGAACGTGTGGGTATATGAAAGGTCCTACGGCTGAAACACGGAACGTGTGGGTAAATGAAAGGTCCTACGGTGTGGGTATATGAAAGGTCCTATGGCCGAAACACGGAACGTGTGGGTATATGAAAGGTCCTATGGCCGAAACACGGAACGTGTGGGTATATGAAAGGTCCTATGGCCGAAACACGGAACGTGTGGGTATATGAAAGGTCCTATGGCCGAAACACGGAACGTGTGGGTATATGAAAGGTCCTACGGCTGAAACACGGAATGTGTGGAGATATGACAGGACATAAGTATGACACAGGAGATGAGTAGGGAATATTGTAAGAATAGAGCTATGTATGTCCTGCCCAATACAGTGCCACAATAAATAATTTCAGTTTATATCATACACACCAATGAGAGTGTAACTTAATTAACTATACAAATTATCCGGACATACTCGCAAGAACTGAGGTGGCTGCTGAGTTTGTGCCATCTGTCATCGAGTAAGTTCTTGAGCACTCTTTGGTCTGTCTGAGAACCAAGCAATGTCTGGCTGTAATAGTCCTCAGGAAGAAGACACTGCACGATGGCCACCAGACACCAGAAGGAGTCCTCTTCCCCCAGAAATAGAAGAGCTATGGCTGCCAGTCGATTCAGCCCCTGACAGTAGCCGACATTACTGTCGTACCAGCTAAATGCTACCAACACATGACGCAGCTTATTGATCTGGAGAAGAGGAGAGGGAAGGGGGAAGAGAGAGGAAGGGAAGGGGGAAGAGAGAGGAAGGGAAGGGGGAAGAGAGAGGAAGGGAAGGAGAAGAGAAGGATGGGGAGCAGGGTAGGAGGAGAATTGAGAGGAGACGGAGAAGGGAAATGCCAAAGGAGGTGGAGGGGCAGAAATAGGGACTGAATTTAAAGAATAGTCAACAATACTGGCTTTAAAGACAGTATTCATACACACACGCACACACACCCACGTGTGCACACACACACAAACACACCCCTTGAGCATCAGGTTTGTCGTAGTACTTGTTAGTTGGCAGTGTTCGGAGGAGATCCAGTTCTATTTGACTCACTGCCACTGACTTTTTGCCTTCATTCTCCTCCAGGAGGTGGTGATATAATCCTTTGACCTGCAGCAGTGTGACAATCATATGATAATCTAGTTTGGCAAGTACAGGTCATCATATGTGACCTTATAAGGATAGTCTCCTTGAATCGTCAAAGCATCATCACACTGGGTTGAGGCAGGTTGAAGAAGGTTGACAATAGCTCTATGGGGACACACACTGGACCAACACCATACTGGGTTGAGGCAGGTTGAAGTAGGTTGACAATAGCTCTATTGCCAAAATTAAAAAAAAAAAGCTAGCTTAAATTCAGTGTGATGTTGATCAAATCTCTCTATCCACATAGAGCTATAGTCAATACCAATCTCAACCTGCCTCAATCCAGTGAAGTGAGAAGACCACACCCCTTTGTTAATAAGTACAGGAATGAAGAGCAAGGTCAGCGAGAAGCCCAGCATGAACACACATTCAGTGAGAGCAACATGACAATATTTTCCAAAATAACGAAGTTCTGTTAGTTGCTTTCCCTCTTCCCAGTCCACACCTTTACCTTATTGACAAGGAAAGGTCAGCATTAAACATGTTGGTAAACACTTTACCATAGTGCAGGTGTTCAACAGACAAGCTTACAGTGTTACCACAGGACACATAGCTCTCATTAAACTGAATCTTGTAAACTTTGTCTGAAACTGATACATACATATTCCCAATACGTATGCTGTTTGAATTTGATCAATTTCAACACAGATATACTTGAATAGATAATTAAGATTGTTTGTTGTGTGATTATGATAAGCTATCACATGACATCTCATGCCACATACGCACATATGTCTTTCCCAGTGTATCCTTGATGATCCACTTCCATATTTGAGTTCTTCTATCCGGTGGAATCCCTCCACGAACCAGCAACTTCAGCTCCTCCTAGCAACATGACACACATGAGCACACAGAGATCAACTCCTGGACACGAGTCATCCTGCACATGCCACACTACTAACTGAACTCAGCACTGTTCCTATCAACATGATACAAGCACACAATAAGGGCAGTGGATGATAAAATGGATGGAGCTTCACTCGCACATGCACAAGACACATATCTACAGATTTTCATATTAAATTAAATAAGAAAAATTATTTATTCCCCTCGGGAGTCCCACCCAAGCCGGTGAAGCAGAAAGCCCATGTCCCATTGTATTTTAACATCAGGATATTGACCTGAATGTATATACCAGCTTAAGATTCCCCACACTCCCTCTATCTCACTTCACATAAACTGTAAATTAACATATTGATGAAAATAATCTGATATGAAACATGAACTAGTACTTTACCGATCGAAACAACGGAGGCTTCCCCACCATGAAGTTCTCCCACTTCGCTTTCCGACTCGCCAAATTTTCCTACCAAACAAGAGATTGGATTATTTCACTAAAATTAAAGTGGTAAGGAGAAAGTTGGAGATTACAGGATCATATGAATCTATAATACATAATTGCATGTTTTGTTATAAAAGCTAATGTGGATCCTTTACCAACCACAGCACTAAATTTATTATATACATTATATAAAATCGTATTATATTATATACATAGTCCTTCAAGATAACCAGCCAAACAGCTGAACTGATCTCCATGGAACCTTGCACACGTCATCCTTGTGCACAGGGAAAGTTCTGGTCTGGTCTTGGTTCACTCAATCTCATTTTCCATGTCGCTAGATGTACTTTTTAAATTTTCAATACAAAAGGCCAGCTTCGCAAGAGTAACCACAGCTAGGGCATGTTTGGCAATGATGCACTATATTTAGGGCAGTGGTTGGTAAAGGGTGTGTATTTGAAGGACTACAACTTTTTCTGCTGTTAAAAAGGTAGGTGATTGGCACCAGAATGCCAACCATAAAAAGGGATGAGACAGTCCCGTTCAGAAGAAATAGAAGAAAGAATTAAGGTTCAGTAACTTACCGGTTTGCACTTGGACAATCCAAATTAGATCTGCCTGGATAGGGCTAGGGCTAGACCATACTTTCATAAGTAAAGCTTTAGTGCAATCTTCCAGCTGCTATGCCCATAGTCTTATATTGGTCGTTTTTTGTTGGTTTGTTTTTTTTAATGAAATTTTGGTATCTGGCCTGAGAAAGGCAGGGTATATTCTTCTAGTAGTAAAATTAAAAAAAAAAAAAAAAAAATTTTTAAATTACATTTGGTATTAGATGATTAAATAACATAAAAGCTCGCTCATGATTACCACATGCATTGCACATGAACATCACATGACATCAATACCGGCGTCATATTGAGCAGGCACATCTACATAATGCGTTGTGTCTGTCCGTCCGTTTGTCTTGATGACGATGTCCTGACAGATTTGAGTCTGTGTTCTGGTATTGATCTCCCGACAAGTCTCATAGATGGCTAAGTCCATGCCTGACTTCAGAGTGACCACATCTTGATTAGAGTCGTCCCAATACACAAAAGGTTTGTTTATATCCGGGGAGATACTGTCAATGGAGCCGATATTTCTGAGGTTGTTGACAGTGATCCCACTGGGATGGTGGAATTTGGACAGTGAAGGGTAACCACTGCTGATGTACGCCCTTTGTGGCCTAATGTGGGCCAGGAGGTCAGGGATGTTGGGTTTCTTGGAGGTCCAGGCCCCATGATGGGCCACTTTGTAATACGTGGACTGTAGAGTTGAATTGGGCCAGCTGTTGATGAGCATACGCTGTGGATACACTGTCTCAAAGTCTCCACTCATGAACATGCTCCAGGACTTGTACTGGATCTTGAGCACCACACTCTGGCCATTGGCTGTGGTGCCAATGTTCGCCCCCAAGACCATGAATTTTACTTCAGAGTCATGTGGACAGAACTGCCATGGATCTTTCGCTTTCTTCGCATTTCTTATCTTGCTCCGAACTTGCGCAATATTTCCGGAGCTTCTGGGAGTCTGGGTGCAATTTTCATTCCCAAAACACACTAGTTCATCATTGATTGTGTAGACACGACCGACAAAATTAACTTCTAACCATGAGCGGAATGTCTTTTGATAGTTAGTGTAATTTCCACCCAAAACGATTCTACGTACATTGGAGATAAGTTCGGAATCCAGAGCTTCTCTGAGGTAGTCGTAGTGATCAGTATGGGAATGGGAAATAAGAATATGAATGTTCATTCCTGCGTCAGCTGCAGAGAAATTGTTCTTGAGAAGAGATGTGAGATAATCCTGCCGGGCGAACCGAGGGGGAGAGGCCCCCATGTCTAATATGAGCAGGTCCTTGCCATTAGGACATCTGATGATGTTGCAGTCTCCCTGGCCTACAGCTACTGCATAGAAGGTCATGTCTGCCTTCACCAAGTGGACAGAGAAGGCAAGGAGAAGATGGAGGAAGGGAAGGAAGTTCTCCAACATGTTGAAATTAATTCCAAAGTAATGATACCAAGATAGTGGTCAGGGAGATAATAGCTCAACTACAATATTAAAGGAGATTCTAAAGTAGATGATAGCAAGGTAATGGCCAGAGAGATAACAGCTCTACTACAATAGCTGTTAGCTACAAGCACATTTCACAAGCACAGCAATAACAACAGACTAAATAAGGTTGCAGGCTTCTCCTAGTTCAGGGTATAAACACTCCTATCATGTGACTGGCACACCATCCTGGATGGAGTACAACTAGTGATATGGTAATTTATAGATAGTAACTGAGCCATCAGTCTTGATGTGGTCTGGCCAGAGCCACTCCTAAGACTTCTCTGGCCACTCACTAATGGCTACATGAAACACTTGCTCCAAGAAGTAGTCCCCAACATCCCAAGGATGCCCACAATCAAATGACAATTGGTTTTGAGTTTGTGTGTGTCTGTGTGTAGTATACAATGACACCCACAATCAAATGACAATTGGTTTTGAGTTTGTGTGTGTCTGTGTGTAGTATACAATGACACATACAGAACTGAAGGACACATGAATAACTTAATGTCTAACAAGATTTATTACGAATCCATTTAAAACAGAATATAAAATAATTATTAAATATTTCTGTACTCAATGCACTCCAGGTCCCTCCTGTGCTCCCAACATTTACTGTACGTATGTGCGTGTGCGAGAGAGAGACAGAGTGTGTGTGCGTGCATGTGTGTGTGTGTGTGTGTGTGTGTGTGTGTGTGTGTGTGTGTGTGTGTGTGTGTGTGTGTGTGTGTGTGCATGTGAGTGTGTGTGTGTGTGTGTGCGTGTGTGTGTGTGTGTGTGTGTGTGCGTGTGAGTGTGAGTGTGGGAGTGTGTGTGTGTGAAGAGATGGAAGTTGATGTGGTGGTGAGTCACCATATGGCCAACATCAGACCTATTCTATCTTTAAAAAAGAAGAAGAAAGAAACCCTTTACCAACAATATCATCACCAGCATATGTGCATATATACCATAAAGGTGTGCAAAATAATATTTTACTTGTTTCACATAGACACCTACATATATATATATATATATATATATATTGCACCACCCATCTTTATAATCATAAATGTATACCACATAGTGATCACATGGATACCACATGCATGCAAATACTGATCACATGCTGTCTTACATCCAGGGCATTCTCCACACTGCGGGCCTGATGATCCAGCTGAATGGCCCTAGCCACCAGAGGGTTGGCATCCAAGTCATCCTCCGAACTGGCACGGCAGAAGCCATAGCTGTCATACAAACTACAAGGAAGAAAAGAAAATATTTGACACATGAAATAAAAATGGAAGGACAAATATACACAAAATAATGAAATGAAAAAAAGGAAAGAAAAAAAGAGAATGAGCAAGAATTATTAATTAAAAAAAAAATTTTTTTTAATCACAAACGAAAAAAACCCCCCCCCAAAAAACAAAATCTAACACAACAATGCACTGGTGGACAAGTAAAAGCATAACATTTTGTGGCAGGCTGATAAATATTATATTTCATAAGAGAAAAATTCTGTGTGTGTAGTGTTGGGTAGTTTTGAGTGTTAGTAACACGATAACTCTCCTAGTGATGATGGAATCCATAGCTTATTTGTGAGTATCTCCATCTGGTCCATGGTCCGAACCGTATTGCTTTTGGTGGGAAGACTAAGTAGCTGTTCCTAATAGAGCAAGAACCATGCTAAAGAAAGACTAAATCTGTCACCAACACAGACAACTGACCCTTGTATCTGCTTATTAAAGTTTTAAGAAGCCATGGATCTAAAGATGCTGCAGTTGTTAAAAGAGAGAGGTAAAGTATCTCCGCAGTACCTACACAGAGTGCAGCAGCAGCAGCAGCAGCAGCAGCAGCAGCAGCAGCAGCAGCAGCAGCAACAGCAAGATAGTAGGCATCTCAGCCACGAGTTGAACACTCAGTATGAATGGATAAGGCAGGAATGAATGAGGGAAGAATTGAAAGCCTTAGGAATGTATCCATGCCATGGTGGATGTATTGCATAGAGACGGGAGAGTGTAACTGCCTCGTGTGTGTGTGTGTGTGTGTGTGTGTGTGTGTTTGTGTACGCACTTGCTGTGGTCTTTGGTTCCCACCATCTCTGCTTCCGTCTCTGCTCCAAGTGCCTCATCCATCATCTGAGATATCAGCTCTGGACTAGGACCTGTGTCGAACCCTGTGAGTGCGTGTGCGTGTGTGTGTGTGCATGTGTGAGTGTGTGTGTGCATGCATGTGTGTGTGTGCGCGTGAGTGAGTGTGTGTGCATGCATGTGTGTGCATGCAAGGAGTTAAAATAACTTATACATGCACACAGCCTCTGCACCCTTTAGAAGGCAAATTATTATTTTAAGAACCAGTGGGCCTGTTGCAGCTTTGCTGCATGTTATTGGAGCAGCAAAGTATGAAAGTGGTATAAGTAACTAATGCCAGGTTTACTGGTAGCAGCATGAATGAAATATGTCAGTATTGGCATTCATACTTGATACTAATGCTTGTTGGCCAAACCACACCCATAACCACAAATATGGGAGGTAATAACATTCATGGTCGTATGAAGTCTAACACCCATCTAGTGGCCACACCCACCTGCTCGAGGTTCTTGTGTCTCCTGTAGTAAGATCATGTACTTGCTCTGCACCTTACAGAACTTGGCCTCCAGTTCATGCAGCTTGCTGGATCACATTGCAGGAGGGAGGGGGCGGAGAAGATCATACACGCATGTACACACACACACAGCATTTGTCACATGACGGACATAAGAGGAAGGAATGATAAATGGAAGGAAGTGAGTGGGGGAAGGTGAACAGTAAAGAGTAGGAAAGGAATTATTGGGGGGGGGGGGAGGAGGGGGAGAGATGGGAAGTAAGTACAAGTAAGTTTTCAAGAAAGCAAGGAAGCAAATAAAGTATGGA
Organism: Lycopodina hypogea; assembly: GCA_963969325.1. NCBI lineage: Eukaryota > Metazoa > Porifera > Demospongiae > Poecilosclerida > Cladorhizidae > Lycopodina > Lycopodina hypogea. Next base: position 11,564,562 of record OZ017791.1, on the reverse strand, counting down.
AGAGAACGAAAGTTAATGAGTGATGGCACAGGGGGAAAAGGAAAGAGAAAGAGATGAAGTAAGAAGTAAGGAAGAGGGGAGAGAGAAGAGAGTGCACCTGGAAATATACAAAGAAACTCAAAGGAAAGAAGAAAAAAATAGAATAGAAAGTAAAAGTTTTAGTCTTGATTACCTTTATATTGCTTATGAATCTGACATATCTGCAAAGTGATCTGACCAACATTAATTTTTCATAATGGGGGTGCCCCCTTGCTAATGGGTTACCAATCTGGAGACTAGACAGAATACAAATACAAGTGGCTTTTTCATTATCTTCATAAACACACCATACCCACTCACATCACACACACCATACCCACTCACATCACATCCACCATACCACACCCACATCACACCCACTCACATCACACCCACCATATAAACAACAACGAAATGGTACTTCTTTGAACTAGTTTGAGCTTAAATGAATAATAATTATCGAGGTGAAAAGATAAAATTGGTTTTTACATGCTCATCTGCGTTAGTATGATCAACCGATTGCCGGCTTATTCGAATTGAGGAAATATACAAATAGAGATTCAAGTTACTTCACAGATGGGTCAGATTCACATGTTTGATAACTCTCTACCATTCTTATTATAAGGTAAACAAAGTAAAAAAAAAAATTTTTCAAATCACCAAGTGCATTTTGATTGACTCTCAAAAAAAAAAAAAAAAAAAAAAAAAAAAAAAAAAAAAAAAGACAGAAACTCGCACCCATTCAGATCATAAGCTACAGATGAACTTTTCAAATCAGATGCATCAATAATTAACCGAATTCTGCGAGTCAAAGAACAGCATATTTAATATAAATAGGAAAGGGTCATCAAACTTGTGAGATACACAAGATATCAGTTTGTTTTCTTCGAAGAAAAATAATAGAGAGGTTTACACCTTGATAGAGTTACACACCTTGACGGGGAGTATATATATTTTTTTTTCCACAGTGGATCTCCAATATTAATAGAGTCACTGACTGCTTCATGTTCTCCTAATCTTGCTCAATCCACAGACGGACTAGGACTCACACAATAGCAACAGCTACCATGCGTCATTGTACGTATAGTTGTATCTATGGTTGCTTACAATTTGTTGGCTCTACATGCTTCGTTCTCGTAATTCTTGAGGTCGTTCAGCTCCACTATCTCTGTGGACAGGAACTTGTTCTGCTGCTTGAATGCTTCCAAAGCTTCCTGTGGATATGGAGAGAAAGGCAAGGGGGGGGGGGGGGGGGTGGTGGGGGAGGAAATTGGCTCAATTTGGTGGATGAAGAATTAAATGAAGGAACCCAACCGTGATATTCACTCAAAATGCGCAAAAATGTTACTTGCGGTGGAAAAATCAGCCAAGATTCAAAAGAGGAGGGGGGAGGGAGATTGTATTCACAGTTTGTTTGTTATTGGTTGCTTGTTTTCTTCTCCTTTTGGGGGGGGGGGGAGAGAGAGAGAGGAGGGTTTGAGCTGTTGGTGACCCTTTACCTTTAAAAAATTTTTTTAAAAATTTAAAAAAATAAATAAATAAAAAATCCTCCAAAATGCCAATCAGAAAGATCATCTGGCAACAGGGACGATTTTTTGGTGGGCAAACCTTTGTATTCCAGGACCGAAGCGTCCAACACAGAAAATGTCATGTAAATTGGCTCTGTAGTCCTGAGTTGGTTATGTATATGCTCAATTACCACATCACAATGCCTTTAATTACTGCAATTTTTTTTCACATTGCTAGCACTATGTGGGCGTGGCCTCAATGGTGGTGCAGTTAACCAACATGTTGGGATATCTGAAGTTCAGATAATTGACTTCTTACTGTATAATAATAATCTTCAATATACAGACCACACAACTGGGGATCACATGAGGTCACAGGTGAACAGGGAGTCAGAGACAACCAACAGGGATCATATGAGATCACATGAGATCACATGAGATGGGGGGGGGGGGGGAGCAGATAGAGAACAGTGGGACATACAACATGGGAAGGGAGCAAAGGAGAGACAGTGTGGGAGAAAGATCCTTACCACTGCTATTTTGAGCTCCATCTCCAGAGATTGCTGTGTTGAAGGCAACATGGCTGCTTGAGGGCTGCAAAGCAACAACACAGAAAATCATTCCAACTATATCCTGACGATGAGATGCACAATATAGCATAAAACACCTGTCACCCTTCACCACTACAACACATCTATGCATTCAACTATCAGCTTATATTGTACTGCACTCCAATAGCTCTCCACAGCACATCACAAGGAACATTTGTGCTCATTCTGGTCAAAACTTGTCCATTGGTAACTGTCGCTATGGTTGCTATCATGTTGATTCAGAAGCAGCTGGAGACTACATACATCATTTTATTAAACTGCTGTTGCTTAGTTACAGGCAGTGAATGGGATAGGACAGTCAACCCTGTAGACTTATACATGCACAGTAATTAGTTTCAATCAATGACAGTTCAATTCACTAGAGGCAGCAGCAGTAATGGCATGGCAGTCTGGTATAAACTAGTAGAATAAATATTGTATAAAGTGGTGTTACTTTTTCATTTCTGTTTGTTTGATAAAAGAGTCCCAGTGATGCAAGACACCACTGTTAGTAATTCATATATTTAAAAACAATCAATGAAATAATTAGACTGAGCGTTTTTTCTTTCTCTCCATGTCTACTATATGCTGCATAGAAGTATATGCAACTTTTAGAATGCGTGTTCTATGTTGTCATCCAAGAAACCATAGCAATGGGATTAGACGCCGGCATTGCGCACATACTCGATGGGTATCTGTCCATTGTGCTCGAGGAGAAAGAGTTTGTTTGTGAGGTCCACTACTACATGGTCCTTGGCAAGGATGGCTTCCTTGAACAGAGACAGCTGCTCCCTCAGCTCCTTCATCTCAACCTCTTGAGATCTACAGGGTACACACACACGCACACGCACACACACACACACACACACACACACACACACACACACACACACACACACACATGCATTTAAGACCTACAGGGTACACACACATGAGACCTACAGGATACACACACATGCATTAGAGACGTACAGGGTACAGATACACATGCACTAGAGACCTACAGGGTACATGTATGCGCGTGCACACACACGTGCACACACACACACATGCACACACACACACACACACTATAACTCACTCCAGTTCAGTGCGAGAGTCATCCCTCTGGTGCACAGCCTCCTCCAGCAACCTTTCCAGCTCCTGGATGGTCTGTTCTCGTTGCAACACCACATCAATGACAGGTTTCTTTACAGCTGCTCCCGACTCAGTGGGTGTGGTCAACTCCTCAGTCACCTTGGCCCGCATATCTCCCAGGCGTATCTCGTTACGCAGGAAGTCATTAATCTCATCCCGATCCTTCACCTCTCTGAGTCAATTGAGATGTAGGAAAGGTAATGATCACCGCAGATGCAAGATCTTATAGAGCCAGTATTAGTCTGTGTTGACAGGGCTAAGGAAGGATTACAGTCATATTCCCTGTGTAACTGCACCCTTCAACCTCCCAGCAACCAACCCCTCTACCCACTAAACAACTCACACACCTGTCCCGTAGAGAAAGCTCATTCTCCAGGTAAGAGATGGTCTCCTGATTCTGCAAAGTAAATTGTGAGCAAGTGAACGGGTGAGTGGCAAAGAAAGAGGTGGGGAGGGGGAGGGGGAGGGGGAGGGGTGATTGAGAAGAGGAGAGAAACACAATAGGGTTGCACACAGATAATTGCTGGGAGGGAGGGAGGGAGGGGAAAAACTTGATACAGAGGGAAAAAAAGGTGGCAGAAGGCCTAAGATAGCCAAGTTGCTATCTTTCCTGGATTACGCTACTGTTCGGTTTAGTCCTTGGATGATACCATTTTGCCCAGCCCTAGCCCCAGTCCTGGAGAGACCTTCTACAGAATGTTGATAACTCTATAAAAGCGACTATTGATGTTGATAAGATACAAGTTTACATCTTTGCTAATTTGGAGACCAACATAGCAAGCCAACTTTCTTTATCCAAAGTTGTTGCATCAGCATTGCCTATATTCAACCCATCAAAGAACCATGGCCCACTTATGAAGATAAGCCGGTTGAGAAACTGATTGTTCACCATGGAGAATACAGACAAGCTGAAACATTGGATGGAAGAGAGAAAGTAAACACAGCCATGGTATCCACTGAAACACTCGGAGTGGATAAAATTTCTTATGTCGTGCAAATTAAGCAACCAATGGATACACTGCACCACAGCTGAAATGTTTCCCAGTTTGCATAAGATTGCCTCCATTTATGAATGAATTACAGTTTCCGTAGAGACAAGATTTACAGAGAAAGATGATCAAAACTTGTTCAAACAATTCTTTAAGTGACAGACTTTAAGTGACAGATTTTCTCGGATTATGAACATTATTATTGGCATCAGAAGTATTCTCCGAAAGTGGTTTCAAAGAAATTGTGGGCCCATTACAGATAAAATAAAAGAGTTGCAGTTTGACATAACTATCATTTAATACCTGACATCACAAGCTATTTTTTGACACCATTGATCAATGAAATTAATCCCAGAAATATTTAGGGAAGGAGGCAAGAATGACATTCAAGATGGAGGGGGCAGGGGGGCGGGGGGCGAATGTCCCTCATCCCTCAGTCCCCTTCCCTCCTTATATGCACCCAAGGGGGTAAGAATTGCAAGAGAATGGGAAGTCATCTAGGATTTAGTGAAACACACAACAAGCGATCACAACACAATCATGTTGCAGAATTAAATAGCCACACTCACTCTATTTGGTGTGCACCAGAGGGCACCAAATAGAGTGCACAGCTATTAACAGCTTAGGATTGTCATCACTATCATTTATTATTAACTAATACTTAGCCTGAGGTTTATACGTGGGTGGGTCACCATTACTGAGCATGCTCAGAGTTCTGTACGTGGGTGGGTGGGTCACCATTACTGAGCATGCTGTGTGAGTGTGTGAAATTGGTTTTTCTGTTGCAATTCTCAGTTACGCTCCATTAATGTGTCTATAACCAAATATTCATGTCGTGTACACATGGAATCTGCACATGTGCAGTAGATTGTGACATGCACACATGGGATCTGCATATGTGCAGTAGAGTGTGATATGTACACATGGGATCTGCACATATGCAGTAGAGTGTGACATGTACACATGGGATCTGCACATATGCAGTAGAGTGTGACATGTACACATGGGATCTGCACATGTGTAGAATTGAAGAGAAAAGATGGGCAGCATGTATGCTGCATGGAGACACTCCCAATAAAGTTTCCTAAAGTTCTTCTAAGCCATTTCTTCTTATTGCAATGTACAAGACAACCTTCAACCTTCAACCTTCAACCTCACGAGAAATTTACCAGCAATTAAAAAATACTAGAAAGCACCCCTCCTGAAGGATATTTTAGCATAGTACCCATCCAATGGACAGATTGTAGATCTGTTGTTTGCTCTCTTGTCCCAGATGCTTGGGTCTACAGGGCTAAAAAAGAAGTTACAAAAGAAAAAAAAGAAAAAAGAGAGCTAGAAGTGGTTTGGGAACAGTTTTGCTGACATGTGTTTAAGCAATTGAGGTTTGTAGTTGGTGGTTTAAACAGGCATAGAGTTGGACCACAACCAGGAAATTTTGGGGGAAAATAATCCCACTGGCAGGTTTTTACTTCAACCTTCATCAAACTTCCTTATAACCACCCACCCCCATTAAACTCTGGAATTTTGAGCCCTTTAGGCCAAATTGTCTGGGAGGAGTTATCAAACAAACAGATCTTCAACAAATCTATTTGTAATATCCCCCAGAGTGACCCCCACTAAACCCTGAAAATTTGAGCCTATAAAGTGTGAATAGTCTGTGTATCAGTGATTCACACTTGAACAGTTGAAGTTAGACCCACAAACCAATGTATATTTAGAATCAGTGTCACCTGGGGAACGTCATGAGCATGTATGTATGGCTACACCAATTTCTGTATTCAAAAAGAGCCAAAAATATTACCTTTGCCAGAAAAAAGAATGGAGCTACAGGCCTAAAACTTTGGCATGAAGACACAACTTGACTCTGCAAATAACATGGGGTGGGTCCCATCTGGCCACACCTCTTCCTTTTTGTGTGTAAGGCTAAAAATCTCAAAAATGGTACTTCTTAAAAAAACACTTCGACCTACTCAATTCATATGTTCACTTTTGCTTTCAAAGTGTACAAGATATGTCTTCAAAGTAAACATATTTGTGACTACAGCCCAACAAACGGCCATAAGGAGGGGTTTTTCTAGTCATAGTAAGATATTAAAAATTGTACAAAAACCATGGTCCAATAGTTAAGGTATTTGCCTACCATTGTAGGGTTGGTTTGTTTTTGTATGGAAAATTTGTATTCCTTTTCCCTCACCATGGGTGGCCTTTTCAGAATAATTTTTGGCCTATTATCTCTTCGGGGTTCAGCTATACATGTCAAAAAAGAAGTCATCCAAATCGGTCCAAAACTGTGGACGAAGTCAGCAAACAGACAGACAGCCAGATAGACACAGGGAAATGATTCAAATCCTCTCTGGCATGATAACCTCTAACTGCCACTGGCATAAATACATTTTTTTAATGATTAAAATAATATTTTTTAAATTTTAAATTTGTTTCCACATGTCACAAAATTAATAGTACATAACTACCATAGTGATGAAACACACCAAATGCATGCTTCATGCAACACTGAAGCTAAAGGCACAGCCTACTGGAGGTGTGTTGCTAACATACATAACTTGAGGACTGAGTTATTTACACAACCATTGATGAAGAATCCTGTACCAAATTCAGCCAATTAAAGGAGTTAAGAGAAGGGGGAGGGGGTTCTGCTATTTTTACACACCTCATATATATATATATATAGGACTAATGAATTAGTGCATTAGATCAGTACAATTTAAAAATGGACAAGAATAACCAAGTCATTGAGTGGATCTGCACTGAAAGATATAGATTGCATGAGATAGCCAACAAATAATAGAACTCACCTTCACACAATGTGGACAACCTTCCGGTCTGGTCAGTTTAATTCTGTTCCCTATTCTATATTCACACAACATGACAACATGACAACAGTACAACCGTAGTGGCCTCACTATACAATGCACATATCAGGGGAAGCGTGACATGTCTAGCGTCATACCATGGATAATGATATAAATATGGGCACATAAATACTTCACAACCAACTTCAACCTGCCTCAACCCAGTGTGGTGTTGGTCCAGTGTGTGTCCCCATAGAACTATTGTCAACCTACTTCAACCTGCCTCAACCCAGTGTGGTGTTGGTCCAGTGTGTGTCCCCATAGAGCTATTGTCAACCTACTTCAACCTGCCTCAACCCTGTGTGATGTTGGTCCAGTGTATGTCCCCATGGAGCTATTGTCAACCTACTTCAACCTGCCTCAACCCAGTGTGGTGTTGGTCCAGTGTGTGTCCCCATAGAGCTATTGTCAACCTACTTCAACCTGCCTCAACCCAGTGTGGTGTTGGTCCAGTGTGTGTCCCCATAGAGCTATTGTCAACCTACTTCAACCCAGTGTGATGTTGGTCCAGTGTGTGTCCCCATAGAGCTGTTGTCAACCTACTCCAACCTGCCTCAACCCAGTGTGGTGTTGGTCCAGTGTGTGTCTCCATAGAGCTATTGTCAACCTGCTTCAACCTGCCTCAACCCAGTGTGGTGTTGGTCCAGTGTTTTCCCCATAGAGCTGTTGTCAACCTACTCCAACCTGCCTCAACCCAATATGCTCGCTCGTCCTACATTGGAAAACGCACGAATATCTGAATCTGCTGTGAAGGTTCTTCCCAGGAAGTCTTGACGGCCGGTAAGGTTGCTGGTCCTGTGCTGTATCCTCAGGGGATACTTCAGCAGTGCTGGGGGAGGGAGGGGTAGGGGGC